>OY804586.1:62932442-63476475 GCA_963680875.1 Bathymodiolus brooksi | reverse complement strand
CTATCCCTCTAACTGTGTAAAAGAAAGGACTACTTGAGTATAACACCACTATCCCTCTAACTGTGTAAAAGAAAGGACTACTTGAGTATAACACCACTATCCCTCTGTGTAAAAGAAAGGACTACTTGAGTATAACACCACTATCCCTCTAATTGTGTAAAAGAAAGGACTACTTGAGTATAACACCACTATCCCTCTAACTGTGTAAAAGAAAGGACTACTTGAGTATAACACCACTATCCCTCTAACTGTGTAAAAGAAAGGACTACTTGAGTATAACACCACTATCCCTCTGTGTAAAAGAAAGGACTACTTGAGTATAACACCACTATCCCTCTAATTGTGTAAAAGAAAGGACTACTTGAGTATAACACCACTATCCCTCTAACTGTGTAAAAGAAAGGACTACTTGAGTATAACACCACTATCCCTCTGACTGTGTAAAAGAAAGGACTACTTGAGTATAACACCACTATCCCTCTAACTGTGTAAAAAAGGACTACTTGAGTATAAACACCAATATCCCTCTGTGTAAAAAGAAAGGACTACTTGAGTATAACACCACTATCCCTCTAACTGTGTAAAAGAAAGGACTACTTGAGTATAGACACCACTATCTCTCTGTGTAAAAGAAAGGACTACTTGAGTATAACACCTCATCCCTCTAACTGTGTAAAAGAAAGGACTACTTGAGTATAACACCACTATCTCTCTAACTGTGTAAAAGAAAGGACTACTTGAGTATAACACCACTATCCCTCTGTGTAAAAGAAAGGACTACTTGAGTATAAACACCACTATCTCTCTAACTGTGTAAAAGAAAGGACTACTTGAGTATAACACCACTATCCCTCTAACTGTGTAAAAGAAAGGACTACTTGAGTATAACACCACTATCCCTCTAACTGTGTAAAAGAAAGGACTACTTGAGTATAACACCACTATCCCTCTAACTGTGTAAAAGAAAGGACTACTTGAGTATAACACCACTATCCCTCTAACTGTGTAAAAGAAAGGACTACTTGAGTATAACACCACTATCCCTCTAACTGTGTAAAAGAAAGGACTACTTGAGTATAACACCACTATCTCTCTAACTGTGTAAAAGAAAGGACTACTTGAGTATAACACCACTATCTCTCTAACTGTGTAAAAGAAAGGACTACTTGAGTATAACACCACTATCCCTCTAACTGTGTAAAAGAAAGGACTACTTGAGTATAACACCACTATCCCTCTAGACTGTAAAAGAAAGGACTACTTGAGTATAACACCACTATCCCTCTAACTGTGTAAAAGAAAGGACTACTTGAGTATAACACCACTATCCCTCTAACTGTGTAAAAGAAAGGACTACTTGAGTATAACACCACTATCCCTCTAACTGTGTAAAAGAAAGGACTACTTGAGTATAACACCACTATCCCTCTAACTGTGTAAAAGAAAGGACTACTTGAGTATAACACCACTATCCCTCTAACTGTGTAAAAGAAAGGACTACTTGAGTATAACACCACTATCCCTCTAACTGTGTAAAAGAAAGGACTACTTGAGTATAACACCACTATCCCTCTAACTGTGTAAAAGAAAGGACTACTTGAGTATAACACCACTATCTCTCTAACTGTGTAAAAGAAAGGACTACTTGAGTATAACACCACTATCCCTCTAACTGTGTAAAAGAAAGGACTACTTGAGTATAACACCACTATCCCTCTAACTGTGTAAACCACTATCCCTCTAACTGTGTAAAAGAAAGGACTACTTGAGTATAACACCACTATCCCTCTAACTGTGTAAAAGAAAGGACTACTTGAGTATAACACCACTATCCCTCTAACTGTGTAAAAGAAAGGACTACTTGAGTATAACACCACTATCTCTCTAACTGTGTAAAAGAAAGGACTACTTGAGTATAACACCACTATCTCTCTAACTGTGTAAAAGAAAGGACTACTTGAGTATAACACCACTATCTCTCTAACTGTGTAAAAGAAAGGACTACTTGAGTATAACACCACTATCTCTCTGTGTAAAAGAAAGGACTACTTGAGTATAACACCACTATCTCTCTGTGTAAAAGAAAGGACTACTTGAGTATAACACCACTATCCCTCTAACTGTGTAAAAGAAAGGACTACTTGAGTATAACACCACTATCTCTCTAACTGTGTAAAAGAAAGGACTACTTGAGTATAACACCACTATCTCTCTGTGTAAAAGAAAGGACTACTTGAGTATAACACCACTATCCCTCTAACTGTGTAAAAGAAAGGACTACTTGAGTATAACACCACTATCCCTCTAACTGTGTAAAAGAAAGGACTACTTGAGTATAACACCACTATCTCTCTAACTGTGTAAAAGAAAGGACTACTTGAGTATAACACCACTATCTCTCTAACTGTGTAAAAGAAAGGACTACTTGAGTATAACACCACTATCCCTCTGTGTAAAAGAAAGGACCACTTGGGTATAACACCACTATCCCTCTAACTGTGTAAAAGAAAGGACTACTTGAGTATAACACCACTATCCCTCTAACTGTGTAAAAGAAAGGACTACTTGAGTATAACACCACTATCCCTCTAACTGTGTAAAAGAAAGGACTACTTGAGTATAACACCACTATCCCTCTGTGTAAAAGAAAGGACTACTTGAGTATAACACCACTATCCCTCTAATTGTGTAAAAGAAAGGACTACTTGAGTATAACACCACTATCCCTCTAACTGTGTAAAAGAAAGGACTACTTGAGTATAACACCACTATCCCTCTAACTGTGTAAAAGAAAGGACTACTTGAGTATAACACCACTATCCCTCTGTGTAAAAGAAAGGACTACTTGAGTATAACACCACTATCCCTCTAATTGTGTAAAAGAAAGGACTACTTGAGTATAACACCACTATCCCTCTAACTGTGTAAAAGAAAGGACTACTTGAGTATAACACCACTATCCCTCTGACTGTGTAAAAGAAAGGACTACTTGAGTATAACACCACTATCCCTCTAACTGTGTAAAAGAAAGGACTACTTGAGTATAACACCAATATCCCTCTGTGTAAAAGAAAGGACTACTTGAGTATAACACCACTATCCCTCTAACTGTGTAAAAGAAAGGACTACTTGAGTATAACACCACTATCCCTCTAACTGTGTAAAAGAAAGGACTACTTGAGTATAACACCACTATCTCTCTAACTGTGTAAAAGAAAGGACTACTTGAGTATAACACCACTATCTCTCTGTGTAAAAGAAAGGACTACTTGAGTATAACACCACTATCCCTCTAACTGTGTAAAAGAAAGGACTACTTGAGTATAACACCACTATCCCTCTAACTGTGTAAAAGAAAGGACTACTTGAGTATAACACCACTATCTCTCTAACTGTGTAAAAGAAAGGACTACTTGAGTATAACACCACTATCTCTCTAACTGTGTAAAAGAAAGGACTACTTGAGTATAACACCACTATCTCTCTGTGTAAAAGAAAGGACTACTTGAGTATAACACCACTATCCCTCTAACTGTGTAAAAGAAAGGACTACTTGAGTATAACACCACTATCCCTCTGTGTAAAAGAAAGGACCACTTGGGTATAACACCACTATCCCTCTAACTGTGTAAAAGAAAGGACTACTTGAGTATAACACCACTATCCCTCTAACTGTGTAAAAGAAAGGACTACTTGAGTATAACACCACTATCCCTCTAACTGTGTAAAAGAAAGGACTACTTGAGTATAACACCACTATCCCTCTGTGTAAAAGAAAGGACTACTTGAGTATAACACCACTATCCCTCTAATTGTGTAAAAGAAAGGACTACTTGAGTATAACACCACTATCCCTCTAACTGTGTAAAAGAAAGGACTACTTGAGTATAACACCACTATCCCTCTAACTGTGTAAAAGAAAGGACTACTTGAGTATAACACCACTATCCCTCTGTGTAAAAGAAAGGACTACTTGAGTATAACACCACTATCCCTCTAATTGTGTAAAAGAAAGGACTACTTGAGTATAACACCACTATCCCTCTAACTGTGTAAAAGAAAGGACTACTTGAGTATAACACCACTATCCCTCTGACTGTGTAAAAGAAAGGACTACTTGAGTATAACACCACTATCCCTCTAACTGTGTAAAAGAAAGGACTACTTGAGTATAACACCAATATCCCTCTGTGTAAAAGAAAGGACTACTTGAGTATAACACCACTATCCCTCTAACTGTGTAAAAGAAAGGACTACTTGAGTATAACACCACTATCTCTCTGTGTAAAAGAAAGGACTACTTGAGTATAACACCACTATCCCTCTAACTGTGTAAAAGAAAGGACTACTTGAGTATAACACCACTATCTCTCTAACTGTGTAAAAGAAAGGACTACTTGAGTATAACACCACTATCCCTCTGTGTAAAAGAAAGGACTACTTGAGTATAACACCACTATCTCTCTAACTGTGTAAAAGAAAGGACTACTTGAGTATAACACCACTATCCCTCTAACTGTGTAAAAGAAAGGACTACTTGAGTATAACACCACTATCCCTCTAACTGTGTAAAAGAAAGGACTACTTGAGTATAACACCACTATCCCTCTAACTGTGTAAAAGAAAGGACTACTTGAGTATAACACCACTATCCCTCTAACTGTGTAAAAGAAAGGACTACTTGAGTATAACACCACTATCCCTCTAACTGTGTAAAAGAAAGGACTACTTGAGTATAACACCACTATCTCTCTAACTGTGTAAAAGAAAGGACTACTTGAGTATAACACCACTATCTCTCTAACTGTGTAAAAGAAAGGACTACTTGAGTATAACACCACTATCCCTCTAACTGTGTAAAAGAAAGGACTACTTGAGTATAACACCACTATCCCTCTGTGTAAAAGAAAGGACTACTTGAGTATAACACCACTATCCCTCTAACTGTGTAAAAGAAAGGACTACTTGAGTATAACACCACTATCCCTCTAACTGTGTAAAAGAAAGGACTACTTGAGTATAACACCACTATCCCTCTAACTGTGTAAAAGAAAGGACTACTTGAGTATAACACCACTATCCCTCTAACTGTGTAAAAGAAAGGACTACTTGAGTATAACACCACTATCCCTCTAACTGTGTAAAAGAAAGGACTACTTGAGTATAACACCACTATCCCTCTAACTGTGTAAAAGAAAGGACTACTTGAGTATAACACCACTATCCCTCTAACTGTGTAAAAGAAAGGACTACTTGAGTATAACACCACTATCTCTCTAACTGTGTAAAAGAAAGGACTACTTGAGTATAACACCACTATCCCTCTAACTGTGTAAAAGAAAGGACTACTTGAGTATAACACCACTATCCCTCTAACTGTGTAAACCACTATCCCTCTAACTGTGTAAAAGAAAGGACTACTTGAGTATAACACCACTATCCCTCTAACTGTGTAAAAGAAAGGACTACTTGAGTATAACACCACTATCCCTCTAACTGTGTAAAAGAAAGGACTACTTGAGTATAACACCACTATCTCTCTAACTGTGTAAAAGAAAGGACTACTTGAGTATAACACCACTATCTCTCTAACTGTGTAAAAGAAAGGACTACTTGAGTATAACACCACTATCTCTCTAACTGTGTAAAAGAAAGGACTACTTGAGTATAACACCACTATCTCTCTGTGTAAAAGAAAGGACTACTTGAGTATAACACCACTATCTCTCTGTGTAAAAGAAAGGACTACTTGAGTATAACACCACTATCCCTCTAACTGTGTAAAAGAAAGGACTACTTGAGTATAACACCACTATCTCTCTAACTGTGTAAAAGAAAGGACTACTTGAGTATAACACCACTATCTCTCTGTGTAAAAGAAAGGACTACTTGAGTATAACACCACTATCCCTCTAACTGTGTAAAAGAAAGGACTACTTGAGTATAACACCACTATCCCTCTAACTGTGTAAAAGAAAGGACTACTTGAGTATAACACCACTATCTCTCTAACTGTGTAAAAGAAAGGACTACTTGAGTATAACACCACTATCTCTCTAACTGTGTAAAAGAAAGGACTACTTGAGTATAACACCACTATCCCTCTGTGTAAAAGAAAGGACCACTTGGGTATAACACCACTATCCCTCTAACTGTGTAAAAGAAAGGACTACTTGAGTATAACACCACTATCCCTCTAACTGTGTAAAAGAAAGGACTACTTGAGTATAACACCACTATCCCTCTAACTGTGTAAAAGAAAGGACTACTTGAGTATAACACCACTATCCCTCTGTGTAAAAGAAAGGACTACTTGAGTATAACACCACTATCCCTCTAATTGTGTAAAAGAAAGGACTACTTGAGTATAACACCACTATCCCTCTAACTGTGTAAAAGAAAGGACTACTTGAGTATAACACCACTATCCCTCTAACTGTGTAAAAGAAAGGACTACTTGAGTATAACACCACTATCCCTCTGTGTAAAAGAAAGGACTACTTGAGTATAACACCACTATCCCTCTAATTGTGTAAAAGAAAGGACTACTTGAGTATAACACCACTATCCCTCTAACTGTGTAAAAGAAAGGACTACTTGAGTATAACACCACTATCCCTCTGACTGTGTAAAAGAAAGGACTACTTGAGTATAACACCACTATCCCTCTAACTGTGTAAAAGAAAGGACTACTTGAGTATAACACCAATATCCCTCTGTGTAAAAGAAAGGACTACTTGAGTATAACACCACTATCCCTCTAACTGTGTAAAAGAAAGGACTACTTGAGTATAACACCACTATCTCTCTAACTGTGTAAAAGAAAGGACTACTTGAGTATAACACCACTATCCCTCTAACTGTGTAAAAGAAAGGACTACTTGAGTATAACACCACTATCCCTCTAACTGTGTAAAAGAAAGGACTACTTGAGTATAACACCACTATCCCTCTAACTGTGTAAAAGAAAGGACTACTTGAGTATAACACCACTATCCCTCTAACTGTGTAAAAGAAAGGACTACTTGAGTATAACACCACTATCCCTCTGTGTAAAAGAAAGGACTACTTGAGTATAACACCACTATCCCTCTAACTGTGTAAAAGAAAGGACTACTTGAGTATAACACCACTATCCCTCTAACTGTGTAAAAGAAAGGACTACTTGAGTATAACACCACTATCCCTCTAACTGTGTAAAAGAAAGGACTACTTGAGTATAACACCACTATCCCTCTAACTGTGTAAAAGAAAGGACTACTTGAGTATAACACCACTATCCCTCTAACTGTGTAAAAGAAAGGACTACTTGAGTATAACACCACTATCCCTCTAACTGTGTAAAAGAAAGGACTACTTGAGTATAACACCACTATCTCTCTAACTGTGTAAAAGAAAGGACTACTTGAGTATAACACCACTATCCCTCTGTGTAAAAGAAAGGACTACTTGAGTATAACACCACTATCCCTCTGTGTAAAAGAAAGGACTACTTGAGTATAACACCACTATCCCTCTGTGTAAAAGAAAGGACTACTTGAGTATAACACCACTATCTCTCTAACTGTGTAAAAGAAAGGACTACTTGAGTATAACACCACTATCCCTCTAACTGTGTAAAAGAAAGGACTACTTGAGTATAACACCACTATCCCTCTGTGTAAAAGAAAGGACTACTTGAGTATAACACCACTATCCCTCTAACTGTGTAAAAGAAAGGACTACTTGAGTATAACACCACTATCCCTCTAACTGTGTAAAAGAAAGGACTACTTGAGTATAACACCACTATCCCTCTAACTGTGTAAAAGAAAGGACTACTTGAGTATAACACCACTATCCCTCTAACTGTGTAAAAGAAAGGACTACTTGAGTATAACACCACTATCCCTCTAACTGTGTAAAAGAAAGGACTACTTGAGTATAACACCACTATCCCTCTAACTGTGTAAAAGAAAGGACTACTTGAGTATAACACCACTATCCCTCTAACTGTGTAAAAGAAAGGACTACTTGAGTATAACACCACTATCTCTCTAACTGTGTAAAAGAAAGGACTACTTGAGTATAACACCACTATCCCTCTGTGTAAAAGAAAGGACTACTTGAGTATAACACCACTATCCCGCTGTGTAAAAGAAAGGACTACTTGAGTATAACACCACTATCCCTCTGTGTAAAAGAAAGGACTACTTGAGTATAACACCACTATCTCTCTAACTGTGTAAAAGAAAGGACTACTTGAGTATAACACCACTATCCCTCTAACTGTGTAAAAGAAAGGACTACTTGAGTATAACACCACTATCCCTCTGTGTAAAAGAAAGGACTACTTGAGTATAACACCACTATCTCTCTAACTGGGTAAAAGAAAGGACTACTTGAGTATAACACCACTATCCCTCTAACTGTGTAAAAGAAAGGACTACTTGAGTATAACACCACTATCCCTCTAACTGTGTAAAAGAAAGGACTACTTGAGTATAACACCACTATCCCTCTAACTGTGTAAAAGAAAGGACTACTTGAGTATAACACCACTATCCCTCTAACTGTGTAAAAGAAAGGACTACTTGAGTATAACACCACTATCCCTCTAACTGTGTAAAAGAAAGGACTACTTGAGTATAACACCACTATCCCTCTAACTGTGTAAAAGAAAGGACTACTTGAGTATAACACCAATATTGATTTTAAAATCAATTACTTCCTATAATAGGCAATGTGTTTAGTATACAGCTCATCATAGAGACAATTATGTCCCAGTTTACGTTAATCATCCATAGTTTAATAGGAAAAATACGACTATATCATTGATCCAACACAACCAATATATCCTTGAGAGCTTATAGATTTTAAGGTGTAGATGATGGATTCCCCTTAGATCCTACTTGTTCTTTGTTAAACAATGAAACCAGTTGTAAGTGTTGAAGACAGTCTGCACTAATCTTTAAGGTTTGATTGGTGTCTAATGCCACTTAAGCAGTATTTTTAGTAACATTGCGACATGTAATTTTTGAGGAACATTCCTACAACTATTTTTAATTTATCCAAAGCATTTGTCTTCTTTTTAAACATTATTGGATTGCTTAGGGTAGTGAGTTAACATGAAATGTTTTGGTATAGACAAGACTTTGGATCCCCCCCCCCAACTCCATCCACAACCAACACACACACCTTTTTTGATATTTTCTCACATAATTTTCAAGGTTGATGGGTAGAATTTATAATTTTTTTCAAACAATTTTGGTCCTCCAAAAATTGTCTAATTTAAAAGTTTGTAACCTTAAATTCATACAAGATGGATTTTTTTTTTTTTTTTCAATTACCAATTACATGTACAACATGAATTTTTGAGCCACTAAAGCTTAAAATACAAAATATAACTACAAGAATTTTGTAACTAGTGACAATTAACTGTATCATATCACAAAGGACAGAACTACACAAAAATTACCCATTAAATCACTTGTATGAGGTTCATAAATGACTAAAATAAAACATAGAATTATTTTAAAGTCTATTCAATTAGGGAGATTATCCATATTAGATTTGTATCAGCATACAAGAAACCTTCTTCACCTATCACTAAGCCAGATAATTTGTCCCTCATAGTCAAGTGTCTATTTCATCTGAAACAGCTGAGATCTTGCTAATCCATCACATGGAAACAGATTTTGTTGGTTTGTTAATACCTGGCTCTACACTCTATAATGGTAATTACTAGTAATAAGATAGGCAATTTATGAAAGGGGGGTAAAAACAAATATTATCATACTGGGTTAATATAACAATTATCTAGATAAACATTTCATTTGTGATGAGGTTAATTAAATAGAGATAAACAACATTTATTAGCATGTATGTAGCTTTGCAATGTAGTGGGGGAGGGGATGGGGGGGATGTAGTTTTGTAATGTGGTGGGGGGATGTAGTTTTGTGATAAGGTGGAAGATGGGATGGGACAATGTAGCTTTGAAAAGGGATGGGAGGGGATGGGGGCATTGTAGCTTTGTAATGTGGTGGGGGAGGGGATGGGGGATGTAGTTTTGTAATGTGGTGGGGGTATGTAGTTTTGTGATAAGGTAGAAGATGGGATGGGACAATGTAGCTTTGAAAGGGGACGGGAGGGGATGGGGGCATTGTAGCTTTGTAATGTGGTGGGGGAGGGGATGGGGGGATGTAGTTTTGCAATGTGGTGGGGGGATGTAGTTTTGTGATAAGGTGGAAGATGGGATGGGACAATGTAGCTTTGAAAGGGGAGGGGAGGGGATGGGGGCATTGTAGCTTTCTAATGTGGTGGAGGAAGGGATGGGGGATGTAGTTTTGTGATAAGGTGGAAGATGGGATGGGACAATGTAGCTTTGAAAGGGGAGGGGAGGGGATGGGGGCATTGTAGCTTTGTAATGTGGTGGGAGAGGGGATGGGGGGATGTAGTTTTGTGATAAGGTGGAAGATGGGATGGGACAATGTAGCTTTGAAAGGGGAGGGGAGGGGATGGGGGCATTGTAGCTTTCTAATGTGGTGGAGGAAGGGATGGGGGGATGTAGTTTTGTGATAAGGTGGAAGATGGGATGGGACAATGTAGCTTTGAAAGGGGAGGGGTGATAGGGGCATTGTAGCTTTCTTATGTGGTGGAGGAAGGGATGGGGGGATGTAGTTTTGTGATAAGGTGGAAGATGGGATGGGACAATGTAGCTTTGAAAGGGGAGGGGAGGGGATGGGGGCATTGTAGCTTTCTAATGTGGTGGGGGAGGGGATGGGGGGATGTAGTTTTGTGATAAAGTGGAAGATGGGATGGGACAATGTAGCTTTGAAAGGGGAGGGGAGGGGATGGGGGCAGTGTAGCTTTCTAATGTGGTGGGGGAGGGGATGGGGGCATTGTAGCTTTCTAATGTGGTGGGGGAGGGGATGGGGGATGTAGTTTTGTGATAAGGTGGAAGATGGGATGGGACAATGTAGCTTTGAAAGGGGAGGGGAGAGGATGGGGGCATTGTAGCTTTGTAATGTGGTGGGGGAGGGGATGGGGGATGTAGTTTTGTGATAAGGTGGAAGATGGGATGGGACAATGTAGCTTTGAAAGGGGAGGGGAAGGGATGGGGGCATTGTAGCTTTGTAATGTGGTGGGGGAGGGGATGGGGGGATGTAGTTTTGTGATAAGGTGGAAGATGGGATGGGACAATGTAGCTTTGAAAGGGGAGGGGAGGGGATGGGGGCATTGTAGCTCTCTAATGTGGTGGAGGAAGGGATGGGGGATGTAGTTTTGTGATAAGGTGGAAGATGGGATGGGACAATGTAGCTTTGAAAGGGGACGGGAGGGGATGGGGGCATTGTAGCTTTGTAATGTGGTGGGGGAGGGGATGGGGGGATGTAGTTTTGTGATAAGGTGGAAGATGGGATGGGACAATGTAGCTTTGAAAGGGGAGGGGAGGGGATGGGGGCATTGTAGCTTTCTAATGTGGTGGGGGAGGGGATGGGGGGATGTAGTTTTGTGATAAGGTGGAAGATGGGATGGGACAATGTAGCTTTGAAAGGGGATGGGAGGAGATGGGGGCATTGTAGCTTTCTAATGTGGTGGGGGAGGGGATGTAGTTTTGTAATGTAGTGGGCGAGGAAATGTGAGAAGGGGTATTGAGATGATAAACATCCATGTTGAAGGTTAATAGTTTATTTACCAGTAATTAAAAAATTCTGTCACTGGTCAAGTTATATCCATATATCATATGATATTAATGACCCAATAAATATAACCTGAAATAGATGACAAACGAGCCACTCTAACACCATTTAGTCTGTCTGTCTGTTTACACAACAAATATATTGGTATTTTGTAAATAAATAGAAAGATAAGTTTATTGCAAATATTGACAGAATTATTTGTTCAATGTCCACAGTGACTTATTCAACTTAAGTGTGTTGTTTTGTCAGGTTTTTGTCACATAAATCACCAAAATTCGACCTGAATTTTAATTTCTATTTATATATTAAATATACATATGGGACAGAGGTAGGAAGGAGAGTGACAGATGGTCAGTATTAAATATACATCAATTCAAAACAGATACAATTAAGAAAAATTGATATGCAACCAGCAATTTATGTTACAAAGTTATAAATCCTAATAATAACAAGTAATTTCATATGAAATGAGAAAAAGTTCATGCTACACTAATAATATATATATTTGTCCTGATAGAAATCTTTTACACAATGGGGAACACATTTTAAATCTTGTTTAAGATGTCAGTATAAGAGGTTTAAGATGATGACCCTTCATAAAAGTTTATTTGTTTCTATAATAAATATATCTTTTATATTTAAACCTTAAAAAAAACAAATACTTCCTTTTTATTGTAAGTTAAAAGAAGATAAGAGATCCCTTGATGTTCTGAACCTATATATAAGGAAACAGGTGGCAAAGTTACTGGCCTTTAACCTGAGAAAGATTAAAGGTTTATATACAAACTTCTTCCTCAACAAATTATAGAATTTATCTAATATTAGTGAAATCTAAAGCTATTTCCTACAGATTTTTACCCCTGCAATATACTTATATGTAAGTTATATAAGGTTAGGGACACATCACATCAAATTTATTTACATATTTTTAGATATTTTAAGAATAAAATTGGTCACATTTCATTCACAATTAGGTTCAATCTTGAAGTTTACAGGTTTTTAAAACAATTGAATTAAAAAATATTTGTGAGTCAATGTCATTAAAAGAGGGAAATAAGCTGTTTTTATTACATCTAATGCAGAATTTCTCCCCAGAGAATGTCTACATTCAATTTCAATAATCCAATTCAATTTATTGTGTTAACATAAAATGGGAAATAGGAAACTATTATTAGTTATATGTGAGCAGCAAGGTTCCTTTTCTCCTTTTTCCAGAGCAAAATTAATTCATAAAGAATAGTTGGACTGAGCACCCAAAAATGTTATGTTCATTCACTCTCTCTTTACTATGAAAATATATACCCTCTCTTTACTCTGAAAATATATGCTCTCCCATTAATACAAAAATATATAACCTCCCTTTACTACAAAAATATATACCCTCCCTTTAATAAGAAAATATTATATCCTCCCTTTACTAGGAAAATATATACCCTCCTTTTACTATGAAAATATCTACCCTCCCATTACTATAAAAATATCTACCCTCCCTTTACTCTGAAAATATCTACCCTCCCTTTACTATGAAAATATCTACCTTCCCTTTACTACGAAAATATCTACCCTCCCTTTACTATGAAAATATCTACCCTCCCTTTACTATGAAAATATCTACCCTCCCTTTACTATGAAAATATCTACCCTCCCTTTACTACGAAAATATCTACCCTCCCTTTACTACGAAAATATCTACCCTCCCTTTACTATGAAAATATTTACACTCCCTTTACTATGAAAATATCTACCCTTCCTTTACTATGAAAATATCTACCCTCCCTTTACTATGAAAATATCTACCCTCCCTTTATTACAAAAAAAATCAATATTTTTTGCTATTTTTTCTATTCTAGCTTCACCTGCCACACCAGGAAATATAACTTTGAAATTCCTGTGTGTAATTTATATTGCTTGGTGACGATTTCTGGTTTAAACCAATCTATTGTAAGCAGACGACAAAAGTAAAAATGTTTGCATTCTATATTTAATTTTAATAACAGCACATGTACTGTTAATGTTTATTATCAGAACTGTTAAGACTACTTGAAATTACTTGCTGTTTGTCTCATTTAGTATGTCAACTTACACTTATTAATTTTTTTTTTTGGTTTTGATTAATTATTTTACTATTAAAATATAATATAACAAATATTCGATGTGACTGTGGTCAATATACAAGAACATTTTCCTTCAGTACCTTGAATTGCATGAATGTGTTATATTACCCTCTGTCATTGGCTTCGGGCAATATAACACATCCATGCAATTCAAGGTACCTCGGGAAAATATTCCACAATCACATGGAATATTTGTATAATATACCCTCTCTTCACTATGAAAATATATACGTTCTTTTGGTGAGTTAAACTGAAAATGGTGAGTCCAGAACTCATCTAGTCTTAATGCAACCTTGTCGCCAATGGGCTGTTTTCTATGGAATAGCTTAATTTAAGGAGGAATTATTTATCTGTGACTTGTGTGTCAATGTATTTTACCCTTGTTCTGCTATGTTGCATGCCAGAAGACAGTATTATCTACACTCATAGATTATAAGCCTATCTATAAAGAAGAACCTATTAGTCTTTTAATGGAATGTTGATCTCTATCAGTATACTTTATTATTGACAGCATGTTACCACTGTAATTATTTTATAACTAAAATATAATTATAGAGTCTTCTGTATCTTAAATAAGACATATCAATGTATTCATCATTTGTTACAACTGTAAATTAATGTTTGTAGATTCAAGGTTGAATGAGTTTACATCAAACATCCTTGTAGATATCAATGTGCTGCAACATTTGGGCCAATACTTTTTTTGCCCAGGAAAATAATTTATAAAAGTTGTTAGGCCATTGTTGAAAGTTATAAATTTGAGTCAAAGCTTTCTTTATAATTTCTATCTTGTTTTATTTTGAGAAAGCTTTCTACTGAGCTATTTCATCTTACAATGTAAATTCTGTCTTCTGAAGTTAAGCAATAGCAACACAAGGGTAAAAAAACATTAAATTTCACACACAAATCAAAGATGGATAATTCCTATGTCAGAAGATTTACAGGTACCAGTAGAGAAGATTTACAGGTACCAGTAGAAACTTAGATACTTCTCATTAAGTGCATTAATTATTTCAAGTCAATTTGACAAAAAAAAAAATATTTTAAAGTTCTTCACACAGCTACATGTACCTATGACATAATGTATGCTAATTTTTGTATGTATTTTATTACTTTTGTCACAATGAATGAAATCTATTGTGCTTAGATTAAAAAATGATTCATGCTCTTTTATTATGCAGCAAATTTCACAATTTTGTTAGTTTTAAGGGGAACAGAGCTATCACAACTCACCACAACAACTTTTTACAGTAATAGAGTTTCTGGTGAATCCCAGCCAATTAAAAACCACAATTACTAGTAACACAACAAAATGCTTCAGATATAACAACTTGTGCCCATCTCACCCTACAGTCTTTAGACCATTAGGAAATGACTTTATGAATGGTAATGATAAATTGATGACATTATCAGTTTAACAATAAACCTCTATCTATTTCAACAAGAATGTCTTAATTAAGAGGTAAGATGATATTTAGAGGGACTATTTACATGCAAGACAAACCAACACATAAATCTCAAGGAATTGTCATAATTATTGAAAAATTGTATATTATCCTAAATCCATAGAGGAAATGATGGTTAATTGGTTCCATTATAAAACAGTGATAAGAACTGAGAACAGCCGGTTACTAATGTTATTTAATAACTTGTTTTTTGATATCTGTGAAAGACTCAGAAATAGGTCTGGTTCCACAAACATGTCCGATTATATTATGACGTCAAATTTCAACTTGAGAATCCAAAAACAAGCCCGATTCCATTGTGATGTCAAACTCTCCCAAACATGTCCGATTCGGTCCCACAAACGTGCCCGATTTTACAAAGAAACAACATTATCCTTCCATCTTATGCATGTTTACAATTCTGTCTGTGTTTCAGTGTTATTACTATACTATAAAACCATAGATATAAGTGAGTGAAAAGTATAATATTTAGAGAAAACCAAATCGTATACGGTTAGGGATAGGGGTAAGGGTTAGGGTTAGGGGTTAGGGTTACAGGTTTTTCTGTATGTACCATATTTGCCATCTTGACCGGTCCCCATTTCGGATGTTCCAGCTTCAGCTTTGTAATAGATATTATTTTATCAAAGTTGTTCCAGAAAGTTTCAGGATTCATGTCTTTTGATACAGGTTTTTTCCGTTGAATGGTCCCAATGGAAAAGCCAATGTCCGGAATAGTTTCATCCATATTTTGAACTGCTGTATATTTTGTTGTTATATTATGACGTCAAAATGGTGGACGTTTTCCCTCCAACCAAATCAGATGCGTTTATGGTGAAAATCGGACACGCTTGTGGGAAGATGACGTAATCGGACATGTTTGGGGATTCGGACACGTTTGTGGCACCGGACACGTTTGCGAGTCCTACATGTATATCTGTTGTGAGGTCTTTCTTATGAATATTATAGTACTATAACAATAAAGCATGGTTTCTGAGGGGTCTAATTATTCCAGAAGAACAGGGTGACCTCAAGGGTTTGGCCTTTATATTAAATCTATTGTACAATCGGTCATGAATATTATATGGACTGTTATGGCCCAATGGTGACACTTCACTATTAACAGAGCAGGATCTTTATAGCTGATCTATGTTTATTTCATGATATATTTCCCCAAGTCAATATTAATTACATGAATATGCAAATGTAAATAATTTAAATGAATAATAAATTAATATATAGATTGGATTTCCTGGTATGTAACCTGGAGATTAGTATTACAACAATCAATTACATGTATAATGTGTATCCATAAAACAATACAAACACAATATAAAACTAACAGTTTATATACTGTGCAAAACTATGATCACAATGAGGCCAAGCAATAAATTTATTTGGGTTTTCTTTTCTGTAAACATGTTGACCCCCTCCCCCCTCAAAAAAAAACAACCTGCCCCTCTACTCATAAGAGTTTAATCAGAAATTTCCGATTCTTATTTTTACATCATATCAATATATGTTTTTTTTTCAATTCATATCTGGGAGTAATATTATAACTCCAGTTTATATGCATTAATTTTAAAGTATATATTAGTTACAGCAACCCAATCTTTTTAAGGATGCTACCACTGCTGAAAATACACCTTTTTATTTCCAATCAATCAATCATTATTTCATAATGATTTCGTGTGTTGTGTGACAGTAATGATGGTATGTTTTACACACCGAAGTGTTAACTTAATTAAGATGTAAGCCTGCGGCCAGGATAACAATGTAACGTATTCGTTTATTACACCTCTTGTGTATTAATGCGTCATAAATTAGTTTTTTCTGTAATAAACTTTAATGTTTGTATAAAATTAGTTTATAAAAAATAACAAAACGGATTTATTACCTACGTATTACATTCACCTTCTTCACGTTTCGTTTCCGGCGGCTCACTGTAGAACGGAACACGTGATATGTCAACTACAGGGCACATTCATTTGAATTTCTCTCAATATAAACGAAAAAACAGTCCAAAATCAAAAAAATATATATACCTAGATATTTATAAAATATTATAGGTATAGGGGCCCGATTGTTTTATGCAGGGAGAACACACAACCATATTCTAAAAAAATTATCTAACCAACTTTGAGACCACGTGTCGGAAGCTGCCACGAAATACTCAAAACTCGTTCAATTTGTACAGGATCTAAAACGCGCGGAAGTTCCCATGTTTGTGCTGGGTAGACTAAGATGCACACAGAACCCATTTATATTCAATGCATGACACAGACATTCAAATTAACTTCTTAGAAAGAATATACAAAAATCCACATCAATTTTTTATTGGGAAATTTGGTGTTAATCTAGTGGAGGTCCAAATTATATTAAAAAGTGTCCGCAAATATTGGAATTAATTCGGCTATAACATGACCATGCAATGCAACCATTGTCTCTCGGCCATCATTGAAATCAAATATTAATACATGTATATATCAATGACAGATGTTATAACTAACACTTAGTAGTAGTATTCAGAAAAGGTGCCAGACACAAAATAAAAGTTTAGAACAGAAATTCTCTCTGCTAATTAGTTAAGCACATATCATCTTTCAACAATGTCTATTTCCAGTGAGTCCTCTAGTCTTTTGAAAATCTTGCTATTAACAAGATCAAACGATTTGTAAAGTCTTGTGTGTGTATAAGTGTGGTTTTTTTTTTTTTTTATTCAAATAGGCATTATCATGAACCGAACAAAAAGATATTGTTCTGAACATAGCATCAAAACCGAAAACGGAAATTTAAAACTCCGACCTTAAAGCAAGATTTCACACCCGTTGTTCGCTCAAATTATTTTGAACTAAATATTGGAACATTATGAAAGGTATCGAGTGTCAGTTCGCCCATTTTCGGAACTGTACGCTTTTTACACAAGTACAATGACTAATTCTTGTTTAAAAGCCAATATTATTTCTATCGAAGAACAAAATCGGATTTGTCCTGTAGATTTAATAAAAAGTTTTAGAAAACACATGGTTTGTAGATAAAACGTGTAACATGACAAGTCCCTTACTGTTATTAAGTACAGAAACAATTAAATTTTTATTTAAAATTTTAAAAAGACCATTGTGCATTGTTTGGCCGTGAAAAATTAAATCGTTCATAAAACATAGAAATGATCAATTGTGTTCAACATACCACCTGACAAATCTTAAATAAAAACTCTCTAATTCATACACGTATGTAATAAATGAAACATACATTAATGTGTGTATACTCTTTTAATAAAAGAAAATATTGTAACATCCAGCAAGTCAGGAACAGACTGCTGACATATATGGTCCGACATATATACCCAGCTAAAGAAAGTTTTTGCCTGTAAACAGACAATTGGTTTTTTTTCTATCTGAAAACCACCCTGAAAAACGGAGGCATCCACGGAGTATAGAAATAGATCCTAGTTTCACAATTCCTTCCAAAAGCGACACCCGCTAAATGTGCAGGGAGAATTACATAACTCGTATTTAGGACGGAACGTAGATGTATGTCTTTTGTATGGAGAATATCACGCTAATTGCATGTAAAAGACACCTTGCAGCAGTACGTTGTTGGTCCGTTACCAGGCATATATTTCCGACTTTTATCCGTCATTGACTCATAAAACTAGTTTAACTCTGCCACTTTTTTTTATTGAAATGCCTGTACCAGGCCAGTGAAAGTCACGGTCGTGTATTTCTGTGTTAGGGGTATCGACGATTTTGCCGTTTTCTACAATTTTGATATTTGATTTGGGAATTGTTCCGACAGTGTAGTATTTTTCATTTCATTTAAATGAAGATGGAAACGTAATACATCACTTCTTTATAAACTACACTTTATCTGTGTATGTATAAATAAAGCCCATACTATCCTCACTAAGGAAATCTTATGTTGTCAGATCAATATTGGTACAAACTTATATACAAATGTATATACGCATGTTTTGATGGTGACTTTTGTACTTGAGAGAGAGAGAGGGAGGGGGGGGGGGGGGGGGGGTTAAGATTTTACTTTCCTTACTTAGGGATAATACATAAATGCAGACAGCCCTGAAACTTATTGACGGATCAGTAATGTGTTTGTCCTTTTATTGACCAAATTTGAGCAAACGCTTGATATATCGTTCTTCAATACACCAATATTTAGTGGTCAAATAAGTCTAAAATAAACCAATATTATCCATATAAACGTCTGTAATAGTCATAATTATACTAGGGACTGTCAGAACAGGTGTAATTATTAATGAAGTCAAATCGATACTGTATAGTGTCTAAATCTACCATTAATAGACATCAATGGTCAACTCTATTTTCTAACAACGCCACAAAACGTAGTCTGCAAGAGCTTCACTGCTGGCAAACTCTGGTGCTTTAGGATTGGGTTTTTTTTCAGTAGAGATTACCTTGTTGTCTGCCAATAGAACGTGCTTTAAAGACTGTCAAAGTAAACGTTTTAGAGACTGTCAGTGTTTAAATTCACTGTAAGTGAGTGAGTGAGTGAGTGAGGCTGCTTAACGCCACGTGAGCATTTTTATCAGCTATTATCATTGAAAGAATATGTTACATTTTGATGAAACAATTATGATATCTGTTTTGTACTAGAACAACGCGTTGAGTTGGAATTTTATAGCGCTCACTGGCTAAAACAACAGTTCACAGATAGCAATGTCGCTCCACTCGGACACATTATTCTGATTCAAAGCCAATTAGTCTTTGTTCCTACTTTAGCGGATAAGCAAAGACTACAAATCTTACAGCCTTTGGATTGATTCGATCGGGGATCGAACCCACGATCTACCGTACTTGGGGCTAGCACGCTAACCATTAAACTAACGACAGTCTCTTGAGGTAGCAAGTGACGACATACTGAGGGTACTGACGGCATACTGAGGGCATTGACGACATACTGGGGGCACTAACGGCATATTGGGGGCACTGACGACATACTGAGGGCACTGATGATATACTGAGGGCACTGACGACATACTGAGGGCATTGACGGCATACTGAGGGAACTGACGGCATACTGAGGGGACTGACGACATACTGAGGGGACTGACGACATACTGAGGGCACTGACGGCATACTGTGAGCACTGACGACATACTGAGGGAACTGACGACATACTGAGGGCACTGACGGCATACTGAGGACACTGACGGCATATTGAGGGAACTGACGACATACTGAGGGCACTGACGGCATACTGAGGGCATTAAACCTTGCAATCAATTTGGAATAGATGCCAATTGGTATGTCTCGTTTTAGTCTTGAATATAATCTACACAAAAGGGCATATATACAGTCAATATATACCCCTAAAGTCCAATGAAACTATCTATGAATTTATTATCCACATGGTGCTTTACAACAAAAATTACAAAACCAGTCACTTGTATATATTGTCTTTAAGAATATATTCAATTTAACCAAACATCAATCTCCCGACCCTGATAGCTATAGATTAATAATTTAATATAATTTGAAATATTGTTCATAAAGTAAAAAGAGCAATGAGGCCTTAAACTACATATGTTATGGTGGAACTAGGGCGAAAGTGTTGCTGTATTCTATGTATGTACGCGTGTCTTCCCAGTAGACAGGAGAGAATGTATTTAGTAATGAACGGAGCGTGGTGAATGATCTATAACCACGGAATTTTATTACGACCAGTGCCATTCTTTTGGGGAAAACAAAATCAATACATTGGTCAATACAAGAGTGAGCGATCGCCAGTGATGTTCTTGTGGGAATAGACGTTTGGAAGTGATGCATGGGAAATCTTCGAAATCTATGGTTTATTTTTCTTGTTTTTAGAACGATAGTCGACTGATCAAGTTCAGAGTTCTGTATATTTATTCATACAATAAGAAATTCTCTAAATTACGTATTTTTATTTACTCAAACTTTTGTGAACAACAATGTCTTCTAATTCAGAAGGGTGAGATCAACTTGATTGTCTGAATCTGTCTAATGTGTCGTTGACGATTTGAGACTATTTTCTTTTTATGCCCCCGCGACGAAGAGTCGGGGGGGGGGGGCATATTAATTTACCCCTGTCCGTCCGTTCGTCCGTCCGGATATAAACACATGGTTTGTCCGACTATCTCCTCCTACAGTCTTAGAGCTACAGCTTTAATATTTTGCAGGATGTTTATACACATAATGGAGGTGTGGATGTCCACAGGATTTTGATTTTCATCAAATATTCTCAAAATGACAGGTAGTTGGTTCGTCCGTCCGGATATAGATACATGGTCTGTCCAGCTATCTCCTCCTACAGTTTTGGAGCTACAGCTTTAATATTTTGTATGATATTAAGTTATACACATAATGGAGGTGTGCATGTTCACAGGATATTGATGGCCAGGCGGGGGCATCATTTGTGTCTTACAGACACACTTCATTTTTAAAAAATCACTCCTAACAAAACAACTTTGTCCATAATTATCAAGTGCGGGGGCATACTTCTTTTCTAGTTAAATAGTAAAATCGACGGTTATTTTGATCTCATCGTTTGCCAGACACAGTTCTTACTGCATTATATTTATTAATCCCGTGAAGTGTTCGATTCAGTGGCATAATATCTATTTCAATCAGTATAATAAAAAAATACTCCCAACTGATACCGTGTAGATAAAATAACCCACACTGATTATTGTAAGTTTGTTTAGACAAAGATCAACAAATTGAACTTTACTCTGCGACTATGACCCCTGACGTATCTCCTATTATCTTTTTACTTAATTTAACTTGAACATTGAATCCACTGGGATAACGATTCAACTATTTCTTTATTTATCTTCTCTTTCTAACATCTTACAGCTTAAATACACAGTGTCCAACACAAACATAATGGTCATTCTATTTAACGAGATCTCAAACAAAAATCGCCTTATTATTTTTTTTTTGGTTCAACCAGTTGTAATTATACATTTCATCCTTCATTGACATGTGTAAACAAGTATATGTGGTGAACAATTTTGAATATTCTGTAAAAATCATAAATTATGTGAAAATTTTTGTCTCCTGTGTTTACCGTAATTTCTTCAATATCTAATTAAGGGTCATGGTTATGGTGTTTAACGCCACTTTCTACAATGTTTCAGTTATATCGTGGCAGTCCTCAATATTTACTACCAACCAACATGCAACTGTATATCGAACTATGATTGGTTTTTTTTATGTTTGGTTGTATTAATGTATTAAGTGAATGGTATTAGAAATATCACATTAACTATATTTACATTCCCATAACTGTGGAAATTTGTAGCAGATATTGGCAGAACAATATGTCGTGAAGATCCATGTGGTATCACTATTAGTGGCAAACAGGTAGACTGACAACGTTGGAGTCTGAGACAATGTTGGGAGAATCCCTATGTTCTCCACATCTTGTGACAGCTCATTACGGGTCATATATAGTGACCACGTACCTACCGGTTACAATGTTAAATTTCTCGACCGAATCAGTCTTTTTCCAGTGGCAGTTAGAATTTCCTGCCCATTGGTCCATCCTATTCACTCAATTGATTCATTGTTTGTTACTTGAATATAGCTAAACTTAAGCTCACTCGTCGTTGGTATTTTACACGAAGTTTGTTCTAGTAAATGATTGATTGATTTATTGTGTTTAACGCCACTTTCAGCAATATTTCAGCTATATCATGGTGACCAGTTTTAGTGGTAGAAGAAGCATGAGTACCCGGAGAAAACCACCGACCATGGGCAAACAACTGGTAAACTTTATCACTTGCGGCTGCGAGTCGAGTGCACCCTTTTTGTAATTTACAAAGCCGGGCGCGAACCCACGCCGTATTGGTGATAGGCTTGTAGGAGTTGTTAGGTAATGCAACTACCTAACTCATTGAGCCACCCGGGTCTTGTTCTAGCAAGGAGTAATAACATAGAAATGTCGTGTTCTAGTAAGGAGTAATAACACAGCCTAACTCATTGAGCCACCCGGGCCCTGTTCTAGTAAGGAGTAATAACACAGCCTAACTCACTGAGCCACCCGGGCCCTGTTCTAGTAAGGAGTAATAACACGGCCTAACTCACTGAGCCACCCGGGCCCTGTTCTAGTAAGGAGTAATAACACAGAAATGTCGTGTTCTAATAAAGAGATAACACAGATATGCCGTGTGTACGTCCCAGGCTTTCCTCTCACACCCATACATCTTTCTTCTTATCAATGTCAAAAGTTTAAATTTTTATATTTTGTAAGGAGAGGGTTTCATAGAAGATGGAATAACATGCTATACAATCATATTGCTTTATGTTCAATAGAATATTAAAAACTCTGGTATAATTAGAAAAACTGGTGAAAGTGATAAGCGATACACCCACCAATTATTTATATATAATATTTATAAAAGAGAAAAAAGTCGGTGTCATTGGTTAAATTGTTCTCCCTATGTGAGTTAATTAGTATTACAGATTATATCTATAGGAGGCAATATTTTATACATTTTTGAGGCATGAACCAATAATTTATGTTTCTATTGCCTACATCATTAAGACGGAGACCAACTGGAACAGGTCGTTTCGCTATGAAGATACAGAATTCGTTGCTATCAGAAATAACTATCAGAAAAGATACCCTGCAATGAGAGCTACATTAAACTGATAGAAAGGTCATACTGGGATGATTTGTATTGTATATAAAATATGAATATGAAATTCATAAACTGTGACAATATTTACATACTATTTAACCACAGGCGCGGTAAACATTTATTTTCAACATTTTAACAATGCATTTTCTTTGTCCAGTCAACTTGAACGGCGAGAATAACGTTATAAACAGAATTAATTGATCACAAATTAGACATTACAGAAATTGATTAAATATAGCTGAAAGAAAGTTTTCATGTGTATATAGATAATGATCCCCATGGGTTTCCTTACAATTGTTTTCAATTGGGAAGGCTATTTGATTACCTCGTTTCATGTTTCTCAATGGATCAAAAAGAATGATGGTATTCTCTTATAATCCATCACAATTAATAGCTTAAATTCTGTAATTTTGCCTGTTTTACTATGCGTCGATATGTCTACATTGATCAGGGCACGTTTTTTGTTTTTTTTGGGGGGGGGGGGGGGGGGACAAACAGATAGGGGTGCATGCCAAACCTATACGGAGACCGTTTTATAACAATTATTATATATATTGGGAGAATGATTGTCCTATTGTCATTTATTTACCTACAAACTGAAACATAAGGACAAGGCTTTAAAAGGATCAAGTTGAAAGTAAAAGTCGGCATTTGTGATATATTTATTAAGGATTTTGTGCACAGGGGGCGTGTCCACGAGACAATATCACAACGTCATTGTGGACAGGTATTTTTGTAATTAATACAAGGTAATTAGTAGTTAATTAATAATAATAAAATAATAATAATAAGCTTACCTCTTCCTCTGGTGTCGTATTTACAGAGTCCATACTTTGTGATAACTGTATTGTTGTATCTGTATTCAGAGAAGAGTTCGGAACCTCCGGAGTTTGTCTCATATTCGATGTCAGCAACATTTCGTCAAATTTAAGGTAATGTAATAATTATTATTTTGTAAATTAAATAAATAAATAAATAATACTGGTTAGTAAATGCACACAGTGAGTCTCCACTTGTTTATTCCTCTGTTTATTTAACAAATTGTATTTCTGATTAACGGTAAATTTATCTTGAGCCGATAATGTTAAAACGTGCTGAAATCACTTTCGGTGTTGTGCTCGTGCTATGAAAGACACAGGGGAATCGTAGTGTGAAAATCGTCGTCACCTACATAGAGAGTTGCACGTGTTATACTTTTCCACTGTCAAGTGAAACTACATACTTATTTCAGTCACTTGTGCTTTCAACATGGTATTTTGTTATTTAAATGCACGCGAATTCACTGTGTACAATAGTCACGTGGTTTCCCACAATGCAATCATCATTGGAAAATGACCTGTAACCCCGCCCATTGTTCTTAACCAGTTTGCATAAAACTTATTTATTTTTTCACCAAAAATCGATTATAGATCGCAATCGGATCATTTATAGGTAATGCTTTTATTTTTCCTAACTAAGATTAATTTATACAATAGCAGATCAGCCAATTTGAGTCGTTTCCAACGGGTTTATGAGGTTTTATTTCAATTTGTAAATGTCTTTATTCGGCTAGTTGTATAGAAATTCAATGGTTTGGAACATATTGAAAGAAAATTTTATTTCACCTAGATCTATGTTTAACAAACAATGAAACTATTAATAAAAGAGCGTTAAGAACGTCTTTTCAATATGTTTACACTGGGGACTCTAACGGGACCTTACATTATGTTCTTTTAATTTTTAGAAATATTAAAACTTGCGAAAAATAATAAAAATGATCATTATCTGGAATTTTAAAAGGATTTTAACAAACTTAAATGTGAATCATAAATATAAACAGTTTACAGAAAAATGACACAATTGGTTTTTAATATGACTTTTAATTTCCATTTTTCTCAAAATAAAGTATGATTACAAAACTTATAAACAAATACTGTTTAAACTTGATATACTTCAAAGAAATATTGATTCCCCATTATCGCACAGCATTCTTAACTTGGTGTTGGTTGTCACAAATATTTGGAGATTCTCATCATTCCCATTCATAAACTTTTCAATTTCCAGACATTTGGGTATATTACAGTATCAAGTTTTGAAAATTTACAGGCATAAAATAAATTTTTCGCAAAGAAATGTGTAAGTTTTTTAAGAGACGAGACGGCTTAATGGAGTCATAAATTAACTGAAATTTAAGTGAGCAAACATTGATGCAGTAACATTGAGTTTCAGTTAAAGGGAGGGAGGTCTGCATTTTGACAAATAATTTTTCACTGTAGATATTTTGATAAGATTTAATCAAATATTACTGACTACAAGTTTATATTAGATGCATGGGGTATTGATACCATATAATACGGATTCCCCATAAATGACAAGACGTCATAAAAAGAACAAGTATCAATTAACATATTTTTAAATTGCTTAGAAACTTTAATATTTAATAAACTGCAACAGTTTGTAACAACATTTAAGTATATCATCAGATGGGGGTTCAGACGGGGCGCATTCCCCTAAAAACGGCAAGGAATCGGCTGCCGACCGTCTGATATCGGTGCTACTACTATTTTTCTTTTACAATCTACATACTCTACTCTCTCATCAGTGGCTTAACGGCTTCAACAGAGGCTGCCCTGAATCTTCTTCAAACCAGGTTACAATAACTTTGTTTACAAAGTGACCCCCTTGCGTAAAATCCCGCATCCGCTCTTTAACACTATGAAATGAAAGTGCAAATAAACAGACCCAGATTATGTGTGGTATGTGTGTTGGATTTGGATATATGGACTTAGATTTATTGTGTGTGAGTGGAATAGGAATGTATGAACATAGGTTTAGTGTGTGTGTGGGATGAGTTATATTGACCTATATTTAGGGTGTATGTGTGTTGGATTTGGGCATATATGGACCGTGGTATAGCGTGTGTGATAGGGATATATTGGCCCTAGATTTATTGTGAGTGTGGAATAGGTGGTAAGGATCTAGTTTTAGGTGTGTGGTTGGGATGGGGTATTGTATATGCAGGACCGGATAATCCTATATGTTGCAGCCTAGGGCCTCTCAAGCTTGGGGGGAGGGGCTATTGAAAGATTTTCAAATTTATATATTTAAAAAAAGGGTTTAATATTGTAATATTTTGCATTGCTGAATAATTCATTTAGTAGGATGGCTCTCCGTCTGAGGGGCTCCATGTTTTCATAGGGGCCATAAGGTCATAACCCGGCCCTGGATATATGGACCTAGATTTAGTGCGTGTGTGTGTGTTGAATTGGAGAATATGGACCTAGGTTTAGTGTGTATGTGGGATAGGGATAGTTATTTATTGTGTGTATGTGGGATAGGGATAGTTATTTATTGTGTGTATGTGGGATAGGGATAGTTATTTATTGTGTGTATGTGGGATAGGGATAGTTATTTATTGTGTGTATGTGGGATAGGGATAGTTATTTATTGTGTGTGCGTGGAATGGGAGTATATGGACCTAGGCTTAGTGTGTGTGTGTTTGGGAAGGGGTATATGGATCTAGATTTAGAGTGTATATGGGATAGGGATATATGGACTTAGATTTATAGTGTGTGTGTGGAATGGAGATGTATGGACCTAGATTTAGGGTGTATGTGGATAGGGATATATGGACTTAGATTTATAGTGTGTGTGTGGAATGGAGATGTATGGACCTAGATTTAGGGTGTATGTGGATAGGGATATATGGACTTAGATTTATTGTGTGTGTGCGTGTGTGGAATAAGTGTGTATTGACCTGTTTAGTGTGTGTGTGTTTAGGTTGATTGATTGATTGGTGTTTAACGTCCAGCGAGCAATTTTTCAGCTATATTCAGGACGAGAACATTTAACAATTTAAACGCCACGGGACTCGAAACAAGGAAAGGTGATGGGTAGTGACGGATAATTTTTCCAGTGCAACAGGTCTCTTATGGACCACTCATCATGAGCATAATGCTCATAATGAGCTGTTACACTGGGTTCTTTAACGTGCGGAGAGGGTGGCAATCTCTCAACACGGGACCTCGGTTTTATTTACGTCTCATCCGCAGGACGGGTTGGTTGTGAATTTATGCATCCCGCACAACCGACGGACGCCCCTTCAAGCCGAAGAAGCTCCCGGTCCCATTTCTATACCCCGGGGTTCCCGCGGGGTTTGTGTGTTTTGGATGGAGTATATGGACCTATATATTAGTGTGTATGCGTGTTTGATTTGGATATATGGACCTAGATTTAGTGTGTATTTGTGATGTGGTATATGGACCTAGATGAAATGTGTGTGTGGTGATTTGGGAATATGGAAACAAATTTAATGTGTGTTATGGGGTATGTTAACCTATATCTATTGTGTGTATGTGCTGTTTTGGAATGGGTGGTAGATATCAGATCCTATGTCTACATCACATGGTTCCTTATGTGGTCGGTATCAGATCCTATGTATATACCACACGGTTCCCTAGGTGGTAGATATCAGATCCTATGTATATACCACACGGTTCCCTAGGTGGTAGATATCAGATCCTATGTATATACCACATGGTTCTCTGGGTGGTAGATATCAGATCCTATGTATATACCATATGGTTCTCTGGGTGGTAGATATTAGATCCCATGTATATATCACATGGTACCCTGGGTGGTAGATATCAGATCCTACGTATATATCAAATGGTTCCCTAGGTGGTAGATATCAGATCCTATGTATATATAAAATGGTTCCCTATGTGGTAGATATCAGATCCTATGTATATACCACATTGTTCCCTCGGTGGTAGATATCAGATCCTATGTATATATCACCTGGTTTCCTGGGTGGTAGATATCATATCATATGTATATACCGCATGGTTCCCTATGTGGTAGATATCAGATCCTATGTATATATCACATGGTTCCCTAAGTGGTAGATATCAGATCCTATGTATATATCACATGGTTCCCTTGGTGGTAGATATCAGATCCTATGTATATACCACATGGTTCCCTGGGTGGTAGATGTCAGATCCTATGTATATATCACCTGGTTCCCTAGGTGGTAGATATCAGATCCTATGTATATATCACCTGGTTCCCTAACTGGTAGATATCATATCCTATGTATATATCACCTGGTTCCCTGGGTGGTAGAAATCAGATCCTATGTATATATCACATGGTTCCCAATGTGGTAGAAATCAGATCCTATGTATATACCACATGGTTCCCTGTGTGGTAGATATCAGATCCTATATATATATCACCTGGTTCCCTATGTGGTAGATATCAGATCCTATGTATACACCATGTGGTTCCCTATGTGGTAGATATCAGATCCTATGTATACACCATGTGGTTTCCGATGTGGTAGATATCAGATCCTATGTATATACCACATGGTTCCCTGTGTGGTAGATATCAGATCCTATGTATACACCATATGGTTCCCTAGGTGGTAGATATCAGATCCTATGTATACACCATATGGTTCCCTAGGTGGTAGATATCAGATCCTATGTATACACCATGTGGTTCCCTACGTGGTAGATATCAGATCCTATGTATATATCACCTGGTTCCCTATGTGGTAGATATCAGATCCTATGTATACACCATGTGGTTCCCTAGGTGGTAGATATCAGATCCTATGTATATATCACCTGGTTCCCTATGTGGTAGATATCAGATCCTATGTATACACCATGTGGTTCCCTAGGTGGTAGATATCAGATCCTATGTATATACCACAAGGTTCCCTGGGTGGTAGATATCAGATCCTATGTATATACCATGTGGTTCCCTAGGTGGTAGATATCAGATCCTATGTATATACCATGTAGTGTCCTAGGTGGTAGATATCAGATCCTATGTATATATCATGTGGTTCGCTGGGTGGTAGATATCAGATCCTATGTATATACCATGTGGTTCTCTGGGTGGTAGATATCAGATCCTATGTATATACCATGTGGTTCTCTGGGTGGTAGATATCAGATCCTATGTATATACCACATTGTTCCCTCGGTGGTAGATATCAGATCCTATGTATATACCACATGGTTCTCTGGTTGGTAGATATCAAATACTATGTATATATCACGTGGTTCTCTGGGTGATAGTTATCAGATCCTATGTATATATCACGTGGTTCCCTGGGTGGTAGATATCAGATCCTATGTATATACCACATGGTTCTCTGGGCGGTAGATATCAGATCTTATGTATATACCACGTGGTTCTCTGGGTGGTAGATATCAGATCCTATGTATATACCACATGGTTCTCTGGGTGATAGTTATCAGATCCTATGTATATATCACGTGGTTCCCTGGGTGGTAGATATCAGATCCTATGTATATACCACATGGTTCTCTGGGTGGTAGATATCAGATCCTATGTATATACCACGTGGTTCTCTGGGTGGTAGATATCAGATCCTATGTATACACCACGTGGTTCTCTGGGTGGTAGATATCAGATCCTATGTATATACCACGTGGTTCTCTGGGTGGTAGATATCAGATCCTATGTATATACCACGTGGTTCTCTGGGTGGTAGATATCAGATCCTATGTATATACCACGTGGTTCTCTGGGTGGTAGATATCAGATCCTATGTATATATCACGCGGTTCGCTGGGTGGTAGATATCAGATCCTATATATATACCACATGGTTCTCTGGGTGGTAGATATCAGATCCTATGTATATACCACATGGTTCTCTGGGTGGTAGATATCAGGTCCTATGTATATACCACATGGTTCTCTGGGTGGTAGATATCAGATCCTATGTATATACCACATGGTTCTCTGGGTGGTAGATATCAGATCCTATGTATATACCACGTGGTTCTCTGGGTGGTAGATATCAGATCCTATGTATATACCACATGGTTCTCTGGGCGGTAGATATCAGATCCTATGTATATATCACGTGGTTCGCTGGGTGGTAGATATCAGATCCTATGTATATACCACGTGGTTCTCTGGGCGGTAGATATCAGATCCTATGTATATACCACGTGGTTCTCTGGGTGGTAGATATCAGATCCTATGTATATACCACATGGTTCTCTGGGTGGTAGATATCAGATCCTATGTATATACCATGTGGTTCTCTGGGTGGTAGATATCAGATCCTATGTATATACCACATGGTTCTCTGGGCGGTAGATATCAGATCCTATGTATATATCACGTGGTTCGCTGGGTGGTAGATATCAGATCCTATGTATATACCACGTGGTTCTCTGGGCGGTAGATATCAGATCCTATGTATATACCACCTGGTTCCCTGGGTGGTAGATATCAGATCCTATGTATATACCACATGGTTCTCTGGGTGGTAGATATCAGATCCTATGTATATACCATGTGGTTCTCTGGGTGGTAGATATCAGATCCTATGTATATACCACGTGGTTCTCTGGGCGGTAGATATCAGATCCTATGTATATACCACGTGGTTCTCTGGGCGGTAGATATCAGATCCTATGTATATACCACATTGTTCCCTCGGTGGTAGATATCAGATCCTATGTATATACCACATGGTTCTCAGGATGGTAGATATCAGATCCTATGTATATATCACGTGGTTCTCTGGGTGATAGATATCAGATCCTATGTATATATCACGTGGTTCGCTGGGTGGTAGATATCAGATCCTATGTATATACCACGTGGTTCTCTGGGCGGTAGATATCAGATCCTATGTATATACCACATGGTTCTCTGGGTGGTAGATATCAGATTCTATGTATATACCATGGGCTATTACTATCTGTTCCTACTCTCTTTTTTTACGACGATCTTTTATATCTGAACCGGGAAAACAAAACTAATGCCGACCTTGATTATGGCATCATGCCACACAGTTTCATCATAGGAACGTCACATTTCGGCCGACAGTCCTCGGTGTGTAGTCGCCGTCGTGGTCGTGATCGTATGGTAGTTGGATTAACAACTACCTATGCAATCAGTGCATATCTAAACACCATCAAACAAACAAACAATCGACTCGGTGAACAAAAATAGAAAAATACTGACGTGACTATGCCATTGTTACCAATCTATATATTCTCACGGTGATTACATATTCCCGTTTGTTTCTATCACTGGAGTCAAGAAACTTAAACTTGAATAAGAATTACAGAAAATACAAAGTAAAATATCTGTTACAGTTCTATCAGGAGTTATCGTATAAACTTGTCTATACAGTATATAATGTGTTTGATAGGAAAACATCTTAACAGCTTTAGTAGCTTCATTATCAACTAACAAAATATGTTGATTGTGAAATTAATATTAAACAAACAGGATGGTACGGTTTTTACTACCCTCCCCCACCTTGCTAAAGGAAACTGCGTTGGAGGGTACGTCACACAATACAGTGCGTCCGTCCGTCCGTCCGTGCGTCTCTAATTATAACAAACTAAATACAACATACATTGGGCAATATAAAGGTTAACTTGTAAGAGTTGGACTGTAGAATATGGTAATCGTGTACGTTTTGCATCATTTATGGAGTTGAACTTTTCTGAGCAAGTTAGTTTTTCCTTAATTTGGAATAATTGTTTGGTTTTCAATCAAAGTAATCTCGTGATACAGAAAAAATGTCTACATCAAGATCGTCTTCATAAATTAAAGAGTTGTATTTATAGCTACAAAGATGTCTATAGTATAGATAGGGCAGATGTTATAAGATAACAGTATTTCTCATCCTTCTGTCGGCATTATGTTAAACAATATTAATTTAAAGTCTGACGCTTCCAGACTTATCTTTGACAATCTTATTGGCAAAGGCTATAATACAACAGTAGCTAAATATTGGACACATGTTTTCATTGATTGTCCAACTAAAGTAAGTCTATTTTTCAACTAAAATATTTGGAGCATTGTAGACACCATTTTCTCTGTTGTTTGATGGGTAATTCTAACTCCTACATTTTTGTGACATTTTTAACATCTGGTCTCTCAAAAAGACCATCAGTGACAATGGGTGCTTTGACAATTGGATTAGATTATGTATATATTTTTCCTTCGAAATATCGTCTGCAACCAACATATTCTACTTAGTACATGTAGCTTAGTAACTACGATCATACAAAGACTCTGGTTTTCCCCCAGTATAGGTTTTCCCCCAGGTTTTCCCCCAGTATATTATAGGTGTTTAACGCTACTGTCAACCATGTTTCAGCTCTATCATAGCGTTCAATGTTATTGGTGGAGTAAACCTGATATTTCGTATTTCTATTTGTATGACCAGGCGTTGCTACTTTGCCTTAACTAGAACACTTGTTTGACCAGGCGTTGCTACTTTGCCTTAACTAGAACACTTGTATGACCAGGCGTTGCTACTTTGCCTTAACTAGACCACTTGTATGACCAGGCGTTGCTACTTTGCCTTAACTAGAACACTTGTTTGACCAGGCGTTGCTACTTTGCCTTAACTAGAACACTTGTATGACCAGGCGTTGTTACTTTGCCATAACTAGATCACTTGTATGACCAGGCGTTGCTACTTTGCCTTAACTAGAACACTTGTATGACCAGGCGTTGCTACTTTGCCTTAACTAGATCACTTGTATGACCAGGCGTTGCTACTTTGCCTTAACTAGAACACTTGTTTGACCAGGCGTTGCTACTTTGCCTTAACTAGAACACTTGTATGACCAGGCGTTGTTACTTTGCCTTAACTAGATCACTTGTATGACCAGGCGTTGCTACTTTTCCTTAACTAGAACACTTGTATGACCAGGCGTTGCTACTTTGCCTTAACTAGATCACTTGTATGACCAGGCGTTGCTACTTTGCCTTAACTAGAACACTTGTATGACCAGGCGTTGCTACTTTGCCTTAACTAGACCACTTGTATGACCAGGCGTTGCTACTTTGCCTTAACTAGATCACTTGTATGACCAGGCGTTGCTACTTTGCCTTAACTAGAACACTTGTATGACCAGGCGTTCTACTTTGCCTTAACTAGAACACTTGTATGACCAGGCGTTGCTACTTTGCCTTAACTAGAACACTTGTTTGACCAGCCGTTGCTACTTTGCCTTAACTAGAACACTTGTTTGACCAGCCGTTGCTACTTTGCCTTAACTAGAACACTTGTTTGACCAGGCGTTGTTCTTATGTCTTAACTAGAACTATTGTATGACCAGGCGTTGTTATTATGTCTTAACTAGAACACTTATATAACCAAGCGTTGTTATTTTGCCTTAACTAGAACACTTGTATGACCAGGCGTTGTTATTATGTCTTGACTAGAACACTTGTATGACCAAGCGTTGTTATTATGCCTTTACTAGAACACTTGTTTCACCAGGCGTTGTTGCTTTGCCTTTACTAGAACACTTGTATGACCAGGCGTTGTTACTTTGCCTTTACTAGAACACCTGTATGACCAGACGTTGCTACTTTGCCTTTACTAGAACACTTGTATGACCAGGCGTTGTTATTATGTCTTAACTAGAACACTTGTTTGACCAGGCGTTGTTATTATGTCTTAACTAGAACACTTGTATGACCAGGCGTTGTTACTTTGCCTTTACTAGAACACTTGTTTGACCAGGCGTTGTTATTATGTCTTAACTAGAACACTTGTATGACCAGACGTTGTTATTATGTCTTAACTAGAACACTTGTTTGACCAGGCGTTGTTATTATGTCTTAACTAGAACACTTGTATGACCAGGCGTTGTTATTATGCCTTTACTAGAACACTTGTATGACCAAGCGTTGTTATTATGTCTTAACTAGAACACTTGTTTGACCAAGCGTTGTTATTATTTCTTAACTAGAACACTTGTATGACCAGGCGTTGTTATTATGTCTTAACTAGAACACTTGTATGACCAGGCGTTGTTATTATGTCTTAACTAGAACACTTGTATGACCAAGCGTTGTTATTATGTCTTAACTAGAACACTTGTATGACCAAGCGTTGTTATTATTTCTTAACTAGAACACTTGTATGACCAGGCGTTGTTATTATGCCTTTACTAGAACACTTGTATGACCAGGCGTTGTTACTTTGCCTTTACTAAAACACTTGTATGTCTATGACCAGGCGTTGTTACTTTGCCTTTACTAAAACACTTGTATGTCTATGACCAGGCGTTGTTACTTTGCCTTTACTAAAACACTTGTATGTCTATGACCAGGCGTTGTTACTTTGCCTTTACTAAAACACTTGTATGTCTATGACCAGGCGTTGTTACTTTGCCTTTACTAAAACACTTGTATGTCTATGACCAGGCGTTGTTACTTTGCCTTTACTAAAACACTTGTATGTCTATGACCAGGCGTTGTTACTTTGCCTTTACTAAAACACTTGTATGTCTATGACCAGGCGTTGTTACTTTGCCTTTACTAAAACACTTGTATGTCTATGACCAGGCGTTGTTACTTTGCCTTTACTAAAACACTTGTATGTCTATGACCAGGCGTTGTTACTTTGCCTTTACTAAAACACTTGTATGTCTATGACCAGGCGTTGTTACTTTGCCTTTACTAAAACACTTGTATGTCTATGACCAGGCGTTGTTACTTTGCCTTTACTAAAACACTTGTATGTCTATGACCAGGCGTTGTTACTTTGCCTTTACTAAAACACTTGTATGTCTATGACCAGGCGTTGTTACTATGCCTTTACTAAAACACTTGTATGTCTATGACCAGGCGTTGTTACTTTGCCTTTACTAAAACACTTGTATGTCTATGACCAGGCGTTGTTACTTTGCCTTTACTAAAACACTTGTATGTCTATGACCAGGCGTTGTTACTTTGTCTTTACTAAAACACTTGTATGTCTATGACCAGGCGTTGTTACTTTGCCTTTACTAAAACACTTGTATGTCTATGACCAGGCGTTGTTACTTTGTCTTTACTAAAACACTTGTATGACCAGGCGTTGTTACTTTGTCTTTACTAAAACACTTGTATGTCTATGACCAGGCGTTGTTACTTTGCCTTTACTAAAACACTTGTATGACCAGGCGTTGTTACTTTGCCTTTACTAAAACACTTGTATGACCAGGCGTTGTTACTTTGCCTTTACTAAAACACTTGTATGACCAGGCGTTGTTACTTTGCCTTTACTAAAACACTTGTATGACCAGGCGTTGTTACTTTGCCTTTACTAAAACACTTGTATGACCAGGCGTTGTTACTTTGCCTTTACTAAAACACTTGTATGACCAGGCGTTGTTACTTTGCCTTTACTAAAACACTTGTATGACCAGGCGTTGTTACTTTGCCTTTACTAAAACACTTGTATGACCAGGCGTTGTTACTTTGCCTTTACTAAAACACTTGTATGACCAGGCGTTGTTACTTTGCCTTTACTAAAACACTTGTATGACCAGGCGTTGTTACTTTGCCTTTACTAAAACACTTGTATGACCAGGCGTTGTTACTTTGCCTTTACTAAAACACTTGTATGACCAGGCGTTGTTACTTTGCCTTTACTAAAACACTTGTATGGCCAGCCGTTGTTATTATGTCTTATTTCGTGTATCATTACAAACATTAACGATGGCTTTTTATTTAGCGACAAATTCGTGTCTTTTTTTTTGTTGAATCCCAAATTACCTATACATGATAGAAGACATTATCATTCCCCCGTGAAAATGATATATATATAGACATATCTACTTTAATCTTGCCAATTCTCCACGAATTACAGGATCCAATTGTTACAATCAAATTAGACTGCGTTTTATTTTTGTTAGAAATTGGATTGCTTCCTTGATCTCATTTGTTGATAGACCATATGTTCCCTTAGTGGCCGCTAGTAGTTTCTATGTAATTGCCTTTTTACGTGGCAAATCCACACCTAATCTCGTGTTAGGCGTTCCTTTCTAATCAAGTTAATTAATCCAATTAATACCAATATCTTTTGGTATTGAGGTAACTTGTAAATAATTTACAAACTACAGTCAATTGTCTTGCACAAAAAAAACAATCAAATCAATACAAGGGGTATGAATAATTTATAGGTAGAGCTGTGAGAAAGTTATACATATGGCAAATCGTGTGTGGTCTATTAATTCCTGTCTGTCCAGATTTTTTATTATCATTTAATTATTTGATTTTGTTGTGATTTTTGAAACAATTTGTTTAAAACCATATGCTTCGGTTTTGTATAGTTATGTAAAACTAAAATACGAATTTGTGAGAAAGAAAAGTATTATTTATAAATTTAGTTCTTGTCAATCTGTTTTATTATTTTAACTCCTTTTGTTTTTTGTGTTTATTTATTTATTTAGTTACGTGAGTGCACATGATGCACGGCTTGTGGTTAGAAGTGATCCACAAAACACTAAACAGAAAATTAAAAATTGAGTAGTAGCACAAATGTGAAATACACTCTATATAAAGTATATTTCAGGGGTGGATCCCCTATAATTGGAAAAAAATAAGATTTTTTGGCGTAAAATCGTGATTTTTCACACGAAATACCCCAAAAATTTTCGCGCCTCCCTTCGCAATTGGAAAAAAATATGATATTTTGGCGTAAAATCGTGATTTTTTTTCACACGAAATACCCCAAAAATGTTCGCGCCTCCTTCCGCTCGGCGCAATTTTTTTAAGTGCGCCCCCCCCTAACTTGAAATCCTGGATCCGTCCCTGTATTTATATGATTAAACTTGGCAAGGATTGCCATAGTTCTGTGGATTTTATTCTCGCCAATAAAAAAAAGACCGCCAGATATAGTTAAAAATGTCGGTAAGCATCATTATCCCCTAACCGGTATATAAATGTACCAGTAACTAAGAATTAATAATCAGGCACGGACATGTAATGGTAAATGTTTCTCCTATAGGGTTTCTGTTTATGACAAAAGGTTTATAAGAATTTAATAAGGTACTTCTTTGCGGCACTATTTTCTTAGCGAACATGCAAATAATTATAACAGCACACATATATAATAACATTATCTCACTCTCTTGATACTTGTCAGTCGGTTCTTAATGTATTTAAAAGGCGCATTTGATCTTCCAGTACTATTGGATGTAACCCATGTCAGAAGCAATAAATAAAAAAATATCACATAAATTCATGGAATTTAATTGGACAGCCATTTTCCTTTATCATATAAATATAGCTGTTACACAGGAAATTCCAGGACGGAGTGTAGACAATATTATGGAAGAATTCAACGTTTGAATATTAAAGTAAAAAAAAAAACCAGTGTGATAAATTTTAGGGCTGAATCCATGTCTGTTGTTACAGTGAGCTAGCATTATAAAAATTCAGCGAAGTCTGTTGGTCTATTACAAATTGGATACGATCTCGTCAAATGTAAATTGCTCTCGTCATGACATGGCAGAAAAATTGTTGATTTGACGTTAAACAACAATCATTTACTCACAATAGCATTGATCGATAACGCGTCATCAATTTGTGGAATGTGTATCACGTGATACGCAAATAGAAAAGTGTAGTAAAGGACGAAGTCCTTCTAACGGTAGGCTGTCCGATTTTTCCTCCTTTCTATATTGATAGCCAAATATCTGTTCACCGGAAGTTTAAAAAAATAGATCAATTGATATTTAGAAATGCAAAAGAAATATATTTCAATGAAAAATTCCAAATTCTTTAATTATTTACTCTATGTAAAATCGAAATAAACTTGAAATAAAATTCTAATAAAAAAATCTCTTTCTACGAAACTCTCAACGGAAGAGCGGCGTAGGTAAAATGAACGGAACAGCCATAACAAATCGGCTACAAATTCATTCAAAAAGATAATAACGTGTACGGATCATCGTATTATTGAAATTTTAGGACTTCGTCCTTCAAACAGGTTGCCTGTCTCATATTACAAACAATGGCAGCGTCCGAGAAAATCTACACGATTTTAAAAATATTTTTAAATATTCAGGCAAAATAAAAATACAAGTGTTCTGTCCAGAAGTGGGTAGCATTTTTCACCCTTCTATATCATTCTGTATTCATATATAGCACAAGTAACTGCCAAATTCTGTTTTCGTTTCCTGAAATATTATATTTTCAAAGAAGAAACTTAACTTTGTGTCAGTCTTCTGACCATCCTTATTGGCAAGCATGTAAGTATATATATATACATCAATATTATTTCATAATCCTTTTGGCAATTTAAGAATATTGCATCATGCTGTTATTGCAATCTCCTGGGAATTTCGTACATCTTAAAAGGATATTTACGAACTTCCGATAATTGATTAAATATTTGAGAGGAATTTCCACACACCATAATTTTTGTTATTGATGATATTATATAAGAATTCATATTCTCTTACAAAAAAGAATAAATTACAATACTGATTTTTATTTCGTTAAAAAGAAAACAATATACTTTTTAGAGATGGAAATCGGCACTTTTTCATGCAATCGAATCACGACTATATTTTGTCATACCTGAAACGGTGTATATGTTGCTGGTATTGGGTCCGGGTGTTGCTCTGTAAGACCTTGCCCTCCTACAAAATGTTTGACCTTGCCCTCCTACAAAATGTTTGACCTTGCCCTCCTACAAAATGTTTGGAACAAATATACGTCCATTGTGTGACTTTTTCCACCGTAAAAAGTTCACGACCACATGCCCGAATCCAATGTTGACATTTTCCCTTTCGTTTCGCTTTGGTTTGGGGAACGGGATTCAAAAGACACCTTTCATGTGTTCATATCTGAATATCTACAGTATGTTGCCAAAAGTATTGCAACATGTAAAAAAATCCCAATAAAATCAACCAAAACCATACATTTCCAAAAAATTATTGTGAAGTCATTTCTGGATAGATTTTAACAAATTTTACACCAAAACATTCAGAATTGTTTATATTTTGATTGTTTATTTGCTCAAATATTAAAAAAAAAAAATATGGTCTTGATTGATTACATAGGGATTTTTTTTACATGTTGCAATACTTTTGGCAGAATACTGTACTATCGCTTGTTCCGTAGGAACAGTGTCTTGTAGCGCCGTGAGATTTCTTTTTTTCTCCGACAAAGTTCTGTTTTTCACTCGATTCTGCATTATCGGCCATTGAAATATGTAGTACAGACTGGCATTGTTTGTACTACATTCTGAAACCGAGTCTGAGAGATAATTAGGGGAATCTACTTTTAGCGCTTATCAGTAACTGTCGATCTCTGCTATAGAATGGTGCTTAACTTATGTCGAAATGTATGTACTGTATCTTATACATCAAGTTTTAAACAGATCATATTTCGCAAGTATTGTTTGATCGTTCCCGAAAGATAAAATGGTGTCTTCTAAAATAATGATGTTAATGTGGTGCGTTATATTTATTCATATTTATTCCGATGGCCAGTCGGCGATGTCCTAAATACCTACTTGAAAGATTGAAGCTCGAGTTGTGTTGTTGTGCGCTTTCTGATGATGAGTTGTATGATCGAGGTGTAATTAATGACTTAAAGGCCTTATGTAGAATCATTACTTAATAAAGATCGGTATGTTATTTATAGGACATAAAATTATATTACACTCCTCCTCTGTTATCTTAATGTTGTATGATTGTTTGTGCACTATGTCATACAATAACACATATTTATCTTAAGTGAGATGTACTTACTTTAAAGAAGTAAGATAAAAGTCATATTTTGTGTAAAATTGTTATGTAACAGTAAAATCGCAGATACCTAATTTAGTGCACACGACGCCTTTCTGAAATAAACTTAATCAGATACACCCATAGTCAAACGATAACACAGCCAAATAATTCTAAAATCTTTGAAAGCAAGAAAACCAAGGGACACAAACAAGATAGAAAACCAAGGGACACAAACAAGATAGAAAACTAAGGGACACAAACAAGATAGAAAACCAAGGGACACAAACAAGATAGAAAACCAAGGGACACAAACAAGATAGAAAACCAAGGGACACAAACAAGATAGAAAACCAAGTGACACAAACAAGATAGAAAACTAAGGGACACAAACAAGATAGAAAACTAAGGGACACAAACAAGATAGAAAACCAAGGGACACAAACAAGATAGAAAACCAAGGGACACAAACAAGATAGAAAACTAAGGGACACAAACAAGATAGAAAACCAAGGGACACAAACAAGATAGAAAACCAAGGGACACAAACAAGATAGAAAACCAAGTGACACAAACAAGATAGAAAACTAAGGGACACAAACAAGATAGAAAACCAAGGAACACAAACAAGATAGAAAACTAAGGGACACAAACAAGATAGAAAACTAAGGGACACAAACAAGATAGAAAACTAAGGGACACAAACAAGATAGAAAACCAAGGGACACAAACAAGATAGAAAACTAAGGGACACAAACAAGATAGAAAACTAAGGGACACAAACAAGATAGAAAACCAAGTGACACAAACAAGATAGAAAACTAAGGGACACAAACAAGATAGAAAACCAAGAGACACAAACAAGATAGAAAACTAAGGGACACAAACAAGATAGAAAACCAAGAGACACAAACAAGATAGAAAACTAAGGGACACAAACAAGATAGAAAACCAAGAGACACAAACAAGATAGAAAACCAAGTGACACAAACAAGATAGAAAACCAAGGGACACAAACAAGATAGAAAATCAAGGGACACAAACAAGATAGAAAACCAAGTGACACAAACAAGATAGAAAACTAAGGGACACAAACAAGATAGAAAACCAAGAGACACAAACAAGATAGAAAACTAAGGGACACAAACAAGATAGAAAACCAAGAGACATAAACAAGATAGAAAACCAAGGGACACAAACAAGATAGGAAACCAAGGGACACAAACAAGATAGAAAACTAAGGGACACAAACAAGATAGAAAACCAAGGGACACAAACAAGATAGAAAACCAAGGGACACAAACAAGATAGAAAACCAAGGGACACAAACAAGATAGAAAACCAAGGGACACAAACAAGATAGAAAACCAAGAGACACAAACAAGATAGAAAACTAAGGGACACAAACAAGATAGAAAACCAAGTGACACAAACAAGATAGAAAACTAAGGGACACAAACAAGATAGAAAACTAAGGAACACAAACAAGATAGAAAACTAAGGGACACAAACAAGATAGAAAACTAAGGGACACAAACAAGATAGAAAACCAAGGGACACAAACAAGATAGAAAACCAAGGGACACAAACAAGATAGAAAACTAAGGGACACAAACAAGATAGAAAACTAAGGGACACAAACAAGATAGAAAACCAAGGGACACAAACAAGATAGAAAGCTAAGGGACACAAACAAGATAGAAAACCAAGGGACACAAACAAGATAGAAAACTAAGGGACACAAACAAGATAGAAAACCAAGGGACACAAACAAGATAGAAAACCAAGGGACACAAACAAGATAGAAAACCAAGGGAAACAAACAAGATAGAAATCCAAGGGACACAAACAAGATAGAAAACTAAGGGACACAAACAAGATAGAAAACCAAGGGACACAAACAAGATAGAAAACTAAGGGACACAACAAGATAGAAAACCAAGGGACACAAACAAGATAGAAAACCAAGTGACACAAACAAGATAGAAAACTAAGGGACACAAACAAGATAGAAAACTAAGGAACACAAACAAGATAGAAAACTAAGGGACACAAACAAGATAGAAAACCAAGTGACACAAACAAGATAGAAAACCAAGGGACACAAACAAGATAGAAAACCAAGGGACACAAACAAGATAGAAAACCAAGGAACACAAGCAAGATAGAAAACCAAGGGACACAAACAAGATAGAAAACCAAGAGACACAAACAAGATAGAAAGCTAAGGGACACAAACAAGATAGAAAAGCAAGGGACACAAACAAGATAGAAAACCAATGGACACAAACAAGATAGAAAACCAAGGGACACAAACAAGATAGAAAACCAAGGGACACAAACAAGATAGAAAACCAAGGGACACAAACAAGATAGAAAACCAATGGACACAAACAAGATAGAAAACCAAGGGACACAAACAAGATAGAAAACTAAGGGACACAAACAAGATAGAAAACTAAGGGACACAAACAAGATAGAAAACCAAGGGACACAAACAAGATCGAAAACCAAGGAACACAAGCAAGATAGAAAACCAAGGGACACAAACAAGATAGAAAACCAAGAGACACAAACAAGATAGAAAGCTAAGGGACACAAACAAGATAGAAAAGCAAGGGACACAAACAAGATAGAAAACCAATGGACACAAACAAGATAGAAAACCAAGGGACACAAACAAGATAGAAAACCAAGGGACACAAACAAGATAGAAAACCAAGGGACACAAACAAGATAGAAAACCAATGGACACAAACAAGATAGAAAACCAAGGGACACAAACAAGATAGAAAACTAAGGGACACAAACAAGATAGAAAACTAAGGGACACAAACAAGATAGAAAACCAAGGGACACAAACAAGATAGAAAACTAAGGAACACAAACAAGATAGAAAACCAAGGGACACAAACAAGATAGAAAACTAAGGGACACAACAAGATAGAAAACCAAGAGACACAAACAAGATAGAAAACCAAGGGACACAAACAAGATAGAAAACCAAGAGACACAAACAAGATAGAAAACCAAGAGACACAAACAAGATAGAAAACCAAGGGACACAAACAAGATAGAAAACCAAGAGACACAAACAAGATAGAAAACCAAGGGACACAAACAAGATAGAAAACCAAGGGACACAAACAAGATAGAAAACCAAGGGACACAAACAAGATAGAAAACCAAGAGACACAAACAAGATAGAAAACCAAGAGACACAAACAAGATAGAAAACCAAGGGACACAAACAAGATAGAAAACCAAGGGACACAAACAAGATAGACAACCAAGGGACACAAACAAAATAGAAAACCAAGGGACACAAACAAGATAGAAAACTAAGAGAAACAAACAAGATAGATAACTAAGGGACACAAACAAGATAGAAAACCAAGGGACACAAACAAGATAGAAAACCAAGGGACACAAACAAGATAGGAAACCAAGGGACACAAACAAGATAGAAAACCAAGGGACACAAACAAGATAGAAAACCAAGGGACACAAACAAGATAGAAAACTAAGGGACACAAACAAGATAGAAAACCAAGGGACACAAACAAGATAGAAAACTAAGGGACACAAACAAGATAGAAAACCAAGGGACACAAACAAGATAGAAAACCAAGGGACACAAACAAGATAGAAAACCAAGGGACACAAACAAGATAGAAAACTAAGGGACACAAACAAGATAGAAAACTAAGAAACACAAACAAGATAGAAAACCAAGGGACACAAACAAGATAGAAAACCAAGGGACACAAACAAGATAGAAAACTAAGGGACACAAACAAGATAGAAAACTAAGGGACACAAACAAGATAGAAAACTAAGGGACACAAACAAGATAGAAAACCAAGGGACACAAACAAGATAGAAAACTAAGGGACACAAACAAGATAGAAAACTAAGGGACACAAACAAGATAGAAAACTAAGGGACACAAACAAGATAGAAAACTAAGGGACACAAACAAGATAGAAAACTAAGGGACACAAACAAGATAGAAAACCAAGGGACACAAACAAGATAGAAAACTAAGGGACACAAACAAGATAGAAAACCAAGGGACACAAACAAGATAGAAAACTAAGGGACACAAACAAGATAGAAAACCAAGGGACACAAACAAGATAGAAAACCAAGGGACACAAACAAGATAGAAAACTAAGGGACACAAACAAGATAAAAAACCAAGGGACACAAACAAGATAGAAAACTAAGGGACACAAACAAGATAGAAAACTAAGGGACACAAACAAGATAGAAAACCAAGGGACACAAACAAGATAGAAAACCAAGAGACACAAACAAGATAGAAAACCAAGGGACACAAACAAGATAGAAAACCAAGGGACACAAACAAGATAGAAAACCAAGGGACACAAACAAGATAGAAAACTAAGGGACACAAACAAGATAAAAAAACCAAGGGACACAAACAAGATAGAAAACTAAGGGACACAAACAAGATAGAAAACTAAGGGACACAAACAAGATAGAAAACCAAGGGACACAAACAAGATAGGAAACCAAGGGACACAAACAAGATAGAAAACCAAGGGACACAAACAAGATAGAAAACCAAGGGACAAAAACAAGATAGAAAACCAAGGGACACAAACAAGATAGAAAACCAAGGGACACAAACAAGATAGAAAACTAAGGGACACAAACAAGATAGAAAACCAAGGGACATAAACAAGATAGAAAACTAAGGGACACAAACAAGATAGAAAACCAAGGGACACAAACAAGATAGAAAACCAAGAGACACAAACAAGATAGAAAACCAAGAGACACAAACAAGATAGAAAACTAAGGGACACAAACAAGATAGAAAACCAAGGGACACAAACAAGATAGAAAACCAAGGGACACAAACAAGATAGAAAACCAAGGGACATAAACAAGATAGAAAACTAAGGGACACAAACAAGATAGAAAACCAAGGGACACAAACAAGATAGAAAACTAAGGGACACAACAAGATAGAAAACCAAGGGACACAAATAAGATAGAAAACCAAGAGACACAAACAAGATAGAAAACCAAGGGACACAAACAAGATAGAAAACCAAGGGACACAAACAAGATAGAAAACTAAGGGACACAAACAAGATAGAAAACCAAGGGACACAAACAAGATAGAAAACCAAGTGACACAAACAAGATAGAAAACTAAGGGACACAAACAAGATAGAAAACTAAGGAACACAAACAAGATAGAAAACTAAGGGACACAAACAAGATAGAAAACCAAGTGACACAAACAAGATAGAAAACCAAGGGACACAAACAAGATAGAAAACCAAGTGACACAAACAAGATAGAAAACTAAGGAACACAAACAAGATAGAAAACCAAGGGACACAAACAAGATAGAAAACCAAGGGACACAAACAAGATAGAAAACCAAGGAACACAAGCAAGATAGAAAACCAAGGGACACAAACAAGATAGAAAACCAAGGGACACAAACAAGATAGAAAGCTAAGGGACACAAACAAGATAGAAAAGCAAGGGACACAAACAAGATAGAAAACCAATGGACACAAACAAGATAGAAAACCAAGGGACACAAACAAGATAGAAAACCAAGGGACACAAACAAGATAGAAAACCAAGGGACACAAACAAGATAGAAAACCAATGGACACAAACAAGATAGAAAACCAAGGGACACAAACAAGATAGAAAACTAAGGGACACAAACAAGATAGAAAACTAAGGGACACAAACAAGATAGAAAACCAAGGGACACAAACAAGATAGAAAACTAAGGAACACAAACAAGATAGAAAACCAAGGGACACAAACAAGATAGAAAACTAAGGGACACAACAAGATAGAAAACCAAGAGACACAAACAAGATAGAAAACCAAGGGACACAAACAAGATAGAAAACCAAGAGACACAAACAAGATAGAAAACCAAGAGACACAAACAAGATAGAAAACCAAGGGACACAAACAAGATAGAAAACCAAGAGACACACACAAGATAGAAAACCAAGGGACACAAACAAGATAGAAAACCAAGGGACACAAACAAGATAGAAAACCAAGGGACACAAACAAGATAGAAAACCAAGAGACACAAACAAGATAGAAAACCAAGAGACACAAACAAGATAGAAAACCAAGGGACACAAACAAGATAGAAAACCAAGGGACACAAACAAGATAGACAACCAAGGGACACAAACAAGATAGAAAACCAAGGGACACAAACAAGATAGAAAACTAAGAGAAACAAACAAGATAGATAACTAAGGGACACAAACAAGATAGAAAACCAAGGGACACAAACAAGATAGAAAACCAAGGGACACAAACAAGATAGGAAACCAAGGGACACAAACAAGATAGAAAACCAAGGGACACAAACAAGATAGAAAACCAAGGGACACAAACAAGATAGAAAACTAAGGGACACAAACAAGATAGAAAACCAAGGGACACAAACAAGATAGAAAACTAAGGGACACAAACAAGATAGAAAACCAAGGGACACAAACAAGATAGAAAACCAAGGGACACAAACAAGATAGAAAACCAAGGGACACAAACAAGATAGAAAACTAAGGGACACAAACAAGATAGAAAACTAAGAAACACAAACAAGATAGAAAACCAAGGGACACAAACAAGATAGAAAACCAAGGGACACAAACAAGATAGAAAACTAAGGGACACAAACAAGATAGAAAACTAAGGGACACAAACAAGATAGAAAACTAAGGGACACAAACAAGATAGAAAACCAAGGGACACAAACAAGATAGAAAACTAAGGGACACAAACAAGATAGAAAACTAAGGGACACAAACAAGATAGAAAACTAAGGGACACAAACAAGATAGAAAACTAAGGGACACAAACAAGATAGAAAACTAAGGGACACAAACAAGATAGAAAACCAAGGGACACAAACAAGATAGAAAACTAAGGGACACAAACAAGATAGAAAACCAAGGGACACAAACAAGATAGAAAACTAAGGGACACAAACAAGATCTTGTTTGTGTCTCTTGGTTTTCTATCTTGTTTGTGTCTCTTGGTTTTCTATCTTGTTTGTGTCCCTTGGTTTTCTATCTTGTTTGTGTCCCTTGGTTTTCTATCTTGTTTGTGTCCCTTGGTTTTCTATCTTGTGTGTGTCTCTTGGTTTTCTATCTTGTTTGTGTCCCTTGGTTTTCTATCTTGTTTGTGTCTCTTGGTTTTCTATCTTGTTTGTGTCTCTTGGTTTTCTATCTTGTTTGTGTCCCTTGGTTTTCTATCTTGTTTGTGTCTCTTGGTTTTCTATCTTGTTGTGTCCCTTAGTTTTCTATCTTGTTTGTGTCCCTTGGTTTTCTATCTTGTTTGTGTTCCTTAGTTTTCTATCTTGTTTGTGTCCCTTGGTTTTCTATCTTGTTTGTGTCCCTTAGTTTTCTATCTTGTTTGTGTCCCTTAGTTTTCTATCTTGTTTGTGTCCCTTGGTTTTTTATCTTGTTTGTGTCCCTTAGTTTTCTATCTTGTATGTGTCCCTTGGTTTTCTATCTTGTTTGTGTCCCTTGGTTTTCTATCTTGTTTGTGTCCCTTGGTTTTCTATCTTGTTTGTGTCTCTTGGTTTTCTATCTTGTTTGTGTCCCTTGGTTTTCTATCTTGTTTGTGTCCCTTAGTTTTCTATCTTGTTTGTGTCCCTTAGTTTTCTATCTTGTTTGTGTCCCTTGGTTTTTTATCTTGTTTGTGTCCCTTAGTTTTCTATCTTGTTTGTGTCCCTTGCTTTTCTATCTTGTTTGTGTCCCTTGGTTTTCTATCTTGTTTGTGTCCCTTAGTTTTCTATCTTGTTTGTGTCCCTTGGTTTTCTATCTTGTTTGTGTCCCTTAGTTTTCTATCTTGTTTGTGTCCCTTGGTTTTCTATCTTGTTTGTGTCCCTTGGTTTTCTATCTTGTTTGTGTCCATTGGTTTTCTATCTTGTTTGTGTCCCTTGCTTTTCTATCTTGTTTGTGTCCCTTAGCTTTCTATCTTGTTTGTGTCTCTTGGTTTTCTATCTTGTTTGTGTCCCTTGGTTTTCTATCTTGCTTGTGTTCCTTGGTTTTCTATCTTGTTTGTGTCCCTTGGTTTTCTATCTTGTTTGTGTCCCTTGGTTTTCTATCTTGTTTGTGTCACTTGGTTTTCTATCTTGTTTGTGTCCCTTAGTTTTCTATCTTGTTTGTGTTCCTTAGTTTTCTATCTTGTTTGTGTCCCTTAGTTTTCTATCTTGTTTGTGTCACTTGGTTTTCTATCTTGTTTGTGTCCCTTGGTTTTCTATCTTGTTGTGTCCCTTAGTTTTCTATCTTGTTTGTGTCCCTTGGTTTTCTATCTTGTTTGTGTCCCTTAGTTTTCTATCTTGTTTGTGTCCCTTGGATTTCTATCTTGTTTGTTTCCCTTGGTTTTCTATCTTGTTTGTGTCCCTTGGTTTTCTATCTTGTTTGTGTCCCTTGGTTTTCTATCTTGTTTGTGTCCCTTAGTTTTCTATCTTGTTTGTGTCCCTTGGTTTTCTATCTTGTTTGTGTCCCTTAGCTTTCTATCTTGTTTGTGTCCCTTGGTTTTCTATCTTGTTTGTGTCCCTTAGTTTTCTATCTTGTTTGTGTCCCTTAGTTTTCTATCTTGTTTGTGTCCCTTGGTTTTCTATCTTGTTTGTGTCCCTTGGTTTTCTATCTTGTTTGTGTCCCTTAGTTTTCTATCTTGTTTGTGTCCCTTAGTTTTCTATCTTGTTTGTGTTCCTTAGTTTTCTATCTTGTTTGTGTCCCTTAGTTTTCTATCTTGTTTGTGTCCCTTGGTTTTCTATCTTGTTTGTGTCCATTGGTTTTCTATCTTGTTTGTGTCCCTTGGTTTTCTATCTTGTTTGTGTCCCTTGGTTTTCTATCTTGTTTGTGTCCCTTGGTTTTCTATCTTGTTTGTGTCCATTGGTTTTCTATCTTGTTTGTGTCCCTTGCTTTTCTATCTTGTTTGTGTCCCTTAGCTTTCTATCTTGTTTGTGTCCCTTGGTTTTCTATCTTGTTTGTGTTTCTTAGTTTTCTATCTTGTTTGTGTCCCTTAGTTTTCTATCTTGTTTGTGTCCCTTGGTTTTCTATCTTGTTTGTGTCCCTTGGTTTTCTATCTTGTTTGTGTCCCTTGGTTTTCTATCTTGTTTGTGTCCCTTAGTTTTCTATCTTGTTTGTGTCCCTTGGTTTTCTATCTTGTTTGTGTCCCTTAGTTTTCTATCTTGTTTGTGTCCCTTGGTTTTCTATCTTGTTTGTGTCCCTTGGTTTTCTATCTTGTTTGTGTCCCTTGGTTTCCTATCTTGTTTGTGTCCCTTGGTTTTCTATCTTGTTTGTGTCCCTTGGTTTTCTATCTTGTTTGTGTCCCTTAGTTATCTATCTTGTTTGTTTCTCTTAGTTTTCTATCTTGCTTGTGTCCCTTGGTTTTCTATCTTGTTTGTGTCCCTTGGTTGTCTATCTTGTTTGTGTCCCTTGGTTTTCTATCTTGTTTGTGTCCCTTGGTTTTCTATCTTGTTTGTGTCTCTTGGTTTTCTATCTTGTTTGTGTCTCTTGGTTTTCTATCTTGTTTGTGTCCCTTGGTTTTCTATCTTGTTTGTGTCCCTTGGTTTTCTATCTTGTTTGTGTCCCTTAGTTTTCTATCTTGTTTGTGTCCCTTAGTTTTCTATCTTGTTTGTGTCCCTTAGTTTTCTATCTTGTTTGTGTCCCTTAGTTTTCTATCTTGTTTGTGTCCCTTAGTTTTCTATCTTGTTTGTGTCCCTTGGTTTTCTATCTTGTTTGTGTCCCTTAGTTTTCTATCTTGTTTGTGTCCCTTAGTTTTCTATCTTGTTTGTGTCCCTTAGTTTTCTATCTTGTTTGTGTCCCTTGGTTTTCTATCTTGTTTGTGTCCCTTGGTTTTCTATCTTGTTTGTGTTTCTTAGTTTTCTATCTTGTTTGTGTCCCTTAGTTTTCTATCTTGTTTGTGTCCCTTGGTTTTCTATCTTGTTTGTGTCCCTTGGTTTTCTATCTTGTTTGTGTCCCTTGGTTTTCTATCTTGTTTGTGTCCCTTGGTTTTTTATCTTGTTTGTGTCCCTTAGTTTTCTATCTTGTTTGTGTCCCTTGCTTTTCTAAAACCAAGGGACACAAACAAGATAGAAAACCAAGGGACACAAACAAGATAGAAAACTAAGGGACACAAACAAGATAGAAAACCAAGGGACACAAACAAGATAGAAAACTAAGGGACACAAACAAGATAGAAAACCAAGGGACACAAACAAGATAGAAAACCAAGGGACACAAACAAGATAGAAAACCAAGGGACACAAACAAGATAGAAAACCAAGGGACACAAACAAGATAGAAAACCAAGAGACACAAACAAGATAGAAAACCAAGGGACACAAACAAGATAGAAAACCAAGGGACACAAACAAGATAGAAAACCAAGGGACACAAACAAGATAGAAAACCAAGGGACACAAACAAGATAGAAAACCAAGGGACACAAACAAGATAGAAAACCAAGAGACACAAACAAGATAGAAAACCAAGGGACACAAACAAGATAGAAAACCAAGGGACACAAACAAGATAGAAAACCAAGGGACACATACAAGATAGAAAACTAAGGGACACAAACAAGATAAAAAACCAAGGGACACAAACAAGATAGAAAACTAAGGGACACAAACAAGATAGAAAACTAAGGGACACAAACAAGATAGAAAACCAAGGGACACAAACAAGATAGAAAACTAAGGAACACAAACAAGATAGAAAACCAAGGGACATAAACAAGATAGAAAACTAAGGGACACAACAAGATAGAAAACCAAGAGACACAAACAAGATAGAAAACCAAGGGACACAAACAAGATAGAAAACCAAGAGACACAAACAAGATAGAAAACCAAGAGACACAAACAAGATAGAAAACCAAGGGACACAAACAAGATAGAAAACCAAGAGACACACACAAGATAGAAAACCAAGGGACACAAACAAGATAGAAAACCAAGGGACACAAACAAGATAGAAAACCAAGGGACACAAACAAGATAGAAAACCAAGAGACACAAACAAGATAGAAAACCAAGAGACACAAACAAGATAGAAAACCAAGGGACACAAACAAGATAGAAAACCAAGGGACACAAACAAGATAGACAACCAAGGGACACAAACAAGATAGAAAACCAAGGGACACAAACAAGATAGAAAACTAAGAGAAACAAACAAGATAGATAACTAAGGGACACAAACAAGATAGAAAACCAAGGGACACAAACAAGATAGAAAACCAAGGGACACAAACAAGATAGGAAACCAAGGGACACAAACAAGATAGAAAACCAAGGGACACAAACAAGATAGAAAACCAAGGGACACAAACAAGATAGAAAACTAAGGGACACAAACAAGATAGAAAACCAAGGGACACAAACAAGATAGAAAACTAAGGGACACAAACAAGATAGAAAACCAAGGGACACAAACAAGATAGAAAACCAAGGGACACAAACAAGATAGAAAACCAAGGGACACAAACAAGATAGAAAACTAAGGGACACAAACAAGATAGAAAACTAAGAAACACAAACAAGATAGAAAACCAAGGGACACAAACAAGATAGAAAACCAAGGGACACAAACAAGATAGAAAACTAAGGGACACAAACAAGATAGAAAACTAAGGGACACAAACAAGATAGAAAACTAAGGGACACAAACAAGATAGAAAACCAAGGGACACAAACAAGATAGAAAACTAAGGGACACAAACAAGATAGAAAACTAAGGGACACAAACAAGATAGAAAACTAAGGGACACAAACAAGATAGAAAACTAAGGGACACAAACAAGATAGAAAACTAAGGGACACAAACAAGATAGAAAACCAAGGGACACAAACAAGATAGAAAACTAAGGGACACAAACAAGATAGAAAACCAAGGGACACAAACAAGATAGAAAACTAAGGGACACAAACAAGATAGAAAACCAAGGGACACAAACAAGATAGAAAAGCAAGGGACACAAACAAGATAGAAAACTAAGGGACACAAACAAGATAAAAAACCAAGGGACACAAACAAGATAGAAAACTAAGGGACACAAACAAGATAGAAAACTAAGGGACACAAACAAGATAGAAAACCAAGGGACACAAACAAGATAGAAAACCAAGAGACACAAACAAGATAGAAAACCAAGGGACACAAACAAGATAGAAAACCAAGGGACACAAACAAGATAGAAAACCAAGGGACACATACAAGATAGAAAACTAAGGGACACAAACAAGATAAAAAAGCAAGGGACACAAACAAGATAGAAAACTAAGGGACACAAACAAGATAAAAAACCAAGGGACACAAACAAGATAGAAAACCAAGGGACACAAACAAGATAGAAAACTAAGGGACACAAACAAGATAGAAAACCAAGGGACACAAACAAGATAGAAAACTAAGGGACACAAACAAGATAGAAAACTAAGGGACACAAACAAGATAGAAAACCAAGGGACACAAACAAGATAGAAAACCAAGAGACACAAACAAGATAGAAAACCAAGGGACACAAACAAGATAGAAAACCAAGGGACACAAACAAGATAGAAAACCAAGGGACACATACAAGATAGAAAACTAAGGGACACAAACAAGATAAAAAACCAAGGGACACAAACAAGATAGAAAACTAAGGGACACAAACAAGATAGAAAACTAAGGGACACAAACAAGATAGAAAACCAAGGGACACAAACAAGATAGGAAACCAAGGGACACAAACAAGATAGAAAACCAAGAGACACAAACAAGATAGAAAACCAAGGGACACAAACAAGATAGAAAACCAAGGGACACAAACAAGATAGAAAACCAAGGGACACAAACAAGATAGAAAACCAAGGGACACAAACAAGATAGAAAACTAAGGGACACAAACAAGATAGAAAACCAAGGGACATAAACAAGATAGAAAACTAAGGGACACAAACAAGATAGAAAACCAAGGGACACAAACAAGATAGAAAACCAAGAGACACAAACAAGATAGAAAACCAAGAGACACAAACAAGATAGAAAACTAAGGGACACAAACAAGATAGAAAACCAAGGGACACAAACAAGATAGAAAACCAAGGGACACAAACAAGATAGAAAACCAAGGGACATAAACAAGATAGAAAACTAAGGGACACAAACAAGATAGAAAACCAAGGGACACAAACAAGATAGAAAACCAAGAGACACAAACAAGATAGAAAACCAAGAGACACAAACAAGATAGAAAACCAAGGGACACAAACAAGATAGAAAACTAAGGGACACAAACAAGATACCTAAATACGGATAACTTGCTAGGTTTCATATATCATCTGAGGGGTATGATGAACCTAAGTTTATATAATTGTAATTGAATGCATATAATTACATTATTTAGAAACTGTAAATTTAAATAACAAATAGATGCTATATATGACGAAACACGGTATTATAAGCCCTCTATGTACTGCGCTAATGGAGATCTCGTCAATCCTTATAGATAGTGTAGCATATTCAATGATAATTGTAAACTAGGCGAGCAGAGCCTTTTGTTTGTATTTAATTAACGATTATAAGTATAGGCCTTCAATATTTATTTACACCATTAAAACATCTTTTGGTACAATGAAAAAGTAAAGTTTCGATAACAATACAAACACGTCTGCTTTGAAAAAGAGTAAAAGATCGTTTTATATTTCTGTCAAACATTTTGATAAAAATCAACAGACAATGTTTCAAGTATTCTTGGTTGAAATACGGGGATTTTTCTTGAACAGTCTAAGCTTCTTCAACTGTAATATTATACTTTGTAATAAATAAATTACAAACACACTATGTTTGTCAACAACAAATAGATTAAATTGATTAGATAGTATGTGTAAATGGCCTCCTTGACACCTTTTTTTTCCAATAATGTTTCACATGGAAGCTTAAATTTGTTCTGTTTAAGTTTTCAAAACAATCAAGGGGCCATTGTAATGGTAGTAGTGAACTCTGAATATGATTTAAAATAATATGTTTGAAGGGCGTTCTCAGACAGAGTAGCGATGGTTTGAAGGGCGTTCTCAGACAGAGTAGCGATGGTTTGAAGGGCGTTCTCAGTCAGAGTAGCGATGGTTTGAAGGGCGTTCTCAGACAGAGTAGCGATGGTTTGAAGGGCGTTCTCAGACAGAGTAGCGATGGTTTGAAGAGCGTTTTCAGACAGAGTAGCGATGGTTTGAAGGGCGTTCTCAGACAGAGTAGCGATGGTTTGAAGGGCGTTCTCAGACAGAGTAGCGATGGTTTGAAGGGCGTTCTCAGACAGAGTAGCGACACACAAACAACTCTCTTTATTTAGTATTGTAGATATGGACAGTCGTTATTTCAATTTTAGTTTGTGTATGTCGATCTGAACTACAGTAATACTAGTATACAGCTTTTCACAAACAATACGAGCAAAGGATATAAGCAGGCAATAGGCAACTTGGGTTCATAAACATTAACACAGACTAGAACCAGGCAATCAACAAACGGTGGGTTCATAAACATTAACACAGACTAGAACCAGGCAATCAACAAACGGTGGGTTCATAAACATTAACACAGACTAGAACCAGGCAATCAACAAACGGTGGGTTCATAAACAGAGTCTAGAACAAGGCAATTGTTAAAGTTTGGGGTGATAACCAGAGGCTAAAACGAGCCAATCGACCAGTTGGGTTCATAAACATGGCGATTTCTAAAGACTTTAATTCAGAAACAGAGGCAAGAACATAGAAGTCGTCAAAATTAAGGTTAATAATTCAGCTGGATACGTACAACCACGAGGAGCGAATTTACCCGAGATTTGTCGATTTCCCATTATCTTTCTTCGGGAGGTGTACACCAAGAACATCGTAGTATTCAATGGCAATGTTGTGTGGAACAAAGGCCATATTGATTGATTGATTGATTGATTGATTGATTGATTGATTGATTGATTGATTGATTGATTGATTGATTGATTGATTGATTGATTGATTGATTGATTGATTGATTGATTTGTGTTTAACGCCAACACTAGCAGTATATCAGCTATACAGTGGCGTTACAAGGGTTATATAGTTATCATAAAATATACCATAAACAAATAAAAACCAAGATTTTTAAATCACAACATAATTTTTCTACGTTTATTCCAATGTAGTAAACTCTCTTTATTTATGTTTTCTTACTGAAGCACACCAAATAACATTGACAACGACTGATAAACACTTGATTAATTCTCAATACACTTCTACCTTTCGATACTAATTAAACCTTGAACACCAGATAACAACAGGGATACGGATTAATATAAGTATAACCACTTGCTTCCGAATCCTATTGATTAATTTAAATGTCTATATAATTTATATGTGTATTATCATAATGTGTAATATTGAATTAATTAATAAAAATATGTTTATACTAATGTAGTAAACTGCAAGCATGGTCAACTTTCTACATCTGTCACAAATATTTTAACTTCTGGATTTACAAAATGACCAATATACAAATGACAATATTTTGCATCTACAAAATAATAGTGAATAACTCACTTTTGCCTTATAAAGCTTAAATTTTCTAACGACTTTTAAATGCACAACATACAATAGGTACACGAACCGAATTCCAGTCTTTTGTACCTGGTACGTTAAGCAAACAAAATGCAATGTCGTATTCAAAATGCATAACGAAATTAGCTCCATTATATCCATCGTCCCTTTAACAGATACTGCCTTACAATATCACCTTACATTTATTAATGATTTTCTCTTCATTTTTATATAAATATAACACTATTTTATTATCTAGCTTATTAATGTACTACGTACAACGTCTTTGTGTAACTAAGCTTCTTATAAGTAATTATTAAACTTTATTCAACGCGAACTAGCAGCAGGAGGCGCAATAAGGTTTGAACATACATTTAAAGTATGAAGATGGTCTACACTTTAAATAGATATATGAAACGAATCTCAAAGAAGAAGAAAAATCAAGAGAACAGAAATGATTATGCTGTTATGCTGTGCAATTTGGTAGTTTATGTAATATACCACAGGCCCGGGTCGGACACGTCAGTAAACATAATATTATCACAAATATGGGCTTTTTTCATAGGCTGTCGGACATGTCCGTAAACAGCTCCGCATAATATTATCACAAATATGTTTTTTTTTCCATAAGCTAAAATGGTTATTTGCTAGCAAAAAAAGCAAAAATAAGAAAAAAAATAGCATTGGTCCGCTGAGCCATCTGACCCCTTAGTACTAGATCCTGTATCCGTGATCATGTGACTAAAGGTACATTGTATGGCTTTATCATAAACTAGTCGACTTTAAGGTTCATTATACCACTTATCAAAGTGTGTACTCGATATGACAAAGTCTATTTTGTTTATATCAATTGTTTTAGTGTCCTTTAATATTTTACTTAGATTAAACATATTTTATTGTCTTATAAATGTACAATTAGATTGGAAACAAGTTATATCAACTTAGTATATCCGCTCTATACAATAATGTTATATACATGAATAAGAAAATGACAGCAAGTTACATAATATAATAAATGTATACATGAATATATTTGATAAACAGAAGTAATGGGGAAAAAAGGGGGGGATAAGGGGATTGAGTGCAAATAAATGATAGCATCCTGAGTACAGAGTATTTTACTAGAACGCAAAAGTAAATAAAAAAACTCAATAAGAGTTACTTCAATATTAGGCAAGATGCTGTTTTCACATAGACAGCATACACTACTATAATAAATCTGTTCGCCACGATATGTCTGAAATATTGTTGGGGTTATGGTGTTAAACGCCACTTTCAACAATATTTCAGTTATATCGTGGCGGTCAATTTTATTGGTGGAGGAAACCGAGTACCCGGAGATAACCACCACCCTGCCACAAGTTACTGACAAACTTGATCACATTATAATTATAGGGTTAGGGTTATGATGTTTAACGCCACCGACCTGCCTTAAGCATATATTCAATCACATCGGTGGTGTAATGGTTAGCGTGAGTGTGGTGGATCGTGGGTTCAAGCCTCGATCTGGTCAAACCAAAGACTATTAAGCATTAAGGAGAAAGACCAAAGATTGGTTGGCTCGGAATCAGGATAACGTGTCAGAGTGGAGCGACATGTCTATCCGCGGACTGTTGGATTAGTGAGTTAGCACTATAAAAATCCAACTTAGCATGTTGGACTAGTACAAACCGGACCTCATCATCATCTCATTGAAAATTAACTTGTTCTCGCCATGATATAGATGAAAATTTGCCGAGTTGTCGTTGAAAAACACTCACTGATTATATAAATATGTGTGTGTACAAAATTGTATATAGTACTATAAATATGTGTGTGTATATGATTGTATATAGTACTAACTTACAGAGACAACAGTCACTCACTGTATATAAATATGTGTGTACATGATTGTATATGGTACTAACTTACAGAGACAACAGTCACTCACTGCATATAAATATGTGTGTGTACATGATTGTATATAGTACTAACTTACAGAGACAACAGTCACTCACTGTATATAAATATGTGTGTGTACATGATTGTATATAGTACTAACTTACAGAGACAACAGTCACTCACTGTATATAAATATGTGTGTGTACATGATTGTATATAGTACTAACTTACAGAGACAACAGTCACTCACTGTATATACATATGTGTGTGTACATGATTGTATATAGTACTAACTTACAGAGATAACAGTCACTCACTGTATATAAATATGTGTGTGTACATGATTGTATATAGTACTAACTTACAGAGACAACAGTCACTCACTGTATATAAATATGTGTGTGTACATGATTGTATATAGTACTAACTTACAGAGACAACAGTCACTTACTGTATACAAATATGTGTATATGATTGTATATAGTACTAACTTACAGAGACAACAGTCACTCACTGTATATAAATATGTGTGTGTATATGATTGTATATAGTACTAACTTACAGAGACAACAGTCACTCACTGTATATAAATATGTGTGTGTATATGATTGTATATAGTACTAACTTACAGAGACAACAGTCACTCACTGTATATAAACATGTGTGTGTACATGATTGTATATAGTACTAACTTACAGAGACAACAGTCCGCATGTTCACATATCGTTCCACTTCAGCACACCACCTTAACTCTGAACCAAGCTGCTTCCTTTCTTATTCCTTAATGCTGCCTGGTGAGCGCGGAAACAACACATACTAATTCTATAGTGCTTGGTTTAACCTGCCCATAGACCGAAATGACGTTCTGTTGAACTCCAGACGAGCATGTTAACCATTACATCGCCCAAACAACACCAAGCACTTAAAAGAGTGTTGACTATTTCCCGTCTGCATAAAAATAACGAGATGACGGAATGTGAGTAAAATCCGATTGTTATACTTCAAAAATACACATTTTGATCATGGTCGTGTGGTAGGTGCCATGATTTACAGCTAACTGATCAGTCGATGCCTTCCATGGCAGTTGCCAGGATTTACAGCTACATGTTCAGTCGGTGCCTTTCATGGTATTTGCCAAGATTTACAGCTACATGTTCAGTCGATGCCTTTCATGGTAGTTGCCAGGAATTACAGCTATCTGTTCAGTCGGTGCCTTTCATGGTAGTTGCCAAGATTTACAGCTACATGTTCAGTCGATGCCTTTCATGGTAGTTGCCAGGATTTACAGCTATCTGTTCAGTCAGTGTGCCTTTCATGGTAGTTGCCATGAGTTACAGCTACATGTTCAGTTGGTGCCTTTCATGGTAGTTGCCATGAGTTACAGCTACATGTTCAGTTGGTGCCTTTCATGGTAGTTGCCATGATTTACACTACATGTTCAGTTGGTGCCTTTCATGGTAGTTGCCAAGATTTACAGCTACATGTTCTGTCAGTGTGCCTTTCATGGTAGTTGCCAAGATTTACACTACATGTTCAGTTGGTGCCTTTCATGGTAGTTGCCAGGATTTACAGCTGCATGTTCAGTTGATGCCTTTCATGGTAGTTGCCAGGATTTACAGCTACATGTTCAGTTAGTGCCTTTCGTGGTAGTTGCCAGGATTTACAGGTACATGTTCAGTCAGTGTGTCTTTCATGGTAGTTGCCAGGACTTACAGCTACATGTTCAGTCGGTGCCTTTCATGGTAGTTGCCAGGATTTACAGCTACATGTTCAGTTGATGCCTTTCATGGTAGTTGCCAGGATTTACAGCTACATGTTCAGTTAGTGCCTTTCATGGTAGTCGCCAGGATTTACAGCTACATGTTCAGTCGATGCCTTTCATGGTAGTTGCCAGGATTTACAGCTACATGTTCAGTCGGTGCCTTTCATGGTAGTTGCCAGGATTTACAGCTACATGTTCAGTCGGTGCCTTTCATGGTAGTTGCCAGGATTTACAGCTACATGTTCAGTCGGTGCCTTTCATGGTAGTTGCCAGGATTTACAGCTACATGTTCAGTCGGTGCCTTTCATGGTAGTTGCCAAGATTTACAGCTACATGTTCAGTCGGTGCCTTTCATGGTAGTTGCCAGGATTTACAGCTACATGTTCAGTCGGTGCCTTTCATGGTAGTTGCCAGGATTTACAGCTACATGCTCAGTTAGTGCCTTTCATGGTAGTTGCCAAGATTTACAACTACATGTTCAGTTAGTGTGCCTTTCATGGTAGTTACCAAGATTTACAGCTATCTGTTCAGTCGGTGCCTTTCATGGTAGTTGCCAGGATTTACAGATACATGTTAAGTCAGTGTGCCTTTCATGGTAGATGCCAAGATTTACAGGTACATGTTCAGTTGGTGCCTCTCATGGTAGTTGCCAGGATTTATAGCTACATGTTCAGTCAGTGTGCCTTTCATGGTAGTTGCCAGGATTTACAGCTACATGTTCAGTCGGTGCCTCTCATGGTAGTTGCCAGGATTTACAGCTAATCTTTTATCATTTATAATTAGAATTTTAAAAAATACATGAACACCGAGAAAACAGTTCTGATCAGACGCATGTTCTTGCATGCATAGACATCTTGCATGCATTTATATAACGATGAAAATAGCACATTTTGTATAGACATTTGACCCGGAATGTATCAGTGGGGTCAAAGATAAAGTCAGTAGACATGGTAACTATATGGCGGATGTAGAACCTCAGTGTGATTATCTACAATGTATGGCTACTAAAAATGAAATTAAGTCAGTTGATATTGGATGCGATTCTCATTAGTCATCTAGCACAGTTACCATAACCGATTATTGTTAGATATGGAGTGAGGTCTTACTGACATATCTATAGATGTCATAATATGTTGACTGATTGTGCTTGGTTACTTTTAGAAATTGGCACGGGACACAAAGAAGGGTAATTCGATGTAGGTACGGAACCATAGCTCTTAACGATGTTTTTTTTTATCTTAGCTAAAAGAAGAAGAACAAGAATCAAATGTTACGGTTCCGCAGCTAGATTCGAGGCTGAAGTAAAAGGTCAATGTTGTAGACTAAATGTGACGACCAATAACAGTGGACCAAGACGACATAATCATTGACAAAATTAATTCCATGAAATATAAAAATGAGATCATGATCAGATGACAAATGCAGTGCCAACTCCCTATCGTCAGAACTCGACCGCTTCCGTTCCTCCAGATAAGACGAGCAGCTAGGTTTGTCGATGGTGCCGACTACATGCATTTGCTGATCAATAATGAGTTGATCCTTCATCAGGGTTACATAAACATAGACACAATCTCAAGCACTTAACAAAAATGAGATATTTTAGGAAAAACTAGAAATACCGGTATGAGGTGAAGTTTGATTTAAATAATAGAATGAATCAGAACTGGGTTGCGTTCAATATCGTAGCAGCTAGGCTAGTTATCCGTTCAATAGGATTTTTCTACGTAGCTCAACCTAGCTGCTACGATGTTGAACGCACCCCAGATGAACATCTAACAAGAATAATTAGTTGATTTAAGCTGTAAGAGAGAGTTCATTTACAAGGCATTTTATTTTAAATTAAATTTTGAATGATAAAGTGAAGTGTGGTTAAAACGTTAAGGGTAGTGAGATTTAAACGGCATGAGATTATATACGTACGACTTATTGTCTTGTATTCGGGAACAGTTAAGGTCACGAGGTTAAATATGATTTAAACTAAAATATGAAAATTAATAGCTCAAGGTAAAGGGCGGTTTAATCTGCATGGGCATTTATAATCACGGGATAAAGTGTGGTTCTACATCCACCTATGCATGCAGTGCTTGTAACTACATGTAATTAAGTTACGTGTTCGATTTCCGCAATGTGAACTCGTTACTGCCTAAAGGTGGTGAAGTTTGTCGGTGAATTGCGGTTTTTTCTGAGTTTCCCAAACCAATAAAGTTGACCCACACGATCTTTAACTGAAACATTATTGAAAGCGACGTTTAAAATTCCCTTATAACTCATGTAACCCAACATACGTAAACATGAGTTTAGACACTGTCAGACAAAGATGTTTCTCAACGGATATACTAAAACAAATTACAAATGTATTTGAAGTTGACGGACGGACAGATACAAACACCGACCTACAAGATAGAGAATAATCAAATAAACACACAAGTCATGACCGACGGACAGATACAAACACCGACCTACAAGATAGAGAATAATCAAATAAACATACAAGTCATGACGGACGGACAGATACAAACACTGACCTACAAGATAGAGAATAATCAAATAAACATACAAGTCATGACGGACGGACAGATACAAACACTGACCTACAAGATAGAGAATAATCAAATAAACATACAAGTCATGACGGACGGACAGATACAAACACTGACCTACAAGATAGAGAATATTCAAATAAACATACAAGTCATGACGGACGAATAGATACAAACACTGACCTACAAGATAGAGAATAATCAAATAAACATACAAGTCATGACGGACGGACAGATGCAAACACTGATCTACAAGATAGAGAATAATCAAATAAACATACAAGTCATGACGGACGGACAGATACAAACACTGACCTACAAGATAGAGAATAATCAAATAAACATACAAGTCATGACGGACGGACAGATACAAACACCGACCTACAAGATAGAGAATAATCAAATAAACATACAAGTCATGACGGACGGACAGATACAAACACTGACCTACAAGATAGAGAGTAATCAAATAAATATACAAGTCATGACGGACGGACAGATACAAACACCGACCTACAAGATAGAGAATAATCAAATAAATATACAAGTCATTGGTGGAGTTTTTATAAAATTATTTGAAAAAAATGTATTCCACCTACTGGCAGACGATATAGACGATTAAAAAAAAGAGAATGTGGTCAATGAGCTCATACAGGATTATATTATTTTGTAGTGCAGTATAAACTTTCCGTTATAGGCATCTTTAAACGTCTTTTATTGTGTATATAGTGTTTTTTCTGTTCAAATAACAAGTATACCATCATTTTAACAACCTTGGGCCATTGTACTTTAAACACCGTTAAATTGAATTCATCTGGATCGGAACAATGTTTTAACTCTTCGCTGAATTCTGCCTATAGATAAAACAGATAAAAGAAAGGAAAAAGATAAGATTGCTCATCTTAAACGAGCGTAACGCTGAAATAAAGATTTCCAAGATAACAGAAAGTTAAATGTCACGTAAGGCTTCAATATTGCCCCTTGCTGTTTGATAACGTTTTCTTTCAACTAGAAAAATGAACCGAAAACACATTGTTTTTCAAGAGCATTGTGTTGCTTTTAAAAGTATTAAGGAACCCTCTATAGCGCGGTATTAACATAAAAAAAAGAAGAAATTTTGACTTTAGAATTTTAACATAAAGTAATAAGAATCAGAAATCAGGGTCTTAATACACAGAATGTGATTTAACTTGGAATGTTGAAGTGACTGTTATTTTTTTGTGTATTTGTGATTTAACTTGGCAGGTTGAAGTGACTGTTATTTTTTTGTGTATTTGTGATTTAACTTGGCAGGTTGAAGTGACTGTTATTTTTTTGTGTATTTGTGATTTAACTTGGCAGGTTGAAGTGACTGTTATTTTTTGTGTATTTGTGATTTAACTTGGCAGGTTGAAGTAACTGTTCTTTTTTGTGTATTTGTGATTTAACTTGGCAGGTTGAAGTGACTGTTATTTTTTTCTGCATTTGTGATTTAACTTGGCAGGTTGAAGTGGCTGTTATTTTTTGTGTATTTGTGATTTAACTTGGCAGGTTGAAGTGACTGTTATTTTTTGTGTATTTGTGATTTAACTTGGCAGGTTGAAGTGACTGTTATTTATGGTGTATTTGTGATTTAACTTGGCAGGTTGAAGTGACTGTTATTTTTTGTGTATTTGTGACTTAACTTGGCAGGTTGAAGTGACTGTTATTTTTTGTGTATTTGTGATTTAACTTGGCAGGTTGAAGTGGCTGTTATTTATGGTGTATTTGTGATTTAACTTGGCAGGTTGAAGTGACTGTTATTTTTTGTGTATTTGTGATTTAACTTGGTAGGTTGGAGTGACTGTTATTTTTTTGTGTATTTGTGATTTAACTTGGCAGGTTGAAGTGACTGTTATTTTTTGTATATTTGTGATTTAACTTGGCAGGTTGAAGTGACTGTTATTTTTTTGTGTATTTGTGATTTAACTTGGCAGGTTGAAGTGACTGTTATTTTTTGTGTATTTGTGATTTAACTTGGCAGGTTGAAGTGACTGGTTTTTTTTCTGTATTTGTGATTTAACTTGGCAGGTTGAAGTGACTGTTATTTTTTGTGTATTTGTGATTTAACTTGGCAGGTTGAAGTGACTGTTATATTTTGTGAATTTTGAGTCAAGTACGTTTACATACAGACATGAGTCAAGTACGTTTACATACAGACATGAGTCAAGTACGTTTACCTACAGACATGAGTCAAGTACGTTTACCTACAGACATGAGTCAAGTACGTTTACATACAGACATGAGTCAAGTTCGTTTACATACAGACATGAGTCAAGTACGTTTACATACATACATGAGTCAATGTACGTTTATATACATACATGAGTCAATGTACGCTTACATACAGACATGAGTCAAGTACGTTTACCTACAGACATGAGTCAATGTACGTTTACATACAGACATAAGTCAAGTACGTTTACATACAGATATGAGTCAATGTACGCTTACATACAGACATGAGTCAAGTTCGCTTACATACAGACATGAGTCAAGTACGTTTACATACATACATGAGTCAATGTACGCTTACATACAGACATGAGTCAAGTACGTTTACATAGACATGAGTCAATGTACGCTTACATACAGACATGAGTCAAGTATGTTTACCTACAGACATGAGTCAAGTACGTTTACATACAGACATGAGTCAATGTACGCTTACATACAGACATGAGTCAAGTACGTTTACATACAGTCATGAGTCAAGTACGTTTACCTACAGACATGAGTCGATGTACGTTTACATACAGACATGAGTCAATGTACGCTTACATACAGACATGAGTCAAGTACGTTTACATACAGTCATGAGTCAATGTACGCTTATATACAGACATGAGTTAAGTACGTTTACCTACAGACATGAGTCAATGTACGTTTACATACAGACATGAGTCGATGTACGTTTACATACAGACATGAGTCAATGTACGCTTACATACAGACATGAGTCAAGTACGTTTACATACAGTCATGAGTCAAGTACGTTTACCTACAGACATGAGTCAATGTACGTTTACATACAGACATGAGTCAACTACGTTTACATACATACATGAGTCAATGTACGCTTACATACAGACATGAGTCAAGTACGTTTACCTACAGACATGAGTCGATGTACGTTTACATACAGACATGAGTCAATGTACGCTTACATACAGACATGAGTCAAGTACGTTTACATACAGTCATGAGTCAATGTACGTTTACATACAGACACGAGTCAATGTACGCTTATATACAGACATGAGTCAAGTACGTTTACCTACAGACATGAGTCAATGTACGTTTACATACAGACATGAGTCAAGTATGTTTACATACAGACATGAGTCAACTACGTTTACATACAGACATGAGTCAAGTTCGTTTACATACAGACATGAGTCAAGTATGTTTACCTACAGACATGAGTCAACTACGTTTACATACAGACATGAGTCAAGTACGTTTACCTACAGACATGAGTCAATGTACGTTTACATACAGACATGAGTCAACTACGTTTACATACATACATGAGTCAATGTACGCTTACATACAGACATGAGTCAAGTACGTTTACCTACAGACATGAGTCGATGTACGTTTACATACAGACATGAGTCAATGTACGCTTACATACAGACATGAGTCAAGTACGTTTACATACAGTCATGAGTCAATGTACGTTTACATACAGACACGAGTCAATGTACGCTTATATACAGACATGAGTCAAGTACGTTTACCTACAGACATGAGTCAATGTACGTTTACATACAGACATGAGTCAAGTATGTTTACATACAGACATGAGTCAACTACGTTTACATACAGACATGAGTCAAGTTCGTTTACATACAGACATGAGTCAAGTATGTTTACCTACAGACATGAGTCAACTACGTTTACATACAGACATGAGTCAAGTACGTTTACCTACAGACATGAGTCAATGTACGTTTACCTACAGACATGAGTCAACTACGTTTACATACAGACATGAGTCAAGTTCGTTTACATACAGACATGAGTCAAGTATGTTTACCTACAGACATGAGTCAACTACGTTTACATACAGACATGAGTCAACTATGTTTACCTACAGACATGAGTCAACTACGCTTACAAACAGACATGAGTCAAGTGCGTTTACATACAGACATGAGTCAAGTATGTTTACCTACAGACATGAGTCATGTACGTTTAAATACAGACATGAGTCAAGTATGTTTACCTACAGACATGAGTCAACTACGTTTACATACAGACATGAGTCAAGTTCGTTTACATACATACATGAGTCAATGTACGTTTACATACAGACATGAGTCAAGTTCGTTTACATACAGACATGAGTCAAGTATGTTTACCTACAGACATGAGTCAACTACGTTTACATACAGACATGAGTCAACTATGTTTACCTACAGACATGAGTCAACTACGTTTATAAACAGACATGAGTCAAGTTCATTTACATACAGACATGAGTCAAGTATGTTTACCTACAGACATGAGTCAACTACGTTTACATACAGACATGAGTCAAGTTCGTTTACATACATACATGAGTCAATGTGCGTTTACCTACAGACATGAGTCAATGTACGTTTACATACAGACATGAGTCAAGTACGTTTACATACAGACATGAGTCAATGTACGTTTACATACAGACATGAGTCAAGTACGTTTACATACAGACATGAGTCAAGTACGTTTATTTACATACATGAGTCATGTAAACTTCATAAAATATCATTTTTAACTGTAGAATAAGTTCTAATAAAAAGGGGAGAAGAAAAAAAGAAAGAAAACAGCGACAGACAAAAAATGTAAGCAAGTCTAAACAGGGAGACATATATATTCTTCAGTTGTTGCATATATCTGATTAAGAACAAATCATGTACTTAAATATGTTTTACTTTAGACAGACATGTCCTTTAATAAGCCGTATTAGGAGTGTCTATAAGTTGGTACAAATTAGCTAGCCTTGATCATACGAGATACGTTATTGTAGAAAGAGTTGATGCTCATATTATCTATATCTGTTATAATTCTGTCATTGGTCTATTTTTATTATAAAGCTATTTATACACATGAACACACAATGCAGACTAATTAACCACCATTGCAAATGTAGTGAACCAGCTTGTCCTTTATATCTTTATATCATACAATGAAATCTTGTTTAACCACGTCAGTAAATGTTGTAAGTCAGCTATTCCTTTAGAGCATACAGTCGACAAAGAAATGCGGAGCAAGTGAGGATAAAACAGCCGCAAAAGAGACACAAAGAGGAGTGAGGACAGGACAATCAACAAAGAAACAGGGGGGGGGGGGGGGGGCTAGGGAGAAGAACTAATCTTAATTAGACTGGAAGTCATAGTATTTTACTATCACACCGCAGAAAAGTGGAAAGCTCTCCAAACAAATGTCAAAATGGAAAGGGCATGGAAAGGGATATTTGTTTATTACTAGTCTTGATATAAAATACGAAAGTCCTTTAACTCCAACCAATGGTCTGGGTGGTGTCCAGTGTAATTCCTGTTTTATTATGCTTTGACAAAAGTTCTTTTCTCTTCCATTTTCTAACCGAATCCGTTGAAATTATCGTGCGAGTTCAGGGTAATTTTTCAGCCCTTGCCATTTTCTCATTTCATAAATCAAGAACAACTGTACATTTGCTCATAGGAATGTGAAGTGTCGCTCATGAATTTTCGAGTGATCACTGATCACGAATTAAATGATGTAAAAAAAATCATTTTATATATTTTTTTATGTTTATTTATGTTTTTAATTTATTCCTCGTTAAAAAATTAGTAGGTAAAAAAAAAATCGAAGACACCTTAAGTTTATGTATGTTCAACCTTTTTTGTTGGCAATGATAATTGTATACTAGTTATATATAGATAGGTTATTTAAATAAAAAACGAAAAAATAGGTCTAAATTTATAGGATACCGGTTTAGTTAAGGTTCAACTGGGCTAAATTTATAGGACACTGGTTTAGTTAAGGTTCAATTGGGCTAAATTTATAAGCATACTGATTTAGCTAAGGTTCAATTGAGCTAACTTTATAGGATACTGGTTTAGCTAAGGTTCAATTGGGCTAAATTTATAGGATACTGGTTTAGCTAAGGTTCAATTGGGCTAAATGTATAGGATACCGGTTTAGCTAAGGTTCAATTGAGCTAACTTTATAGGATACTGGTTTAGCTAAGGTTCAATTGGGCTAAATTTATAGGATACTGGTTTAGCTAAGGTTCAATTGGGCTAAATGTATAGGATACCGGTTTAGCTAAGGTTCAATTGGGCTAAATTTATAGGATACTGGTTTAGCTAAGGTTCAATTGGGCTAAATCTATAGGATACTGGTTTAGCTAAGGTTCAATTGGGCTAAATTTATAAGCATACTGGTTTAGCTAAGGTTCAATTGGGCTAAATTTATAAGCATACTGGTTTAGCTAAGGTTCAATTGGGCTAAATCTATAGGATACTGGTTTAGCTAAGGTTCAATTGGGCTAAATTTATAAGCATACTGGTTTAGCTAAGGTTCAATTGGGCTAAATTTATAGGATACCGGTTTAGCTAAGGTTCAATTGGGCTAAATTTATAGGATACTGGTTTAGCTAAGGTTCAATTGGGCTAAATCTATAGGATACTGGTTTAGCTAAGGTTCAATTGGGCTAAATTTATAAGCATACTGGTTTAGCTAAGGTTCAATTGGGCTAAATTTATAAGCATACTGGTTTAGCTAAGGTTCAATTGGGCTAAATTTATAAGCATACTGGTTTAGTTAAGGTTCAATTGGGCTAAATTTATAAGCATACTGGTTTAGTTAAGGTTCAATTGGACTAAATTTATAAGCATACTGGTTTAGTTAAGGTTCAATTGGACTAAATTTATAAGCATACTGGTTTAGTTAAGGTTCAATTGGGCTAAATTTATAGGATACTGGTTTAGCTAAGGTTCAATTGGACTAAATTTATAAGCATACTGGTTTAGTTAAGGTTCAATTGGACTAAATTTATAAGCATACTGGTTTAGTTAAGGTTCAATTGGGCTAAATTTATAGGATACTGGTTTAGCTAAGGTTCAATTGGACTAAATTTATAAGCATACTGGTTTAGTTAAGGTTCAATTGGGCTAAATTTATAAGCATACTGGTTTAGTTAAGGTTCAATTGGACTAAATTTATAAGCATACTGGTTTAGTTAAGGTTCAATTGGACTAAATTTATAAGCATACTGGTTTAGTTAAGGTTCAATTGGGCTAAATTTATAGGATACTGGTTTAGCTAAGGTTCAATTTGACTAAATTTATAAGCATACTGGTTTAGTTAAGGTTCAATTGGGCTAAATCTATAAGCATACTGGTTTAGTTAAGGTTCAATTGGACTAAATTTATAAGCATACTGGTTTAGTTAAGGTTCAATTGGACTAAATTTATAAGCATACTGGTTTAGTTAAGGTTCAATTGGGCTAAAGCTATAGGATACTGGTTTAGCTAAGGTTCAATTGGGCTAAATCTATACGATACTGATTTAGCTAAGGTTCAGCTCAGACAGGTTTGACTGTACATGTGTTGTACTAAGAATGAAATATCCGTTTGATTCATTGATCCATATTATGGTTAAGAAGAAACTCGTCAATAATTAATTAGTCGTAGTATTAATTAATAGTTGTTTATTAACATTTACGGTCCAATATACCCGTTACATAAATAATTTATAGTGTATCGTGCCTAGTCCGGTCGAGCTGGGAATTCTATATTGGCTTTTTTTTCTTCTTACTGTATATTTATTACGTTGGTTTATCAATAATTCACAAAACTGATAAAACTTCTTTAGATAATTATTCAACTAGGCACGAGGTAGATCTAAATGTATGGTTTTCCAACACGAATAAAAATGTCGATAGCCGCACTAAATTTAGAGTGATGTATTGACAAGGGGAAATAACCCTGTTTAAATGTATATATTTTACCGACAGTCAGGAAATGGTTCATTCGGTCTATTCAATAACGTAACCGTGAATAATTCAACAACAAATAACAAGATGGGCTCCATCTATGGAGTAGGAACAGCATACCTTTACAGAACACCTGAGTTCAAACCCAGTTTCGATTGGGTTGATGTTTTTATTTTTCTGTGCTGGTTCACATTGATTGTTTGTGCTTTCTTTTGGCAACTAAATTTAATAAAGAACTGTCTTGCATATCAACATTATGATTTTGACATCGATTCCCTCTAGTGCCGACATTATGTGATAAAGTTTGTCCAGGGAATGTGGTAGGTCAGTGTTTACTCAAACACTATAACTAAAATATTACTGAAAGTTGTGATAAATACTAAAAACTCATATCCCTTATAACACTGAATCAGAATACAAATAATAGCACTTCTAAGGGACCGACCATTTAGCCTTTGAAAGGGGGAGGGGGTATATCCCCCAGTCATATTTTTTTTCACAAGAAATAAAAATCAGATTCTGTTATTTACATGTAAAAATCTGCATATTTTCATCAAATCCGCCGACAATGTTACCAAAATTTCTTGTTGAAAACTGCATGGTCAGATTTTTTTTTTGCTTTGCATTTATCAGGTCAAAATATTATTTCAATATAAAATTAGGCTACCGAATTTAAAAATATATACCCCCCCCCCCCAAAAAAAGAGAAAAGAAAAAATAAGTCGTTCCCTAACATAACCACTATTTTTTTAATCAAACATTAATGTTGATAATATGGTCAGTGACTTTTGAATGATTGAACTCAAAGTATACGATATAGTGATTTTTATGTTCATTTGAATTTGACATCTGTCTCATTTGAATTTGACATGGTCACCACAGATAATATTTTAACATAATATTCCGTGCAAATGTTTCAACAAAGAACCCATTAATAACCAGGCGATTGATAAAGGCTCCTCTTTACGATTAAACTTAAAAATCTATTTCTGGTGTTTCTTTGATATCACCCTCTCTCTTTTCCGTGAACTATAAACATAAAATGTTGATTTTCTAAGAAAATCTTTATTGTCAGTGTATTATTATACATATAATTGAACGGGTTTCATTTCAAACAGGTATTTATCCTTGATAGTTTATACACAATGTCCTTCCAAAGGAGTTATGTATCAATCTTCCGGTATTAAATGATTCGATTATTGGTAACAAGTTAAACTTTAAGCTGGAACATCAATGAGTGTGGCTAATGTGACTATAAAGATAGTCAATATTTAATATTGATTGCCGTCTTATTTTTTTTTACTTTTGCTTTGGCAGTTTTTCAGCTCAGTTTGTCAACAGCATCAGTGATGTAATGGTTAACGTGCTGGCCCTTGAATGCCGTAAATGATGATTGAGCCTCGGCCGGCAGGGTCAACTTGAATGCGGTAGATGATGATTGAGCCTCGGCCGGCAGGGTCAACTTGAATGCGGTAAATGATGATTGAGCCTCGGCCGGCAGGGTCAACTTCAATGCAGTAGATGATGATTGAGCCTCGGCCGGCAGGGTCAACTTCAATGCAGTAGATGATGATTGAGCCTCGGCCGGCAGGGTCAACTTGAATGCGGTAGATCATGATTGAGCTTCGGCCGGCAGGGTCAACTTGAATGCGGTAGATCATGATTGAGCCTCGGCCGGCAGGGTCAACTTGAATGCGGTAGATCATGATTGAGCCTCGGCCGGCAGGGTCAACTTGAATGCGGTAGATCATGATCGAGCCTCGGCCGGCAGGATCAAATAAAAGACCATACAATTGGTATTTGATCCTTCTACACTAAGCATGCAGCATTAAGGAGTAAGAGCAAAGACTGGTTGACTCGGAATGTGTCGGAGTGAAACGACATGTCATGGACATGTATTACCGTAGATTGTTGTCTCAGTGAGCTAACACTGGGCGTGTTCGTACAAAGCGGATATTATCATTTGGTGTGTAGGTGATGGGGGAGGGGGATACAACTCTGTGTTTTTTTCAGCAAGATGTGGCTAAAATTTCTAAATTGCGCATATTTGGAAGATAAACAAAATATATAGAAGAGTATAGAATATATTGTATTGCCTAATCATAGGGCCCACATGAGGCATCATTAACAATACAAACATTCATGATTGATAAATGAGACATACACAAAAAAGAAAAAGGACATAGTTTAAGGTTTTTATATTTCTAAAAATATAAATATAATTATTATTATTTAGTGGATCATGTTCTGGTTTGTCCCCTATATCTCAGATCCAGTGTGAAACTTTACATATGTTGCATATTCCTTAACAAGTAGTAAACCTGCTAAAAACACCAAGGGATGGTGCTTCTGACACACCCTATCTGATAATTGCATTTTCTCACAATTATATAGTAAATAATTATATATAATATTAAATACTTATCACATACTATATATAAATAAAAAAATAGTTAATTATTATATCTATTATTATTATTGTTATCCATTCGGATGTGTCACCTCGTGTTTAGAGCAGGAGAACTAGTTGGAGGAAATATGTCATCATGTCATTGCTCAATTACAGAGTGCACCAAGCGACAGTGCAAAGACATGTTAAAATGAATCAAGAAGAAATTCAGATCAAACCCAGTAATACGTGTTTTTCTTTAAACTTATTCTATTTATTTAGAAATATTATCAATTTATATTATATTTCTCCTTTCTAAACATGCCAGCCCGTGCACAGTGTAAAAGAGCAATTATTTAATTATATTGTGCTTTGTTTTATCAAATTACAAATACTGGCTAGAATTTCCTCATTTTCATTATTAAGAAGCCAATATAATTTCTGTTCTGGATTGAGGACATGAAAGTTTTGACAGATATTATTGATCCTGCTGAACATTTCTGTTCTTATTACAGGACATGTAGAACATGATAGTAGAAAATGTTTCTCATCATCTATCTCACCAGATGTGCAACGGGGGCAAAGTTTGTCTTGTCGGAGAGCACCCTGATATCGCCCCCTCTCAATTTGTAATCTGTGTGATGAAATACGAAACCTAGTAAAATTTCTCCTCTGCTCAAAGGATTTCAATATACATAAATATTTTTCAAGTCCAAAGTATGATTTGAATTTACTGTAGCTACATAGTTTACCTTCTGAATGTTTTAACATTTGTTTTCCCCAATTCTCTTTATAAACATGATATATGACATCTTTATAAGAAGATTTGAATTTATGTTTGGACACATTAGATAATTCTTATAGTCCTCTAATATTTTTAATAAGTAATGTTATTGAACCATACCAAGAGGGGATTTTGATTTTGATATATTTTTCATCTAATATTGACATAATTATAAGTGTTTTTTTTGTGTGAATTGATTGTTTAAAGCGCTTTGTGGACTTCTTTTATCAGTTATGGTTGTGTTAAAACATGATAAAAATTAGTTTTTCCACCTCTCAATCAGGATTTTTGTACAATGTGTGATTATTCTGGGTGTAAATGCTTCAAAAACAAAATTAACGTTAAGTTTATAATTCTATTGGAATATTTTAAGGTGCGGTGATTTTCATAAATTTTAATAACACGAAAGCCCAATATTTCAATATTTAATAACACTGCACCTGAATGTAAAAGACAAAATGAGCTTGATTAAATCCAGACTTGATCAAAAATATTGTTTCACCTTTATTAAATGAAATTAATGACGAACTAAATAGCGAATTCAAATCAGATATCAAAACAACAGTATCAGAGGCGGTCAATCCCCTACATCAATTAATTGATCAACATCAAAATTAAATCAAATGCTTCGAAAATGGACAACTAAAAGAACACCTCAAATCCAGCATATTCTATTGCTGACAATAAAGAAACCTCAAAGCCAACAATTTAAAGCTCATTGCTGAAGTGTCACAGCTGACAGTGCGATCTTAACGCATGTGCACGATGGACAGTTGTCGGGGGCAAGGTCATTGGAAACAATTTAGGAAGAGGAGTATCATATCCAAGTTTGCCCAATTGGCCCAGTACTTCTTGAGAATATCAAAATGTGAAAAAGGACAACAGTTGCAGGACACCAAGTAATGGGAAAAGCTCTTCTGAGATAAAAATGACTAGTTTATAATTAAACATCATTTTAATAATTATCTTGTTTGTTACTTATTTATTCAGAATTAATCATAAAACAATGGAAAATAGATGCTTCATTAAATGATGGTTAAATTTTACTAATTTTATGCTTAATCAACAAAATAACATACTAGTATCTTTATGCAAATTTCAGTAATAAAAAACTTAATTATTCCAGCTATACTCTGACATTATTGAGTATCCATTTGTATCCATCAGGAATTGCTGACCGATACACATGAATAAATCATTAAAATGGTCATCAATTTCAATAATTTTATGATTTAGCAATAAAACTACATATCTTTACACAAATTTTAGTGATAAAAACATTTTTTTCCAGCTATTTTTCCTTCAATCCCTGTAAATATTGAGTACCACATTGAACTAGAAAATGGCCAAATAAAAAAATCTACTAATGCTTAAATCTACTTTAAAATCACTAAATTTGTCATTAACTACAATGATTTATAATTAAACATCAGGAAAATATATATTTATTTCAATATCACAAATACTAACTAAATATATTTGAATTTCTCTATCATGTCTATATAAACCTAACTTCATTGGTGATGTAATGGTTACCATGGTCCCCTTGAGTATGGTAGATCGTAGGTTCGATCTCCGGGTCAAACTAAAGACTTATATTATTGTTATTTGTTGCTTCTCCGCTAAGCATTAAGGTGTCAGAGTACAAACAGGTTAGCTCAGACTTAGGATAATGTGTTCTAGTGGAGGGACATGTCTTCTGGTTAGCTCAAGACTCAGGATAATGTGTTCTAGTGGAGGGACATATCTTCTGGTTAACTCAGACTCAGGATAATGTGTTCTAGTGGAGGGACATGTCTTCCTATGACTCAGGATAATGTGTTCTAGTGGAGGGACATGTCTTCCTATGACTCAGGATAATGTGTTCTAGTGGAGTGACATGTCTTCTGGTTAGCTCAAGACTCAGGATAATGTGTTCTAGTGGAGGGACATATCTTCCTATGACTCAGGATAATGTGTTCTAGTGGAGGGACATGTCTTCTGGTTAGCTCAAGACTCAGGATAATGTGTTCTAGTGGAGGGACATATCTTCCTATGACTCAGGATAATGTGTTCTAGTGGAGGGACATGTCTTCTGGTTAGCTCAAGACTCAGGATAATGTGTTCTAGTGGAGGGACATGTCTTCTGGTTAGCTCAAGACTCAGGATAATGTGTTCTAGTGGAGGGACATATCTTCCTATGACTCAGGATACTGTGTTCTAGTGGAGGGACATGTCTTCTGGTTAGCTCAGACTCAGGATAATGTGTTCTAGTGGAGGGACATATCTTCCTATGACTCAGGATAATGTGTTCTAGTGGAGGGACATGTCTTCTGGTTAGCTCAGATTCAGGATAATGTGTTCTAGTGGAGGGACATATCTTCTGGTTAGCTCAAGACTCAGGATAATGTGTTCTAGTGGAGGGACATGTCTTCCTATGACTCGGGATAATGTGTTCTAGTGGAGGGACATGTCTTCCTATGACTCAGGATAATGTGTTCTAATGGAGGGACATGTCTTCCTATGACTCAGGATAATGTGTTCTAGTGAAGGGACATGTCTTCTGGTTAGCTCAGACTCAGGATAATGTGTTCTAGTGGAAGGACATGTCTTCCTATGACTCAGGATAATGTGTTTTAGTGGAGGGACATGTCTTCCTATGACTCAGGATAATATATTCTACTGAAGGGACATGTCTTCCTATGACTCAGGATAAAGTGTTCTAGTGGATGGACATGTCTTCCTATGACTCAGGATAATGTGTTCTAGTGGAGGGACATGTCTTCCTATGACTCAGGATAATGTGTTCTAGTGGAGGGACATGTCTTCCTATGACTCAGGATAATGTGTTCTAGTGGAGGGACATGTCTTCCTATGACTCAGGATAATGTGTTCTAGTGGAGGGACATGTCTTCCTATGACTCAGTATAATGTGTTCTAGTGAAGGGACATGTCTTCTGGTTAGCTCAGACTCAGGATAATGTGTTCTAGTGGAGGGACATGTCTTCCTATGACTCAGGATAATGTGTTCTAATGGAGGGACATGTCTTCCTATGACTCAGGATAATGTGTTCTAGTGGAGGGACATGTCTTCCTATGACTCAGGATAATATGTTCTAGTGGAGGGACATATCTTCCTATGACTCAGGATAATGTGTTCTAATGGAGGGACATGTCTTCCTATGACTCATGATAATGTGTTCTAGTGGAGAGACATGTCTTCCTATGACTCAGGATAATATGTTCTAGTGAAGGGACATGTCTTCCTATGACTCAGGATAATGTGTTCTAGTGGAGGGACATGTCTTCCTATGACTCAGGATAATGTGTTCTAGTGGAGGGACATGTCTTCTGGTTAGCTCAGACTCAGGATAATGTGTTCTAATGGAGGGACATATCTTCCTATGACTCAGGATAATGTGTTCTAATGGAGGGACATGTCTTCCTATGACTCAGGATAATATGTTCTAGTGGAGGGACATGTCTTCCTATGACTCAAGATAATGTGTTCTAATGGAGGGACATGTCTTCCTATGACTCAGGATAATGTGTTCTAGTGAAGGGACATGTCTTCTGGTTAGCTCAGACTCAGGATAATGTGTTCTAGTGGAAGGACATGTCTTCCTATGACTCAGGATAATGTGTTTTAGTGGAGGGACATGTCTTCCTATGACTCAGGATAATATATTCTACTGAAGGGACATGTCTTCCTATGACTCAGGATAATGTGTTCTAGTGGAGGGACATGTCTTCCTATGACTCAGGATAATGTGTTCTAGTGGAGGGACATGTCTTCCTATGACTCAGGATAATGTGTTCTAGTGGAGGGACATGTCTTCCTATGACTCAGGATAATGTGTTCTAGTGGAGGGACATGTCTTCCTATGACTCAGTATAATGTGTTCTAGTGAAGGGACATGTCTTCTGGTTAGCTCAGACTCAGGATAATGTGTTCTAGTGGAGGGACATGTCTTCCTATGACTCAGGATAATGTGTTCTAATGGAGGGACATGTCTTCCTATGACTCAGGATAATGTGTTCTAATGGAGGGACATGTCTTCCTATGACTCAGGATAATGTGTTCTAATGGAGGGACATGTCTTCCTATGACTCAGGATAATGTGTTCTAATGGAGGGACATGTCTTCCTATGACTCAGGATAATGTGTTCTAATGGAGGGACATGTCTTCCTATGACTCAGGATAATGTGTTCTAGTGAAGGGACATGTCTTCTGGTTAGCTCAGACTCAGGATAATGTGTTCTAGTGGAAGGACATGTCTTCCTATGACTCAGGATAATGTGTTTTAGTGGAGGGACATGTCTTCCTATGACTCAGGATAATATATTCTACTGAAGGGACATGTCTTCCTATGACTCAGGATAATGTGTTCTAGTGGAGGGACATGTCTTCCTATGACTCAGGATAATGTGTTCTAGTGGAGGGACATGTCTTCCTATGACTCAGGATAATGTGTTCTAGTGGAGGGACATGTCTTCCTATGACTCAGGATAATGTGTTCTAGTGGAGGGACATGTCTTCCTATGACTCAGTATAATGTGTTCTAGTGAAGGGACATGTCTTCTGGTTAGCTCAGACTCAGGATAATGTGTTCTAGTGGAGGGACATGTCTTCCTATGACTCAGGATAATGTGTTCTAATGGAGGGACATGTCTTCCTATGACTCAGGATAATGTGTTCTAGTGGAGGGACATGTCTTCCTATGACTCAGGATAATATGTTCTAGTGGAGGGACATATCTTCCTATGACTCAGGATAATGTGTTCTAATGGAGGGACATGTCTTCCTATGACTCATGATAATGTGTTCTAGTGGAGAGACATGTCTTCCTATGACTCAGGATAATATGTTCTAGTGAAGGGACATGTCTTCCTATGACTCAGGATAATGTGTTCTAGTGGAGGGACATGTCTTCCTATGACTCAGGATAATGTGTTCTAGTGGAGGGACATGTCTTCTGGTTAGCTCAGACTCAGGATAATGTGTTCTAATGGAGGGACATATCTTCCTATGACTCAGGATAATGTGTTCTAATGGAGGGACATGTCTTCCTATGACTCAGGATAATATGTTCTAATGGAGGGACATGTCTTCCTATGACTTAGGATAATGTGTTCTAGTGGAGGGACATGTCTTCCTATGACTCAGGATAATATGTTCTAGTGGAGGGACATGTCTTCCTATGACTCAGGATAATATGTTCTAGTGAAGGGACATGTCTTCCTATGACTCAGGATAATGTGTTCTAGTGGAGGGACATGTCTTCCTATGACTCAGGATAATGTGTTCTAGTGGAGGGACATGTCTTCTGGTTAGCTCACTCAGGATAATGTGTTCTAGTGAAGGGACATGTCTTCTGGTTAGCTCAGACTCAGGATAATGTGTTCTAGTGGAGGGACATGTCTTCCTATGACTCAGGATAATGTGTTCTAATGGAGGGACATGTCTTCCTATGACTCAGGATAATGTGTTCTAATGGAGGGACATGTCTTCCTATGACTCAGGAAAATGTGTTCTAATGGAGGGACATGTCTTCCTATGACTCAGGATAATGTGTTCTAGTGGAGGGACATGTCTTCCTATGACTCAGGATAATATGTTCTAGTGAAGGGACATGTCTTCCTATGACTCAGGATAATGTGTTCTAGTGGAGGGATATGTCTTCCTATGACTCAGGATAATGTGTTCTAGTGGAGGGACATGTCTTCTAGTTAGCTCAGACTCAGGATAATGTGTTCTAGTGGAGGGACATGTCTTCCTATGACTCAGGATAATGTGTTCTAGTGGAGGGACATGTCTTCCTATGGACTGTTGTTTCAATGAGCTAGCACTAGAAATATAAAGTGTATTGATCCAGTACAAAGCAGACATTGATGGAACTTGTTCTCGCCATGATATAGCTGAAAATTGCTCATTTGGCCCATTAAACAATAATCACTCACTCTATATAAACATGGTAAACACAAGATTTTATATCCACTGCTAATGATTTTGCTCGATGCCAAAATGGTGTCAATGGATTTGATAGCGCTGTCATTCTCTAGTCTCACAAAATCTTGAGAAGTCGAGGAACGGCATAGTTCTTGGATTAAATTAGCTAGTTATATCGGGAAGATAGACATCCATATGTTGTCCAGAGCTTGTGGTTCCTATCAGGATTTCCTTGATAGAGGGTTGCTGCTAGCAAGGAAGCTACTGAACCAAGTGTTCCTTTTGGTAAAGTTGAAGTCATCACTTCGAAAATTTTATGGTCGCCACCATGACATGGTTGACCGTTGTCACAAATGAACACGGATACGTTCCACTTGTCGTAAACACTTCCCGGTCCTTTCCTCATTCACGACTTATCACCAGGTTTGTAACTAGAGTAACACGACGGGTGCCACTAGAGGAGCATGAACCGCTTACCCTTCCGGAGCACCTGAGTTCACCCTCAGTTTTAAGTGGGGTTTGTGTTACTCGATCTTTAGTTTTATATGTATGTTTTGTAAATCGTTGTTTGTCCTTTTGTACTTTTTCTTTTGACCAAAATATGTAATCTTTAGAGAGGACCTTCTATAGATGCTTCCTACCAAGTTTCAGTTCATTTGGCTGAGAGGTTTCAGAGGAGAAGATTAAAATGTGAAAAGTTAACGGACGACAGACGACGGACGACGGATGCCAAGTGATGGCAAAAACTCACATTGCCTTTGGCAAGGTAAGCTAAAAATCAGATTTGAGGTGTAATATTCATAGAGAGTCACTGAAAGGCTGTCAAAAACTACTGGATTATAAGAAGACAGGTAAGGACATAAACCCAGCAACATGTTTGTGCTTGTCCATAGCCAGGACCTAGAAGTGGTATGTGTTGCTATAACAAGGCAGAACAAAGGACACAAACCCAGCCACTTTTTTGTGCTTGTCCATAGCCAGGACCTAGAAGTGGTATGTGTTGTTCATGTGGTTATATTATTCAATATTGCTGTTTTATTTTTTAATTTTAAAATGTACTGTATCAGATACAATAATATATATTGAAATAAATATAAGTAATTACAAGTCTTAACTTCCCCATTCTAATGCTTTGACAAAGTCCTCTTCTGAAAACGACAACATTTTTGCAGCTTCAATATGCATCTGAAAAAGACATTAATAATATAAAATATTTCACTGGATAAAGCACAATCAGGTATGTTGATCATGTCCTGTCAATTAATAATTTGGCTAGTAGATTCCATTAATATACACCTTCAAAGAATGGGAGATAAAAGATCAGAAACAACTCTGCCAAATGTCTTGACACTTACCTCAAATTTGACACCAATGGTCAACTTTCTTCCAGACTCTATGACAAAAAAGACGACTTCAATTTTGCCATTATAAACTTTCCACACATTGTTAGTTTTATACCATCTGTTCTGTGTATAGAGTTTATATTTCACAACTCGTACATTACCCTTGAGCTTGAAGTGTGAAATCAGACTTTTATACCATCCGTTCCGTGTATAGAGTTTATATTTCACAACTCGTACATTACCCCTGAGCTTGAAGTGTGAAATCAGACTTTTATACCATCCGTTCCGTGTATAGAGTGTATATTTCACAACTCGTACATTACCCTTGACCTTGAAGTGTGAAATCAAGACTTTTTACGTCACCATCAGAGTACCAACCAATACATCATTAATTTTAAAGAATCATTTCACCTTTCAAAAAGTCTTTCTTATGATATCAACACCTTATTGGAAAGTATTCTGTCACTTGAGTATGGATGACAAAAGATGGCATTAATGACAAAAGACGGTATTAATGACAATAGATGGTATTAATGACAAAAGACAGTATTAATGACAAAAGATGGTATTAATGACAAAAGATGGTATTAATGACAAAAGATGGTATTAATGACAAAAGATGGTATTAATGACAAAAGATGGTATTAATGACAAAAGACGGTATTAATGACAAAAAATGGTATTAATGACAAAAGATGGTAGTAATGACAAAAGACGGTATTAATGACAAAAGATGGTATTAATGACAAAAGACGGTATTAATGACAAAAGATGGTATTAATGACAAAAGATGGTATTAATGACAAAAGATGGTATTAATGACAAAAGACGGTATTAATGACAAAAAATGGTATTAATGACAAAAGATGGTAGTAATGACAAAAGACGGTATTAATGACAAAAGACGGTATTAATGACAAAAGACGGTAGTAATGACAAAAGATGGTAGTAATGACAAAAGACGGTATTAATGACAAAAGATGGTATTAATGACAAAAGATGGTAGTAATGACAAAAGATGGTATTAATGACAAAAGATGGTATTAATGACAAAAGATGGTATTAATGACAAAAGACGGTATTAATGACAAAAGATGGTATTAATGACAAAAGATGGTATTAATGACAAAAGACGGTATTAATGACAAAAGACGGTAGTAATGACAAAAGACGGTAGTAATGACAAAAGACAGTATTAATGACAAAAGATGGTATTAATGACAAAAGATGGTAGTAATGACAAAAGATGGTAGTAATGACAAAAGATGGTATTAATGACAAAAGATGGTAGTAATGACAAAAGATGGTATTAATAACAAAAGACGGTATTAATGACAAAAGACGGTATTAATGACAAAAGATGGTAATAATGACAAAAGATGGTAGTAATGACAAAAGACGGTATTAATGACAAAAGATGGTATTAATGACAAAAGATGGTAGTAATGACAAAAGACGGTATTAATGACAAAAGACGGTATTAATGACAAAAGATGGTAGTAATGACAAAAGATGGTAGTAATGACAAAAGATGGTATTAATGACAAAAGATGGTATTAATGACAAAAGATGGTAGTAATGACAAAAGATGGTATTAATGACAAAAGATGGTAGTAATGACAAAAGACGGTATTAATAACAAAAGACGGTATTAATGACAAAAGACGGTATTAATGACAAAAGATGGTAGTAATGACAAAAGATGGTAGTAATGACAAAAGACGGTATTAATGACAAAAGACGGTATTAATGACAAAAGATGGTAGTAATGACAAAAGATGGTAGTAATGACAAAAGATGGTATTAATGACAAAATATGGTATTAATGACAAAAGATGGTAGTAATGACAAAAGATGGTATTAATGACAAAAGATGGTAGTAATGACAAAAGACGGTATTAATAACAAAAGACGGTATTAATGACAAAAGACGGTATTAATGACAAAAGATGGTAGTAATGACAAAAGATGGTAGTAATGACAAAAGATGGTATTAATGACAAAAGACAGTATTAATGACAAAAGACGGTATTAATGACAAAAGACGGTATTAATGACAAAAGACGGTATTAATGACAAAAGACGGTATTAATGACAAAAGATGGTATTAATGACAAAAGACGGTATTAATGACAAAAGATGGTATTAATGACAAAAGATGGTATTAATGACAAAAGATGGTATTAATGACAAAAGACGGTATTAATGACAAAAGATGGTATTAATGACAAAAGATGGTATTAATGACAAAAGATGGTAGTAATGACAAAAGATGGTAGTAATGACAAAAGACGGTATTAATGACAAAAGGCGGTATTAATGACAAAAGATGGTAGTAATGACAAAAGACGGTATTAATGACAAAAGACGGTATTGGCAATTAGATTTTGGTTCAAAGTTAACCATTGTTTCTCTACTGTGCCTTGTGATGGTCTTGTGTGCTATCCAATATTTAAATTGTGGTTGAGACCATTGACTCTCTTTAATAGAAGTAATATACATATGATTTGATTTTTTAAAATTTGATTTTTGGTGTTTAACGCCATGCCATTTTCAGCAATATCATGGCGACCAGTTTTAGTGGTGGAAGAAGCCGGAGTACCCGGAGAGAATCACCGACCATGGGCAAGCAACTGGTAAACTTTATCACTTGCAGCTGCGAGTCGAGTGCACCCTTTTTTGTAATTTACAAAGCCGGGTGCGAAACCATGCAGTATTGGTGATAGGCTTATATGAGTTGTTAGATAATCCAACTACCTAACTCATTGAGCCACCAGGGCCCTCTAATATACATATGAAAACTTACGTGTCATGAATATTGAATATATTATGTATAAAGATTAAGATTAGGAATCAATGTTCTTTACAACAAGGCTTCTCACTCAGTTATTGTCATTGTACTCGCATGGGGAAAACATGTGTATGACCACATCATTTCAGTAAGAAGAGAGGCCCCAAAAACAACTAGTTAATTGAAGTGATTGCACCAAAACCAGGATTTCTTTTGTATTATCTATTTTGTCCTACCCTTTATATTATAGATATCTGCGGAACCGTATTGGTGGTGTAATGGTTAGCGTGCTCGCTTCGAGTGCAGTAGGTCGTGGGTTTGAGCCACGGACGGGTCAAACCAAAGACTATAAAATTGGTATTTGTTACTTCTCCGCTAAGCACACAGCATTAAGGAGAAAGAGTAAAGACCGGTTGGCTCGAAATCAGAAGAATGTGTTCGAGTGGAGAGACATGTCTACCCGTGGACTGTTGTTTCAGTGAGCTAGCACTATAAAAATCCAACTCAGCGTGTTGGTCTAGTACAAAGCGGACCTCATCATCATAATCTCATTGAAAATTAACTTGTTCTCACTAAGGGGGAAACGATTCACCGTATATACCGAAATCGCGATTATTTTGGGGACGGTTCGGTTCACGCTACGTGGAGGTCACTTACGATACAAATGATATGATGCTCATTTTTTGAAAAAAAGTAGTGTTGAACTTCTGTTTTCTTCTTTTGGTGATCATTTAATTAATATTTTGAGAAAAGTGAATCGATTAATTTACGCTTTTAAAATTAATTAATCAAATATCAAATACTCATAATTTCCGCTAGTACGTAAGTGACCTCATATAAAAAAAAACATGGCAGCGCCAATGTCGACCAGCATGGACTTCAAGGAATAGTTACCGTTTCCTATAAAACGTATCGTGATACATATCAAATATCGCGGTACGTATCGCTTGTGGAAAAAGTGTATCGTTACACCCCTAGTTCTCACCATGATATAGCTGAAAAATTGTTGAAGTGGCATTAAACAGCAATCACTCACTCACTCTATTTTGTCTTACCTTTTGTCGTTTAAGTACATCTATAAGTTTCAGTTGTTTTTTAAAGCCTGCCATCAATTCATTTTTTTGTTTCTCCAGTCGTTTATTGTCTGCCAGTAATTGTTCTGTTCTTTTCCTGTCTTGATCTGTGGATTCCTAGAAGACAACAAAATTTACATTTTTAACATAAAATTCTTGTACAACTGAAACCTATCTAATACGTATACCATACATGTTTGGTTATAGTAAACATTCAGTGGTTATAGTAAGCATTCAGTGGTTATAGTAAGCATTCAGTGGTTATAGTAAGTATTCAGTGGTTATAGTAAGCATTCAGTGGTTATAGTAAGTATTCAGTGGTTATAGTAAGCATTCAGTGGTTATAGTAAGCATTCAGGGCATACTATCTGATGTCCTTTCAGTAATTGATTATTATTAATTATACTAATCAATTGTCAAGTTTCATTATCAAAAATATGTCATGAATGACCAAATAACACAGTAACTCAAGAATAAACCCAGGACATGAGTGAGTTACAACGTTATTTGGTAATGAGCGACATATTTTTGATCATTAAATGCGTCAAGTATTTGAACGTAGATTTGTTATTTCAGCTCTGTGCAATGTAATTTCCATTCAACTTCTTTTTGATCACTGCTAATAATGAAGACTTTTATTGTTTAAGTATTTGAACGGAGATTTGCCATTCCATGGGGCATGTTTTGAACGGAGATTTGCCATTCCATGGGGCATGTTTTTAATGGAGATTTGCCATTCCATGGGGCATGTTTTGAACGGAGATTTGCCATTCCATGGGGCATGTTTTTAATGGAGATTTGTCATTCCATGGGGCATGTTTTGAACGGAGATTTGCCATTCCATGGGGCATGTTTTGAACGGAGATTTGCCATTCCATGGGGCATGTTTTGAACGGAGATTTGCCATTCCATGGGGCATGTTTTGAACGGAGATTTGTTTTTCCAACCAAATGTATTAAAACAGTGCAAAATTGATAACTGATATTGGGTTTAGAATTCAAACAGAATTTTTTGTAAGCATGTTTTTTTCAAGGTGAAACTTCTGCTTTTATTGTCCTTTTTGAAGCATGTGATGACAAAATAAGACAGAGCAAGCAAGATTTTTATTTTCTTGCATGATAAGTAGCTAAAAATATAGTGAGAAATATTTTTTTTACATAAAATACATTTTTATCTGGAGAGATTATTTTTTCAATTTGATAATTCTTACAAATGATAATGCTATATTTGGTATTGACAAAAAGAAATTTAAGAATCAACAAAAGGAGGAATAATTAATTTGACGTGGCCTTTAATCAATGGAGAAGTATATCTGACCTTTGATGAAGATTTTGACCTCTGTAGTTGCTCTTTGTATTTCTCTATCTCCTCTAAAGCTCTGTTCAATCTGACTTCTGTTGCAGTTTGTGTAGACGTTTGTTGTTTCTGTGATCTTTTCATCTGGTCTAGCTCCTATAAAATAGCATCATAGAATTATATTAAGTTCTATCAATTCATTCCCTTTTCACAAAATAATTTCTGACCGTAATACTCCTAATTATTCAACCATTTTCAATTTTGAATTTTAAAATTATGTCGAAGAATCGGAACAACAATTATAAAACAAAAATAAAATCATATGCCACATGTAGCCAGTAATTGTCTTAATATTTGTATCCTCTGCCTTTATTAACCAAAAAAATATTTGACATATTATCTAATTCATTTTATTATATAGATATCGATGAAATACCGTGATTTCCAAGTTAAATAAAAACGATAATTTCACTAGTGAAATTACCATTTTTATTTCACTATTGCTATATTTCGTGCCATTTCGTTGTCGACGTCATATGAAGACTTCCAGTTTGAAACGTAAAAATTAGACGTTATTTGGCTTTGTGTACGCTTCAATTTGGATCAAATTTAACTAAGATAATATTTCAAAGTAAGCATTTTAATTATTTTATTGTCGTGGGTGGGTGGCGTCATGTTTTTTGAAGCGATACACATTATGGTATATCCCTACGCTACACACGTAATATAGTGCAATTAAACTCATTTTATATTAAATTCGATTGGAAACATTTTTTTATATCTATATAATAAATACTATAACTAATTGACGAGTTTCATTATCAAAAATATGTCACTCACGATCAAATAATGTTGTAACTCACTCATGCGCTGTGCACATTCGTGAGTTACTGTGTTATTTGGTCATTCATGACATATTTTTGATAATGAAACTCGTCAATTAGTTATAGTATAAATAACATATTTGAATATTTCTGTCAATACAGAGAAAATCACTAGACATACCATGCTTGTGACTTCATTACTGACGTCAAGAATGCTCAACAATTTTTTTTTTATGAAATAAAATTTTGTTATTTATGAATGAACAGATGTAAAAAGGATGATAAGTTAAATTAGTAAAATATCTTTTATATACCATACAAATATTGTGAGCATAAAATTGTAATACTTGTAAATTACAGTTATCATTTTCATAGCCAAAGGGAGATAACTCAAATCATATTACCAATCAATGAACCATTTTTAAATTTTATTTTGTACCCTAAAAATATTTTCAAATGAAACCATTCAAAATGGTTTATTGATAAGTTTTTTTTTTATAATATTGGATATTTTCATTTATTAGTAATTCTTTTAATTCTATGCAAGATTAAATAAATCCTTTAAAACTATGAATTTACAAAATGTATAACTTTCTTTTTTTTTATTTGTTTTTATAAATCAGTGCTAATTTCCTTTTTTTCAAATGTATATGCAAAATATTAGATTGACTGCCCACACAATTTCAATTATTCAAATGTATAAAATGTGCTATCTTAAGTGCATGAATGAGTGTAACAGTATGTTTTGTGTATCTGTGTTCTTTGTTGTATTGACTTGTAACTTGCTCTTATTGGTATATCTACATGTTAATATAACATAATGAATAACCATATACAAATTTTGTCTATGAATGTAAGGTTTTTGTTCAAATTCTAAAATGAGGTCAGATGTATATAATTGGGTTAAGGCAAAGAAAATCTCCATAGTTTCTATTCAGAAGACACACTACCAAAGATATAGCAGTCAAATGGGAGGACGAATGGGGTAGTAAATGCTTCTTTAGTCATGGTGATAGTAAAAGTGCCGGAGTAAGTGTTATGTTCAGAAATGGTTTTGATTTTAAAGTTAATGATTCTATATTAGACCAGAATGGTCGCTATATTATTTTAGATTTAACTGTTTATGAACAACGTTTAACACTAGTTTGTTTCTATGGTTACAACACTGACAAACCTGAATTGCTAATACCAGCTTTTTATTTTGTGGTGACTGGGATGTAGTACAGAATAAATCCGATGATACTTATAATGTAATACATGACAGAAACCAAAATGCACGTAAAAAATAGAGGAACTTAACGAAACATTTCAATTATTATATCCTTGGAGAACGTGTTATCCTGTGGATAAAAAGTTCACATGGCATCAAACCTCTCCTATTAAACAAGACAGAATTGGTTATATTCTTGTCTCAGAAGACATTTTTTCTCTCATGGAGTATACCAAAATAATTCCAGGCTATAGAACTGACCACTCTGCCATTGTTTTTAGTTTTTCTGCCTCTCCTGCTAATCGGGGAAAGGGCTACTGGAAATTAAACTCCCAATTATTGAGGGATTCAAATTATATTGATATAGTTAAAACATGCATTAGAGATAAACTATCTGAATACTACTCAGGTTGAAATATTGATGATTTTCTTCATGTTGAATTATTATGTAATGATCAGGTGTTTTTCGAAATATTGAAAATCAAAAGTGTTTCCATAGCCTACAGTATAAAAAAATCTCAAGATGAAAAGGAAAAAACATTAAAACTTGAAAATGACATACAAAATTTAGAAAATCAACTGAATGTGAATCCTAATGAGTTTATTCAGGCATCTTTGAATAAAAAAAAAGGGAGAATTAGAAAATAGGAGGCAGGATATAGTAGAGGGTTAACTTCTTTGATCTTGGGCCAATTGGCATGAGAATGGAGAAAGATGCTCTGAATATTTTTGTAAATTAGAAAAAAGTTCTCTATCAATGTCTGGTTGATGATTGATCATCGTATTGAACATAATCAGTAATGTCTGGTTGATGATTGATCATCGTATTGAACATAATCAGTAATGTCTGGTTGATGATTGATCATCGTATTGAACATAATCAGTAATGTCTGGTTGATGATTGATCATCGCATTGAACATAATCAGTAATGTCTGGTTGATGATTGATCATCGTATTGAACATAATCAGTAATGTCTGGTTGATGATTGATCATCGTATTGAACATAATCAGTAATGTCTGGTTGATGATTGATCATCGAATTCAACATAATCAGTAATGTCTGGTTGATGATTGATCATCGTATTGAACATAATCAGTAATGTCTGGTTGATGATTGATCATCGTATTGAACATAATCAGTAATGTCTGGTTGATGATTGATCTTCGAATTGAACATAATCAGTAATGTCTGGTTGATGATTGATCATCGTATTGAACATAATCAGTAATGTCTGGTTGATGATTGGATATCTGATACAGCGAGTAACACAAATTTAACAAATGGAGAGTTCAAGCCTCATTAGACGATTGTTGATAGAGGACATAGTAATCAGTAGTGGGGGGTTCGTGTTGCTCGATCTTTAGTTTTCTGTGTAGTATTTTGTAGATTTAACAAATGGAGAGTTCAAGCCTCATTAGACGATTGTTGACAGAGGACATAGTAATCAGTAGGGGGGGGTTCGTGTTGCTCGATCTTTAGTTTTCTGTGTAGTGTTTTGTAGATCGTTGTTTGTCCTTTTGGCCATTGTGTTGTCTGTCCTACGATTTAGATTCTGATTACCCCATTGGTATCTTCCAACTCTTCTTTAAAGTATATATTAGGTTGATTGGTTGATTGGTGTTTAACGTCCAGGACGAGAACATTTAAAAATTTAAACGCCACGGGACTCGAAACAAGGAAAGGTGATGGGTAGGGACGGATAATTTTGCCAGTGCAACAGGTCTCTTATGGACCACTCATCATGAGCATACATAATGAGCTGTTGCACTGGGTTCTTTAACGTGCAGAGGGTGGAAATCTCTCAACATGGGACCTCGATTTTATTTACATCTCATCCACAGGACGGGTTGGTTGTGAATTTATGCATACCTAACAACCGACGGACGCCCCTTCAAGCCGAAGAAGCTCTTGGTCCCATTTCTATACCCCGGGGTTCCCGTGGGGTTAAGTATATATTAAGACATTTAATTAAGATTTTATAAAGATAGTAGATACCTTCCTAAGACCTGCTAATTGTGTTTGTGCAGTATCACATTTTACTTGAGAATCTTCAGAAATTTTCTTAAATTTATCAATTTGTGACTGTTGAGCTGAGGTGGTACGATAAAGTCTTCCTCGTTCTTCTTCCATTTCTTTTATTTTAACATTTAATGTTTTATTTTGATCATCACGTTTATTGATTTCTGATCCGAGTCTGTCCAGTTCTTCTTGCATTACCCTCAATTTAGCCTTAAGAAAACGTATTGTGGCTTCTGAAATTGGAAAACAAATCTGGTTGAATAATAGTGTTTGACCATCTTTAAAACATGCACTACAAGTATAGAATCTAAAAACTACATTAATGTATGTCTCTGTACAGCACTTGGACAATGGAGGCTTAACTGAAAACAGTGATTTAACATTACAAGTATAGAATATAAAAACTAGATTGAAGTATGTCTCTGTACAGCACTTTGACAATGGAGGTTTAACTGAAAACAGTGATTTAACATTACAAGTATAGAATCTAAAAACTAGATTGAAGTATGCCTTTGTACAGCACTAGGACAGGGGTGTGGAAATACTGAAATATTATACTTGTCCCCGGGCAAGTTATCTGAAAAAAGTTACTTGTCCGGACAAATTCTACTTGTCCTGTTTTTTGCATAAACATTTGATACTTACAAACACAGTTGCTAAATTGAACTTGTTTATATTGTCTATTACATCATTGCGTAAAATTTGAAATATAGTTTTAACAAGGGCAACACAAAGTGTGGCATATCCCCTCACCTAAAAATTTGACCTGGTGACCTTGACCTTTGACCTATGATCTTGAAAATCAATAGGGTTCCAGATTCTCTTAAAGACTAAGTATGTACCAAGTTTGGTCAAAATACATTGAAGGATGTTGATTCTAGTGTGTTCACAAGGATGTTACGTGGTAAAAATTTGACCCAGTGACCTTGATCTTTGACCTATGACCTTAAAAATCAATAGGGTTCCAGATTCTCTTAAGGACTAAGTATGTACCAAGTTTGGTCAAAATCCATTGAAGGATGTTGATTCTGAAGTGTTCACAAGGATGTTATGCAGCAAAAATTAGACCCCTTGACCTTTGACCTTGAAAATCAATAGGGTTCCAGATTCTCTTAAGGACTAAGTATGTACCAAGTTTGGTCAAAATCCATTGAAAGATGTTGATTCTAGAGTGTTCACAAGGATGTTACGGAAGGTAGCGTTACTATATCCCTTCGCAACTTCGTTGGCGAGGGGATAATAAAGTTAACACAAACATCCCTGTCTAATTAGTTATCACTGCCCAAATGAAGACCATTTTAAATTTGGATTTCAGATAAAAATATGCAGTCAGAGAATAGTTGGTTGTTTTTAGATACAGAATAAGCTGTGTTGAAAAAAATTCTCATATCAATGAAGTTCATTTTGATTAACCTTGACGATGGATTTATCAATCAAAACAGTCATGTACTAGTATTTAGTTTTAGTGGTGTCTTCATACTTTGCAGATGACTGGTGGGAAGATAAATATCCATTCTGTCCACGATTTTGCCAATAAACATTAATGATTTCTTGTCAGCAAAATCAGAGTATATTCTGCAGATATTTCAATATGAGACACTATCAGAATTCAGCAGTAAACATGAGAAATCGGATAGCCACTTGGGTGTTTTTCCTCACATTATGTGTCCTTTTCCGCTAGAGTTTTGCGTTTAACTTTCTCGTGATATTCATTGTGGCCAGAACCTTTCCCAGTCTTTTTTTTTATTATCAAATATTTGTCCATTGTAACGACTGCAACCCGATTTGTATTATACGTTCACGGATGTAAGGCCCTGTTTGTTTACGAAAAGCTATGGACAAGCAAGGAAACGTCACATTCGGAACTCCAATAAAAACCTGTTACACTGTCCCGGTTATTGCTAAGTAAATGCAGTACAATTATCATTGCAATCGGGTCGTAATACTCGACTTAGAACTTGTACAATTCTGTTAAATATTTTTAGCTTCTTTCGGAACACGACTGACGCGATCGTTTCCAATAAAAAAAAAACATTTATCTATATAACCGTCAATATTTACAATATAATATCATTTGAGGAATTGTCTTTCCAGAGTACTTTAATTAGAAATTATTTTTATTTGTTGATCTTTACTTGTCCCCGGACAAGTTAGCCAGGAAAATCTACTTGTCCGGCAGGTTCTATGTACGAGTCGGGCATGGCAATTCCACACCCCTGTAAAACAATGGAGGCTTAACTATAAACAGTGATTTGTTACTTTGTACATTTTCTGCGTCTATAAGACAAATAATTTTTATGATGTCCTTTGAAATAAACGGAAATAAAAATCCTGACCTTTGCTATATGTACAAATATTCCGTAAAATAAAGAGCTACCTTGGGTACAGCAAGAGAAGTAGACAAATAGTACACATAGAATTACAACCAAACAAATATATTTCCTATCAGCTGGCAGGAATTAAACAAAATGTGATCAAACTATTTTTTTTAATTTGTCTAATCTAAAAGATTTGCTACACAAAACAGTATTAATTTATAGTCCAAAAAATATGTAAACATCTATATTTTACAATAAGTCCATTTTAAATGTGTTTCCTGTGAAAACACAATTTAATAAATTAAATAATAATTCTCAAGGTATAAAATTTGGAACAATTAACAAAATTAAATAATAATCTTTAAAGGCATACAGGCTGTCAGAATTGATTTTTTTTTTTTATATTAAAAGTTGCCAATATTCGATGATTTATACTAATTGCAGTTGAAATTTTTCATAATATCATACGTAAATAGCCTAGAACGAAGGAAATACGTCGCTGTTTTATTTTCTTGAATCCAATATTTACCCACACAATATTCATACATTCATACGACCTACACAGTGACCACATTCGGTAAAGCATTTGCACATGTGCGAAATTGTTTGTTGAAAAAAAAGAACATGGCACAAACCAAAACATTGACGGATTCTACACGAAAACGACACAAAAAGGAGGATTCAGCAAGCTTTGTGTAAAAATTAAAAAAGATGCTATACCCGACCTACTCCATTTTTCAACACGTAAGCATAATTTAGTATCTTTTTTCGGCTGAATCGTATTTTGACAGTAGAATTGCATCGTAGTTTTTTATATATTCTTTTTTTCAGGAGAAAACGCTAGGTGATATCTCTTTTAAATTAGAAACTAAAATAATGAACTTCATGTCTGGTTTTTTTCGAAAAAAATATAATCAAGGCAACTCAAGTGTTGTCAATAATATGCAATACAATTTGTTTACAATTTTCCCTTTATCAGAGTTTGGGTTTGTTTTTATTGATTTCATCACATATTTCCGATTTTAAGTGTCATTCTTCAGGCACTAAATACCATTATATAATATTGACTGATTACCCCGGGATCCAATTTCATAGATATATTTCTTAAATTATATTAATTCTAACGAATTTACATGCAAAATGCTACCTGGTTATTTATAGCAGTTATCAGTATTCGGCAAACTTCGGAAATAAGAAGCCGACTTATAATTAGGTGTGTTAATGGCGATTCCACCGACAGACATTCAAATTCTTTTCACTAATTACGACATTATAACATATTTTTTAAACCTGGCTTCTTGTTCAGAACATTTTATTAGTATAAAACATCGAATATTGGCAACTTTTAAAATAAACAAAAAAATTCAATTCTGACAGCCTGTATGCCTTTAAGTTACACAATTTGGAACATTAAAAAAACCTTAAATTATACCTGCTCCCATTTCATTGGCTGCTTGTGGTATAACATCTTCTTCATCAGAGAAAAGTTGTCCTTCATCAATTTGTCCCTCAATATTACTAATTGTCTTGTCAATGTTATAATCTCTAAACTGTGTCATGAAGGTGTCAGGCACTGCCACATCATCAGCAATGTTAGATTTACCCTGTTGTTTAAGTGGTCTATAGAAATAGAAATATACTGGTTTAGACATATAGTAGACTGGTCTAACATCAGCAATGTTAGACTTACTCTGTTGTTTAAGAGGTCTATAGAAATAGAAATATACTGGTCTTAGACAAATGACCACGGATATGTTCCACTTGTAAACACTTTCCAGTCCTTTCCTCATTCATGACTTATCACCGGGTTTGTAACTAGATTAACATGACGGTTGTCACTAGTGGAGCAGGAACTGCTTACCCTTCCGCAGTACCTGAGTTCACCCCCGGTTTTTAATGGAGTTCATGTTACTCGATCTTTAGCTTTATATGTATGATTTTTAGATCTTTGTCCTTTCGTTCATTTTCTTTTGGCCATTGTGTTGTCTGTTCTTCTTCGATATACGGATTCTGATTACCTCCCTTTGGTATCCTCAAACTCTTCTTACAATATTTACACTATAATATTAATTGAGGAATTGTGTTTCCAGAATACTTCAATCAGCCATTATTATACCTTGTTACTTTTCACTTGTCCCAGGACAAGCTAGCCAACTACTTGTCTGACAGGTTCAATGTTTAAGTCTGAGGAGTCGGGCATGTCAAATTCCATACCTCTAGGGTCATTAATAAATTGAAAATGATTGATATGGAAACAGTTAGGGGCCAAATATTTGTCTTCTCTGTAAAGATAATCTTTCCTGCTTCACTTTTGGGAAGTGAAAATATGAATGAAATTTCACTTTTATTTATGTTGATAATTTTCAAATAAGTAATTTGTTTCTTTTTGTGTTTTGCAATATTTCGTTCTTTTCAAATAATCTACTTTGTTTTTTGTCGTCAAAATGTTAAATATTTTACTTGAGATAAATTCACATTTTGACTTTTCAAGTATTATGTTCATGATTTATATAAAAAAAAAGGTTTGTGTACTTAATACACATGAACATAAACTTTCTCCAGGGTTTGTAGGAGCAGAAATGAGGTGCATACAATACATCAATGTATGTATTATGTGTACTACGCACACCTTAAGACAATACTTAGATAAGAAGTTTTGTCAATATGGTAAATAAGCAGTGTTTCCTTAGGAAAATCTTAAGTTAAGGGGCTTTGCGTACAGCCCTATGTCTCTTTTACCAACAACCATCTTAGATAGTAGTCAGTTAACTATGTGCGTTGACCAAACTACTGTACTGTCCATGATGACAAGCTTTATTATAGTACATTTATATAGCAAATAGTTGATGGCACTGAGGGTCATATGGCAGTATATGGACCGGTCCGTCACCAAAAAAATATTGTATGGACCGAAGCTTCTGAGGTCCATCGGTCCATATAATAATTTTTTGATGATGGACCGGTCCATATACTGCCATATGACCCGAAGTGACTAGTATATATAATACTACAATCTTTACAAACAATCTGTTCAACAAACCTTCCTGAAGTAGGTCTCTTAGCTTTTGATGGTGGTCTAGCCTGGGTGCTTGAATGAGGTCTGCTCATCTTAGAACTTGCTCGAGAACCAGTCTAGAAAATATGGCATACTTTTATACAATTTATGTTCTGAGTGAGTGATTATTACATAAAAAGAGTAAGACTTTTCAAAGCAGCTTGAACCAAAGAATCTATGGTAGAGTCTACAGTGAACACAGCAGGATTTTTACAAATTTCAATTTTCCATCATGGCAATTAAGTATTTGCACGTTTGTTACGTGGCGGAAAACACGGTGGAAAGTAAATCACCCAGGTAAACTGAGATTTATCCACGTTTGTTACGTGGCGGAAAACATGGTGGAAAGTAAATCACCCAGGTAAACTGAGATTTATCATCCATGTTGGCATTGACCTGGACATATCATGGAATGGATTTCTCCAATAATCATATCATGTAACTTGAAGTTAAAAACATTTGACAGCTAAGTATATTAAGCGTTTTGACATTGGAAAACTATTAGACGGAGAAGACAGAATAACCAAAATTACCTAATATTACTTTGTTGTTTTAGTGTGTTTTTATTGTATACTTTTTTTTTCGTCTTTGTTGTTGTTTATTTTTTTTTTTTTTTTTAATGGGCAAATTATTTTATTGAAAAAGTTTGTGAATTAATATTATCGCTATTTTGTTTATTTTCCCTTTGATGTTTAAAACCGATATATTTCATATCATGTGGGCACATGAGATGATTCCAATTATCGCTAATCTCTAAGCGTTGTCAAGGACGCACGTAGTATTATCTTGTTTTCTAATATGACGTTATAATGACGTCACATTACCAAATTCTTGATAATTAAGTGATTAATGATATAAAATATTAATGGTGTTTAAAAAAATGTCAGTATCTCAACAAAAATTATTTAATTATGAATACAAAATAGCGATAAAATAATTAAAGATGCTTTTTAAAACTCGAAGACGTTTCTCAGTCATCTCGTTTTAAAAAAACATTGTTAATCACTTATTATCTACCTGTACAATAATAGAGGCAATAATCACACAACGGACTTACAAGTGTATAATTAAATTGTTGATATTTACTGTTATTCATACCATACATGTGATACTTGTGAGATTCTTGAAATTACAATGAGAATTTTGACATTTTAGGAGAATTTTTTTCAGTGTCATTTTTTTCCATTTTATTTATTTCATTGGTCAATGGTTTATCTACAAAAACATATAATTTAAAATATACAGCAAACAGTTGATCTATCAATGAAATAAATTATTTCTAATGTCTAAAGTGAGAACCATATAAAAACATGGTTAGGGTTAGGGTGTTTCATGCCACTTTCAACAATATTTCAGTTATATCGTGGTGGTAAGTTTTATTGGTGGAAGAAACAGGAGTACCATGAGAAAAACACTGACCTGCTGCATTACCATAAATATGTTACTTACAATATAAAAATGAAAACTCATATATGCTTTGTCTGTCTTATACAGCTAAGGGGGAGTAACTCCATTCCTTTCTTTCTTGTTTAATTTACATTTTCTATTTTTGAATTTTTTAAATTCACAAGTAGAGCACAATTCTATTGGCAAGTCAAATGAAACATTTTGATATCTAGTTAATGTGATTTTTAACCGACTGTAATAAAAGTATAATTATAAATTAAACAAGTCAATGACATCAAGCCACAGATTAAAACATAAGATATCAACTTATAATTATCACCAGTTAAATACAAGAGAGATGTGTTCATGTTTCCACTACATTTCATTTTTAGGAATACAAGTAGAGAAAAAATTGGGAGAAACATGAATAATGTGTAAAAGAGATTAATGAAATTTACCCGATTGATTTAATTTTTTTAATTTTTGGTGTTTTAACTCCACTTTCAGCAATATTTCAGGTATATCATGGCAACCAATTTTAGTGGTGGAAGAAGCTGGAGTACCCGGAGAGAACCACCAACCATGGGCAAGCAACTGGTAAACTTTATCACTTGTATGGTATAAAATTGGAATTGAAAAATCTCAATCATGATATACAGTGGGATGTTGATGTGCCCTCCATATGAATAGGCTGTATAAACAAAACAAGTGCTTCTTTCTGATATTGTCTGAAATCTTCAGAATTATCACCAATCTATTCTGAGTATCATGAAAAGACAAGATTTTGTATTGATTGGAAAGGAAGGTGTTTATTTTGTCGATGAAAGTATCCATATTATCTCAGATATACACTCAAAATTGTCAACACAGGACATGGAGTAGTATTGGTATTTGTTTGGATATATTGAGCAATGTGTCAGTATCGGTCAGTTCAAGGTCAGTTTGATTACTCGCGTGTATAATCAACTTGAGACGGTTTTTGGTAAAGTATTTATATTTGAATAAATTAAACGAGCTGAATCATTGTATTTCAGGGGTTTATGGCTGTACTGAGCAGTGAAAGGTTAGTTTCTATGGACCAGATAGTTTAATTTGTAAGATGTCACGGTTGAGTAGACCGCACAATACCGGAAGTAGTGTTAACTTCACTTGAGGTTACTAAAGTGATCATTCAAGGGTTTGAAAGTTACCAAATATATATAAGCATTTAATATCTTGGTCAATGAAGGCAACTACCAATATATATGAGCCACAGAAAGTAAATCACCGTGTTAGCCATTGAAAGTTGTAAATGAAGTAACATTCATAGTACATGTGTGCTTTAATTGGAGTTACGTTATTCCTAATATAATATGTCTGATATAATTTAATTATACTTACAGAGAAGATTGTGATACCTATATATGTCAGATTTTTTATTAATTTACTTATAAATTTCACTATTATTTTTCTATGATGTGAATATTTAGTTCAGTAACCATTATAATCATTTCATGAGACATTATTTTCTTGTATTAGTTAGCATGTTTGTGTGACTTTTAGTTTAGTTTATTTGATTTGACTTTTTCCTTAAAACCATTTATTGAATTTGAGGGCTTCATTGAATCTTTACTGTCATATTTGTATTTATTTTTTCATTGTGTATTTATATGTGTATTTGAGTTCTATTTTTTTAGTTACAGTTTTTTCAGTTTAATTTTTTCATTTGTCTGTATATACGTTATATTTTCGTTTATTTTTCTGTGTTTTAATAAATTTTATAAAATATATTTGTGTTTGAATATTGCTAACATCTAGACGGAGATCCCACACCTTTACAATGGTGGCAGCGGTAGGATTCGAACCCACGCCTCCGAAGAGACTGGTGCTTATGAATGTAGTCTTAAAATTGGAAACTGACCAATGAAAATGAAGTAAAAATATTCCAAACTATTAAATGGGGGAACATCTTTATCTTTGATTGCATAATTATATGAAAATGATATAATTTTCTACAGTAAATTGTGGTATACTATTATATTAACATGAACTTAAATACCAACATATTCTTTGAGAAAGAAAAAGCTTAGACATAAAATTACGCCTTTAGACATTACAGATACTTGTACAAACCTTTGTCTGTGATCTGTCAGTATTAAATCCTGTGTCTTCGTCATAATCTCTACAAACAATACATTGAGATTAAAATGTTTTGAAGACAAATATTTGTTTCACATTCTTTCTTCTAATCCTTGTTATTTCTATCTAGATTAACACTATTCCCATAAACCAAAACTAATGGTTATCTCCCTTTATTATGCTCTGCAATGTATACTGTAATGTCATTCTGGTTAACTCCCTTTATTATGCTAGTATACTGGAATGTAATATAATTCTGGTTATCGCCCTTTATTATTCTAGTATACTGGAATGAAATATTATTCTGGTTATCTCCCTTTATTATGTTAGTATACTGGAATGAAATATCATTCTGGTTATCTCCCTTTATTATGCTAGTATACAGGAATGAAATATCATTCTGGTTATCTCCCTTTATTATTTACAGATTAATACATGGGCATTTCCATATTGGCCTGGTTATCATCCTGAGACCCCCATATTGGCCCGAGACGCAGTCGAGTGCCAATATGGGTCGAGGGATGATAACCAGGCCAATATGGAAACGCCCATGTATTAAACTATTTATTACATACTTCCGACATCTAGAAAAGAGACACCCATATTGGCCTGAGACGAAGTCGAGGCCCATATTGGCCCTGGCCAATATGGGCCTCGATATGGAAATGATCTTGTAGTAATCCAATAACCGGTTATTTTCCCGGGGTGTGAAAATATGGACAGTTTACTTCCAGTCATATTGGTCATACAAAAATGCCTTTATTTGAACTAAGTATGTAATAAGCTAGAAAACTGGAATGAAATATCATTCTGGTTATCTCCCTTTATTATGCTAGTATAGTGGAATGAAATATCATTCTGGTTATCTCGCTTTATTATGCCAGTATACTGGAATGAAATATCATTCTGGTTATCTCGCTTTATTATGCTAGTATACTGGAATGAAATATCATTCTGGTTATCTCCCTTTATTATTCTATCATCTCTAGGTGGTGTTGTTTTGGATTAAACCTTGACTGAGTGGTTGAATTGTTTCCAAATTAAGAGTATCAGTTGATATTTGTTTTGTACGTCTCACGTTAGCTGATGAAGTTACAATTAATTAGTAAATACATTTATCCTCTGGAGGAAAGACATTCGATGTCGCCAGAAAGACGCAGTAAATGCAAGCTGATATATCTACGTGAACCACTATTTGTTAAATTGATAATGAAGAAACAGAGTAACAAGTGATCTCTACAGTTTTTTTTTTGGCTAAGAGTATTAAATAAACATACTTTCTACCAATTAATTAGTTTTTCATGTACTTTTGTTTCTTTATATAAATTTGAATAGTATGTCATTATTTTAATAATTGCTTTTAATGTGTGTATGTGTAAAATAATCAGTTCATATTTGTAATGAATAGGGGTTTTCTCACATTGAGTAATGTGTATTGCCATGATAAATATTGACACACCCGAAACCTCTTTTTTTATGTTACTATATATAGCATGTCTACCTTGTGTTGAAAAAAAAAGATGGCTGCCCCCAGGGTACATGCTTACATTCACATTAAACTGTATTAAAGATGTGTTTAATAAGCTATTGTAAGTATATCAGACTCAACTAGGGTATCAGGCATTGATATATTTCCATAAAATAATTATTATATAACATGTTGTGGTTTTCTTCGAGAAAATGACTTAAAACGACCTTGACCTTATGGTTTATGCTCGGTCACACGTTGAAAATGAGACGAGAATGTTACTTTTTTAGAACTAAAAGGTCTAATGTTCCATCCTTCTATCCACAGAAAAAGCCTGGTGTAAGATGTTTGATTTTTATGTCTCCATAACTATGATAATTAATCTAAAATCATGGATATACATGTACTGACAATACTTATTACACTACTCTGAACACTATAGTATAAAGCTATGTACATTACGGGTCAACGGTTTCTCTGCTTTGAAATATTTGCGGTCATATAAAACGTGAAATATTCTCTTACTTTAAGAAATCATCAGCATTGATATTATCCAACAGTCTTGATTCTGTCAACACTTTCTCTTGGCCTTGCTGAAAGCACATAAACTGGTAGAAGTAGAAATATTCTTATAACAGATAGTTGTAGTCAAATTAACTAATATAACCATATTGAAGAAACCAACAAATCATTACAAAATAGGCCAAAAAAAAAAATATGTGTGTTTACTGTCACATATCAAAAAAATCTAGGGTCGGTCGGTCGGGATTATTATTATCATTATTTTTTTTTTTCAAAATTTCCGGTAAGTCATCATTTATTGAAGCTGTTTTATGACGAATTAGGCAGTTTTTCTACCTTCTTTGCTCTCAATTTCGACAAAAAGCTAGCAGTTGAATAAACCAGAGGCTCTCAAGAGCCTGTATCGTTCACCTGGTAATAAAAAAAAACAATTGGTCCTATGTAAAAACTATGTCCTGCAGTGGTAGTCATCTTGGAATTACGATCAACATAAAAAACACAAAGTTTGTAAAGGACCTTCCAATGATTGATGCACAGTTTAGGTTCAATCAGTGCAATAGCTTCCGAGAAGAATATATTTCTGTATTTTCCCCAAATGGTTCTGTGTTAATACTATGACCTGTGGTGGCAGCCATCTTGGATTTCCGCTCGGCATAAATAACACACACCTTGTAGAGGACCTTCCAATGATAATTCCTGGGCAGTTTGGTTTCAACTGTCCAAGTGGTTTCAGAGAAGAAGCATTTTGAAACATTTTTCCCATAGGGTCCAATGTTAAACTAAGTCCTGCCGTAGCCGCCATTTTGAATTTCATATCAGAATAAAAAACGTAAATTTTGTAGAGGACCATTCAATGAACATTCATGTACAGTTTGGCTTTAATCATATTTGTAGTTTCTGAGAAGAAGGCATTTGAACATTTTCCCATAGGGTCCAATGTTAATCTATGTCCTGCGGTGGTGGCCATCTTGGATTTCCGATCGGCATAAAAAACACACACCTTGTAGAGGACCTTCCAATGATCATTCCTGGGCAGTTTGGTTTCAATTATCCAGGTGGTTTCAGAGAAGAAGCGTTTTGAAACATTTTCCCCATAGGGTCCAATGTTAAACTAAGTCCTGCCGTAGCCGCCATTTTGAATTTCATATCGGAACAAAAAACGTAAATTTGTAGAGGACCATCCAATGAACGTTCATGTACAGTTTGGCTTTAATCATATTTGTAGTTTCTGAGAAGAAGGCATTTGAACATTTTCCCATGTCCTGCGGTGGCGGCCATCTTGGATTTCCGACCGGCATAAAAAACAGAAAATTTGTAGAGGACCTTCCAATGATCATTCCTAAGCAGTTTGGTTTCAACTGTCCTAGTGGTTTCAGAGAAGAAGCATTTTGAAACATTTTTCCCATAGGGTCCAATGTTAAACTAAGTCCTGCCGTAGCTGCCATTTTGAATTTCATATCGGAACAAAAAACCTTAAGATTGTAGAGGACCATCCAATGAACATTCATGTACAGTTTGGCTTTAATCATATTTGTAGTTTCTGAGAAGAAGGCATTTGAACATTTTCCCATAGGGTCCAATGTTAATCTATGTATTGCGGTGGCGGCCATCTTGGATTTCCGATCGGCATAAAAAACATAAAATTTGAAGAGGACCTTCCAATGATCATTCCTAGGCAGTTTGGTTTCAATTATCCAAGTGGTTTCAGAGAAGAAGCGTTTTGAAACATTTTTCCCATAGGGTCCAATGTTAAACTAATTCCTGCTGTAGCCGCCATTTTGAATTTCATACCGGAACAAAAAACGTAAAGTTTGTAGAGGACCATCTAATGAACATTCATGTACAGTTTGGCTTTAATCATATTTGTAGTTTCTGAGTAGAAGGCATTTGAATATTTTCCCATAGGGTCCAATGTTAATCTATGTCCTGCGGTGGTGGCCATCTTGGATTTCCGACCGGCATAAAAAACAGAAAATTTGTAGAGGACCTTCCAATGATCATTCCTGGGCAGTTTGGTTTCAACTGTCCAAGTGGTTTCAGAGAAGAAGCATTTTGAAACATTTTCCCCATAGGGTCCAATGTTAAACTAAGTCCTGCCGTAGCCGCCATTTTGAATTTCATATCGGAACAAAAAACCTTAAGATTGTAGAGGACCATCCAATGAACATTCATGTACAGTTTGGCTTTAATCATATTTGTAGTTTCTGAGAAGAAGGCATTTGAACATTTTCCCATAGGGTCCAATGTTAATCTATGTATTGCGGTGGCGGCCATCTTGGATTTCCGATCGGCATAAAAAACATAAAATGTGTAGAGGACCTTCCAATGATCGTTCATGTACAGTTTGGCTTTAATCATATTTGTAGTTTCTGAGAAGAAGGCATTTGAACATTTTCCCATAGGGTCCAATGTTAATCTATTTCCTGCGGTGGTGGCCATCTTGGATTTCCGATCGGCATAAAAAACACACACCTTGTAGAGGACCTTCCAATGATCATTCCTGGGCAGTTTGGTTTCAATTATCCAAGTGGTTTCAGAGAAGAAGCGTTTTGAAACATTTTTCCCATAGGGTCCAATGTTAAACTAAGTCCTGCCGTAGCCGCCATTTTGAATTTCATATCGGAACAAAAAACGTAAATTTGTAGAGGACCATCCAATGAACGTTCATGTACAGTTTGGCTTTAATCATATTTGTAGTTTCTGAGAAGAAGGCATTTGAACATTTTCCCATAGGGTCCAATGTTAATCTATGTCCTGCGGTGGCGGCCATCTTGGATTTCCGACCGGCATAAAAAACAAAAATTTTGTAGAGGACCTTCCAATGATCATTCCTAAGCAGTTTGGTTTCAACTGTCCTAGTGGTTTCAGAGAAGAAGCATTTTGAAACATTTTTTCCATAGGGTCCAATGTTAAACTAAGTCCTGCCGTAGCCGCCATTTTGAATTTCATATCGGAACAAAAAACCTTAAGATTGTAGAGGACCATCCAATGAACATTCATGTACAGTTTGGCTTTAATCATATTTGTAGTTTCTGAGAAGAAGGCATTTGAATATTTTCCCATAGGGTCCAATGTTAATCTATGTCCTGCGGTGGCGGCCATCTTGGATTTCCGATCGGCATAAAAAACATAAAATTTGTAGAGGACCTTCCAATGATCATTCCTAGGCAGTTTGGTTTCAATTATCCAAGTGGTTTCAGAGAAGAAGCGTTTTGAAACATTTTTCCCATAGGGTCCAATGTTAAACTAAGTCCTGCCGTAGCCGCCATTTTGAATTTCATACCGGAACAAAAAACGTAAAGTTTGTAGAGGACCATCTAATGAACATTCATGTACAGTTTGGCTTTAATCATATTTGTAGTTTCTGAGTAGAAGGCATTTGAATATTTTCCCATAGGGTCCAATGTTAATCTATGTCCTGCGGTGGCGGCCATCTTGGATTTCCGACCGGCATAAAAAACACAAAATTTGTAGAGGACCTTCCAATGATCATTCCTGGGCAGTTTGGTTTCAACTGTCCAAGTGGTTTCAGAGAAGAAGCATTTTGAAACATTTTTCCCATAGGGTCCAATGTTAAACTAAGTCCTGCCGTAGCCGCCATTTTGAATTTCATATCGGAACAAAAAACCTTAAGATTGTAGAGGACCATCCAATGAACATTCATGTACAGTTTGGCTTTAATCATATTTGTAGTTTCTGAGAAGAAGGCATTTGAACATTTTCCCATAGGGTCCAATGTTAATCTATGTATTGCGGTGGCGGCCATCTTGGATTTCCGATCGGCATAAAAAACATAAAATTTGTAGAGGACCTTCCAATGATCATTCCTAGGCAGTTTGGTTTCAATTATCCAAGTGGTTTCAGAGAAGAAGCGTTTTGAAACATTTTCCCATAGGGTCCAATGTTAAACTAAGTCCTGCCGTAGCCGCCATTTTGAATTTCATACCGGAACAAAAAACGTAAAGTTTGTAGAGGACCATCTAATGAACATTCATGTACAGTTTGGCTTTAATCATATTTGTAGTTTCTGAGTAGAAGGCATTTGAATATTTTCCCATAGGGTCCAATGTTAATCTATGTCCTGCGGTGGCGGCCATCTTGGATTTCCGATCGGCATAAAAAACAGAAAATTTGTAGAGGACCTTCCAATGATCATTCCTGGGCAGTTTGGTTTCAACTGTCCAAGTGGTTTCAGAGAAAAAGCATTTTGAAACATTTTTTCCATAGGGTCCAATGTTAAACTAAGTCCTGCCGTAGCCGCCATTTTGAATTTCATATCGGAACAAAAAACCTTAAGATTGTAGAGGACCATCCAATGAACATTCATGTACAGTTTGGCTTTAATCATATTTGTAGTTTCTGAGAAGAAGGCATTTGAACATTTTCCCATAGGGTCCAATGTTAATCTATGTATTGCGGTGGCGGCCATCTTGGATTTCCGATCGGCATAAAAAACAGAAAATTTGTAGAGGACCTTCCAATGATCATTCCTGGGCAGTTTGGTTTCAATTATCCAAGTGGTTTCAGAGAAGAAGCGTTTTGAAACATTTTTCCCATAGGGTCCAATGTTAAACTAAGTCCTGCCGTAGCCGCCATTTTGAATTTCATACCGGAACAAAAAACGTAAAGTTTGTAGAGGACCATCTAATGAACATTCATGTACAGTTTGGCTTTAATCATATTTGTAGTTTCTGAGAAGAAGGCATTTGAACATTTTCCCATAGGGTCCAATGTTAATCTATGTATTGCGGTGGCGGCCATCTTGGATTTCCGATCGGCATAAAAAACATAAAATGTGTAGAGGACCTTCCAATGATCGTTCATGTACAGTTTGGCTTTAATCATATTTGTAGTTTCTGAGAAGAAGGCATTTGAACATTTTCCCATAGGGTCCAATGTTAATCTATTTCCTGCGGTGGTGGCCATCTTGGATTTCCGATCGGCATAAAAAACACACACCTTGTAGAGGACCTTCCAATGATCATTCCTGGGCAGTTTGGTTTCAATTATCCAAGTGGTTTCAGAGAAGAAGCGTTTTGAAACATTTTTCCCATAGGGTCCAATGTTAAACTAAGTCCTGCCGTAGCCGCCATTTTGAATTTCATATCGGAACAAAAAACGTAAATTTGTAGAGGACCATCCAATGAACGTTCATGTACAGTTTGGCTTTAATCATATTTGTAGTTTCTGAGAAGAAGGCATTTGAACATTTTCCCATAGGGTCCAATGTTAATCTATGTCCTGCGGTGGCGGCCATCTTGGATTTCCGACCGGCATAAAAAACAAAAATTTTGTAGAGGACCTTCCAATGATCATTCCTAAGCAGTTTGGTTTCAACTGTCCTAGTGGTTTCAGAGAAGAAGCATTTTGAAACATTTTTTCCATAGGGTCCAATGTTAAACTAAGTCCTGCCGTAGCCGCCATTTTGAATTTCATATCGGAACAAAAAACCTTAAGATTGTAGAGGACCATCCAATGAACATTCATGTACAGTTTGGCTTTAATCATATTTGTAGTTTCTGAGAAGAAGGCATTTGAATATTTTCCCATAGGGTCCAATGTTAATCTATGTCCTGCGGTGGCGGCCATCTTGGATTTCCGATCGGCATAAAAAACATAAAATTTGTAGAGGACCTTCCAATGATCATTCCTAGGCAGTTTGGTTTCAATTATCCAAGTGGTTTCAGAGAAGAAGCGTTTTGAAACATTTTTCCCATAGGGTCCAATGTTAAACTAAGTCCTGCCGTAGCCGCCATTTTGAATTTCATACCGGAACAAAAAACGTAAAGTTTGTAGAGGACCATCTAATGAACATTCATGTACAGTTTGGCTTTAATCATATTTGTAGTTTCTGAGTAGAAGGCATTTGAATATTTTCCCATAGGGTCCAATGTTAATCTATGTCCTGCGGTGGCGGCCATCTTGGATTTCCGACCGGCATAAAAAACACAAAATTTGTAGAGGACCTTCCAATGATCATTCCTGGGCAGTTTGGTTTCAACTGTCCAAGTGGTTTCAGAGAAGAAGCATTTTGAAACATTTTTCCCATAGGGTCCAATGTTAAACTAAGTCCTGCCGTAGCCGCCATTTTGAATTTCATATCGGAACAAAAAACCTTAAGATTGTAGAGGACCATCCAATGAACATTCATGTACAGTTTGGCTTTAATCATATTTGTAGTTTCTGAGAAGAAGGCATTTGAACATTTTCCCATAGGGTCCAATGTTAATCTATGTATTGCGGTGGCGGCCATCTTGGATTTCCGATCGGCATAAAAAACATAAAATTTGTAGAGGACCTTCCAATGATCATTCCTAGGCAGTTTGGTTTCAATTATCCAAGTGGTTTCAGAGAAGAAGCGTTTTGAAACATTTTCCCCATAGGGTCCAATGTTAAACTAAGTCCTGCCGTAGCCGCCATTTTGAATTTCATACCGGAACAAAAAACGTAAAGTTTGTAGAGGACCATCTAATGAACATTCATGTACAGTTTGGCTTTAATCATATTTGTAGTTTCTGAGTAGAAGGCATTTGAATATTTTCCCATAGGGTCCAATGTTAATCTATGTCCTGCGGTGGCGGCCATCTTGGATTTCCGATCGGCATAAAAAACAGAAAATTTGTAGAGGACCTTCCAATGATCATTCCTGGGCAGTTTGGTTTCAACTGTCCAAGTGGTTTCAGAGAAGAAGCATTTTGAAACATTTTTTCCATAGGGTCCAATGTTAAACTAAGTCCTGCCGTAGCCGCCATTTTGAATTTCATATCGGAACAAAAAACCTTAAGATTGTAGAGGACCATCCAATGAACATTCATGTACAGTTTGGCTTTAATCATATTTGTAGTTTCTGAGAAGAAGGCATTTGAACATTTTCCCATAGGGTCCAATGTTAATCTATGTATTGCGGTGGCGGCCATCTTGGATTTCCGATCGGCATAAAAAACAGAAAATTTGTAGAGGACCTTCCAATGATCATTCCTGGGCAGTTTGGTTTCAATTATCCAAGTGGTTTCAGAGAAGAAGCGTTTTGAAACATTTTCCCCATAGGGTCCAATGTTAAACTAAGTCCTGCCGTAGCCGCCATTTTGAATTTCATACCGGAACAAAAAACGTAAAGTTTGTAGAGGACCATCTAATGAACATTCATGTACAGTTTGGCTTTAATCATATTTGTAGTTTCTGAGAAGAAGGCATTTGAATATTTTCCCATAGGGTCCAATGTTAATCTATGTCCTGCGGTGGCGGCCATCTTGGATTTCCGACCGGCATAAAAAACAGAAAATTTGTAGAGGACCTTCCAATGATCATTCCTGGGCAGTTTGGTTTCAACTGTCCAAGTGGTTTCAGAGAAGAAGCATTTTGAAACATTTTTCCCATAGGGTCCAATGTTAAACTAAGTCCTGCCGTAGCCGCCATTTTGAATTTCATATCGGAACAAAAAACCTTAAGATTGTAGAGGACCATCCAATGAACATTCATGTACAGTTTGGCTTTAATCATATTTGTAGTTTCTGAGAAGAAGGCATTTGAACATTTTCCCATAGGGTCCAATGTTAATCTATGTCCTGCGATGGCGGCCATCTTGGATTTCCGATCGGCATAAAAAACAGTAACTTGGTAAAGGACATTCCAATGATCTTTCCTTTACAGTTTGGGTTCAGTCATATCATTAGTTTCAGAGAAGAAGATCTTTGAAATTTCAGCCAATCAGAGCATATTATTGGCCCTGGCAGCCATATTGAATATCCGACTGGAACGAAAAACAGTAACTTTGTAGAGGACCATCCAAGGAACATTCCTGTTAAGTTCGGTTCCAATCAGCCAAGTGGTTTCGGAGAAGAAGCTTGAAATGTGAAAAGTTTACAGACGACAGACGACAGACGACAGACTACAGACGACAGACGACGGACGCCAAGTGATGGCAATAGTTCACATGGACCTTTGGTCCAGGTGAACTAATAAAACATTGCTGCTGGTTAAACAACAAAAATGGTTATCCGAATTCTGTGTAAAAATTCATAGGGTTGCTAGCAAAAATTAGGGACGGTCGGGTGACCATAAACACACATATTATTTTTTTTGGCCTTAGGGAAAAAAAATGTGTGCTTAGGGTTTCAATTAAAAATAAAGGTTACACAGAGAGAAGCATAACATGACCACAGCATGTCAACAAGGGAAAGTTAAACAAGTGTACATTAAATACAAGTGTGGACACAATATTTTGCCTGACACAGCGAATTGCTGGACACAATAATGATTTACACAGGAGTATGCTGAAAACAGGAATTTGCTGGACACATTGGATATTAGACATCTGTCTTGTTGTACTTTTTAACTGCATGGGTGGTGTAATGGTTAGCATGCTCGCCAGGAGTGCTGTAGATCGTGGGTTCGAGCCCCGATCTGGTCAAACAAAGACTATAAAATTAGAATTTGCTACATTGTACTTCTCCGCTAAGCACACAGCATTAAGGAGAAAGAGTAAAGATTGCTTGGCTCGGAATCAGGATAATGTGTTTGAGTTGAGTGACATGTCTATCCGCAGAGTGTTGTTTCAGTGAGCTAGTATTGAAATAAAATCCAACTTAATGTGATGGTCTAATACAGAGCAGATATCATCTCATTGAATATAAGTGTTAAATAGGCCTCCCAAATAGGCAAAATTTATGAATTTTTGCCCTTTTTAGATCCCTTTTCGAAATAAATTAGCAAAATGTTTTTAATAGTCCATCAATTACCTATAAAGATGATGATTTTGCAAAAAACTGCATTAAAATTGGATGAAAAATAAGAATGTTTGGAATTCAGCTTTCAGTCGAGTTTATATTCGAAACTGTAGGAGATAAAAGAAAATCTGTCGACATGCTACTGGAAGTTCTCAGCTCAATAAATTCATAGGAAAAATCAACCAACAAAATTGGACGAAAAATAAAAATTCTATATGTCTTCCAAATATGCAAAATTTCTGACTTTGGGCCCTTTTTATAAAAAAATACCCCAATTTTTTATGACCTATCAATAACACGCTAAGATGATTATTTTGTGAAATCTAATTTATTCTGTTGTGACTTGTTGAACTGTACCATTGTCAACATTTTAATGTTTTTCTGGTGGACATATTTGAGTCCTGTAAATTGTCTTGATTAAATGATTGATTCTTTTGTTTAACACCACTGTTTAATTACATCATGCTGTCTATGTTAAATGTTGGAGGAAGATAGAGTACCCACTAGAAATTGTCAAGCCTCATTAAATATAAACATTTCTCCAGTATATGGATGGACTAGATTTGTTTGCATTGTGTTCTTCATCTATCAAGAATCAATCACAGGTCTCTCATGAAGTTATTAGATATTAATGTTACCAGAACTTCTTCTGCTTCCTTTACTAAGTTTGCTGTTTTGGCTTCAAGTTCTTCATTTAATCTCCTGAAATATACAAAGATTTAGTGGATAACGCAATACAACCATCTATCAATTCAGGGCTCACCAAACCAGGCGAAGTGGGCGACTTCTTTGCCTTGGTTTCAATGAAGTCGCCCAATTTCTGTCAAAAAGCGAAGTTTTAGTCGCCCTATCAGTCTTTTCAAGTCCGTATTTTTTTCACCAATAATCATACTTTTTCTTCAATATTCACATAAAAGGAGCTCCCATGTTCCTGAAATATGACCCATACAGGGTTTGATGTTCAATATTTTATTCCAAACTCGTTCATTGCATCGATTTTTGGATCGATTTTCGGAAGTCTCCCAGATTTCGCTCACTTCGCCCTTAAGTCAAGAGAGAGAGAAGTCAAGTCGCCCTGTTTTTACTATGTGTGGTGAGCCCTGATCATATTCAAAGGTGGATCATTGAGCTCATGGTTATACCACACTCGCAAATAACAGGAAGACGGCTTCTTCCTCTGAGAATATGAGGAAGAAGTAAAGGTACAGTGTATGCTTCCTCTACAAATATGAGGGAGAAGTAAAGGCATGAAAGAGAGCTTTAGAGAGACATGTTTCCATGACAATGTGCCATTTCTTAGCATCAATAGGTTTTTATATTTACATTTGAAATGTGTCTTTGCTAATATCTTTTTAATCTCTTTCATGTGTAACTTTCATGTGTAACTTTCACCTGTAACTTTCACGTGTAACTTTCATGTGTAACTTTCATGTGTAACTTTCATGTGTAACTTTCACGTGTAACTTTCATGTGTAACTTTCATGTGTAACTTTCACGTGTAACTTTAAATTCATGTTTTGTATTGTTGTATGGTTGTGTTTACATTAGTTGACATTCAATGTTTTATTCATTTTGACACATGAAATCTGCAATATATTTTTCCCAGGGTTACTTGAGGTAAAATTAAATACAGTTAGTGCTGCTGGAGTTTGAAAATGACCACCCACTCATATATTCCCTCAGCATGAAAACTATACTTATATATATTCAAAGTACGAAAAACTATGCCCATTCATGCATTATTCAGTTAATATTGGTGACCAAATCATATATTCTAAAATGACGTCCTTCTTCGCTTTGTAGACAAACGAGCGATTTATCGATGGTATAATCTCTTTCGCACATGCGGCGGTGAATGTGACTGACTTTTCCATTTTTCTCAAAGGAAACATAGAGAGGCATTTACCTTGAAAGTGAATCATAAAACAAGAAAAAACTACAGATTGAGATTATGACAAAATATTCCTCATTTTCTTGTGGGGAAAAAATGTAATGTGTAATGTAGTTAATAACCATTTATTTCCAATAATACACAGTTGTAAAAATCTTCTACAAGAAATCTGCTTCTAACTCCAAAGAAGCCTATTTCTTATACTACACTTATCATGAGGATGCATAAACATGAAAATAAATCCAAAATTCAAGTTTTATTACCCCCCCCCCCCCCTTGAATTTTGGGGAGTAAGTGAGTAATTGCCATTAAACAACAATCACTCACTCCCCAAAATTCAAGGGGGAAATAATAAAAATTGAAGGCAATTTTGTAACCACTCTATATTTCTGTCATAATGAATGTGAGACCATCCCTTACATGACAATATACAACTATTTATAGTATATGATATAATTTTTTGAGTGGAGAAGATAATATTTTATAACTTAATAACTAACTTGTACTCTTCTATATAGTATACTTATTAAGAGGAGAGAAGATAATATTTTATAACTTAATAACTAACTTGTACTCCTCTATATAGTACACTTATTAAGAGAGGAGAAGATAATATTTTATAACTTAATAACTAACTTGTACTCCTCTATATAGTATACTTATTAAGAGTGGAGAAGATAATATTTTATAACTTAATAACTAACTTGTACTCCTCTATATAGAATACTTATTAAGAGAGGAGAAGATAATATTTTATAACTTAATAACTAACTTGTACTCCTCTATATAGTATACTTATTAAGAGAGGAGAAGATAATATTTTATAACTTAATAACTAACTTATACTCCTCTATATAGAATACTTATTAAGAGAGGAGAAGATAATATTTTATAACTTAATAACTAACTTGTACTCCTCTATATAGTATACTTATTAAGAGTGGAGAAGATAATATTTTATAAATTAATAACTAACTTGTACTCCTCTATATAGAATACTTATTAAGAGAGGAGAAGATAATATTTTATAACTTAATAACTAACTTGTACTCCTCTATATAGTATACTTATTAAGAGAGGAGAAGATAATATTTTATAACTTAATAACTAACTTATACTCCTCTATATAGAATACTTATTAAGAGAGGAGAAGATAATATTTTATAACTTAATAACTAACTTGTACTCCTCTATATAGTATACTTATTAAGAGTGGAGAAGATAATATTTTATAAATTAATAACTAACTTGTACTCCTCTATATAGTATACTTATTAAGAGAGGAGAAGATAATATTCTATAACTTAATAACTAACTTATACTCCTCTATATAGTATACTTATTAAGAGTGGAGAAGATAATATTTTATAACTTAATAACTAACTTGTACTCCTCTATATAGTATACTTATTAAGAGTGGAGAAGATAATATTTTATAAATTAATAACTAACTTGTACTCTTCTATATACCGGTAGTACACTTATTAAGAGAGTAGAAGATAATATTTTATAACTTAATAACTAACTTGTACTCCTCTATATAGTATACTTATTAAGAGAGGAGAAGATAATATTCTATAACTTAATAACTAACTTGTACTCCTCTATATAGTATACTTATTAAGAGTGGAGAAGATAATATTTTATAAATTAATAACTAACTTGTACTCTTCTATATACCGGTAGTACACTTATTAAGAGAGTAGAAGATAATATTTTATAACTTAATAACTAACTTGTACTCCTCTATATAGTATACTTATTAAGAGTGGAGAAGATAATATTTCATAACTTAATAACTAACTTGTACTCTTCTATATAGTATACTTATTAAGAGTGGAGAAGATAATATTTTATAACTTAATAACTAACTTGTACTCTTCTATATAGTACACTTATTAAGAGTGGAGAAGATAATATTTTATAAATTAATAACTAACTTGTACTCTTCTATATAGTACACTTATTAAGAGAGTAGAAGATAATATTTTATAACTTAATAACTAACTTGTACTCCTCTATATAGTATACTTATTAAGAGTGGAGAAGATAATATTTTATAACTTAATAACTAACTTATACTCTTCTATATAGTACACTTATTAAGAGAGTAGAAGATAATATTTTATAACTTAATAACTAACTTGTACTCCTCTATATAGAATACTTATTAAGAGTGGAGAAGATAATATTTTATAACTTAATAACTAACTTGTACTCTTCTATATAGAATACTTATTAAGTGAGGAGAAGATAATATTTTATAACTTAATAACTAACTTGTACTCCTCTATATAGTATACTTATTAAGAGTGGAGAAGATAATATTTTATAACTTAATAACTAACTTGTACTCTTCTATATAGTATACTTATTAAGAGTGGAGAAGATAATATTTTATAACTTAATAACTAACTTATACTCCTCTATATAGAATACTTATTAAGAGGAGAGAAGATAATATTTTATAACTTAATAACTAACTTGTACTCCTCTATATAGTATACTTATTAAGAGAGGAGAAGATAATATTTTATAACTTAATAACTAACTTATACTCTTTTATATAGTATACTTATTAAGAGTGGAGATGATAATATTTTATAACTTAATAACTAACTTGTACTCCTCTATATAGTATACTTATTAAGAGAGGAGAAGATAATATTTTATAACTTAATAACTAACTTATACTCTTTTATATAGTATACTTATTAAGAGAGGAGAAGATAATATTTTATAACTTAATAACTAACTTGTACTCCTCTATATAGTATACTTATTAAGAGAGGAGAAGATAATATTTTATAACTTAATAACTAACTTGTACTCCTCTATATAGAATACTTATTAAGAGAGGAGAAGATAATATTTTATAACTTAATAACTAACTTGTACTCCTCTATATAGAATACTTATTAAGAGGAGAGAAGATAATATTTTATAACTTAATAACTAACTTGTACTCCTCTTCTCTACTTTGCATACTGCCAACACCAGAGACATTGGTATTTTTCATACCAGTTGCTGTTTTTCTACCAGATGCAGGTCTATGTTTGCCCTGTAAAGTTAAAACATACAATTTTATATACCTATATTTCTAGTATTTATAATTAGAATTTTGACCGATAACTTTTTCCAACCAGAATATAACTAGTGTAAAACTGTCAACAAGAACATGGATGATTGATTAAATGTTTAGATGTTTGTAACATGTGATCTCCAACCTTCACTTACACAATACAAATGTCTTGAGTTACAGAAATTAGTGTGCAATGGAAAGAGGATATCATATCATATATTTAATTTCAAATCACAATTTTTCAAAAGATTCTTCCAAAGCTAATTCTTGTTCAATTTTGACTTTTTTTTAACAAGAAAAGCAGAATTAAATATAGTTTCTTCCTATAAAATCATCATATTTTTATTATATAAAAATGTTGAGTTTACCGGTTTAATACAAAATTGAATTTCAAAAGTCAAAAATACAATACAATGATAGTACATGCAGACTGTAACAAAGAGAGATGCAGCGACTCTACTGCCAATCATCCAGAAAGTGGTACGACCTGGATCCATTGTTTACTCGGACGAATGGCGTGCCTACAGACAGTTACAACCCAAACTTGGTCTACAACATGAGACAATCAACCATTCGGTTAATTTCGTCGACCCATCTACAGGCGTCCACACCCAAACCATAGAATCATATTGGGCCAAGACCAAGTACAAATTCAAGGTCATGAAAGGTGTAAGATCCGACACTCTACCATCTTACTTAGACGAAAGAATGTGGAGAGACAGATGGGGAACTACCACCAAAGATGCTTTCTACAACCTATGCAGACACATTTCAGAGCAGTACCCATTCTAAAGACAACATCAACCAGAAATATAACAACGGACCTTTTAAGGGCTACCACAATTACAATATCATAAAAAGAATCTAATTGTGTTATGTATCAAAAATAAATCAAGCTCCGATTACTACGTACTACGCCAATCGGAGCCAAACAACTGATTTTAATCAGATTGAAAATAAATATGTATTAAAATTATTTAACTAGAGGCTCCCAGGAGCCTGTAATCACTCACCTGGTTTTCAATTTGACATCTAAAGTTGATAGAAAATAGGGGTGTTGCACATAATTTTGAAAGTGGGCCACCCAAAGATCATTTCAACTCAAATTTCTGAGCAAAAGATTTTGATGTGATTTTTATCTCATAATATTCCTAAACGGAATAAACTGGCTGAAAAAATCTCACAGAAAAACCCAGAATATATGTTAAACTACTCATTGCCATATAGCTGCAGTTAAAATTTGAGTTCATTTTGATTTGTAATAAAGCGGAAATTGACAACTAAAGAAATTTCTATTTTTAGTAACAGCAACCATTTTGAATGGAGGGCGGGGCTGTCGGACACAATATTGAAAGGGGACCACCCAAGGACTATCCCAGCCAAATTTGCTTTAATTTGGTTCAGCGGTTTCATCAGAGAAGATTTAAATGTGATCTTTTATCAAAATATGTCTAATTTGTATAATCAGTATAAATCGGTTGAAAGAAAAAATTCACAGAAAAACCCAAAATATTTGTTAATCTACTCATTGTCATGTAGCTGCAGTTAAAATTTGAGCTCATTTTGATTTATAATAAAGCAGCAATGGACAATTGAAGAAATTTCTATTTTTAGTAACAGCAGCCATCTTGAATGGAGGGCGGGGCTGTCAGACACAAATTTGAAAGGGACCCACCCAAGGACCATCCCTGCCAGGTTTAGTGAAATTTGGTTCAGTGGTTTCAGAGGAGAAGTTTTAAATGTGATTTTTTATCAAAATATACCTAATTTGCATAATCAGTATAAATCGACTGAAAGAAAAATTTCACAGAAAAATGCGGAATATATGTTAAACTATTCCTTGCCATGTAGCTGCAGTTAAAATTTATGCTCATTTTGACTTATGCTAAAGCAGCAATGGACAATTGAAGAAATTTCTATTTTTAGTAACAGCAGCCATCTTGAATGGAGAGCGGGGCTGTCGGACACAATTTTGAAAGGGACCCACCCCTGCCAGGCTTGGTTTAATTTGGTTCAGCGGTTTCAGAGGAGAAGATTTAAATGTGATCTTTTATCAAAATATGCCTAATTTGCATAATCGGTATATATTGGCTGAAAGAAAAATTTCATAGAAAAACCCGGAATAAATGTTAAACTACTCCTTGCCATGTAGCTGCAGTTAAAATTTGAGCTCATTTTGACTTATACTAAAGCAGCAATGAACAATTAAAATTTCATCCCCCCTTTTTTTCTATTTTTAGCTTGGCAGCCATCTTGGTTGGAAGTCAGGATCACCGGACACAAATTTGGAAGGGGGCCATCCAAGGACCATTCCACCAAAGTTTGGTTCAAATTGGCCCAGTGGCTTCAGAGGAGTTGATTCAAATGTGAAAAGTTAACGGATGGACGGACGGACGACGGACGCTCAGTGGTGACAATAGCTCACCTGACCCAAAGGGTCAGGTGAGCTAAAAAATAATAATTTTTTTTTGGAAAATAGTGAAAATACCTTAAATTAACTATAATACGAGTATTGTTGTCGCTAAGTTCAAATGATCCTTTAAGTTTTGCAAGGAGAGAGGTTTGGGTGGTTGCTTACTTGCTGAGTAATTATTTTTTTGTTGATGCATGTTATTTAACTTTAGGTTACAATTATTGTCACGGTATGTGTTTTCGTGCGTCATCTGTTTTCGTGGTATCCATTTTATTTTGATTTCCACAGTGCACGCATTATTTTTGACGTGTCTTCCGGTTTCTATTTATGGAACATAAACAATACGAAAGCTGACATCTGTAAAAAATGATAAAGTTTACTTTTAAAGACGTAAGTACCAAAAACAGTGAACCTACCTACTGAACCATACTTTTTGTAATGCCAAAAATGTACTTCATTTATAAAGTAGCTGGAAAAAAATCCAGAAGGGCTATATAAAATTTAACTATGTCGTCTGCCTCTCAGACACCTGCTCTTCCTGTCATGTATCTATCATGGGGTCACTTATCGTATTTGTAAACAAAAGAGCTGACTGAAATGTGCCTGTTTCTTATATAAAATACATGTCACTTTGCAGTGCATTGTGGTTTCAGCACTAAAAAAAACATCAAAAGTAAACACAATTTTGAAAGTGGTCATTTTCAAACATTCTGTTATTTTATTTAGATGTAGTATGATTTGGTAGATGGCCAGAACCATGAAATTTTAAAATCAGCCATTTCCGGATTTTATATTCGTTTCCATCCCGTATATCGGCCTTGTTTTTATTTGCCACGGAAACAGATGACGCCATTTTACTGACAACAAAAGTTGCCAGGTAATCGAGAGTATATTATGCGAGCTTAAGCGAGCTCTTTATGGTATAAAATGTGTACTTAGGATTTTTTAACAAACATGGCTGAACATATTGTCGAAGAAAAAAAAATTCTACGTTTTGTAAACACCGGTTTCCGGGTAACACACTAACACACTCAACTAATGAAGATCTTCTTAACATAAAGCGCAAAGGTGATCCTGAAGTCTCGTACCCTCTCTCGTACGTCTGATACCACTGAAACTCGGAACCCGTGTGTAATAAAAGTCATTTATTTTTTAATTTATTTAATCTCTTCTGACATACTGACAAGAATTTTTGTTTCTACGCGAAGTTAACTTTTGAGATTTCGTAAGGAACGATAACTCCAATAAAGGAACGACAGCTCGATTGAATGAGACTAGATTCGGCCCTAAAAATAAGTCGTCCCCAATATATCTCGGCCCAAAAAATCTCGACACTTTTTGATGCACTGGATGAGCGTGAAATTGCCAGATAATTTTCAGATGCGCGAGCATTCATGGCCGTGCCGGTTTCATATTAAAATACAAGAATGGCTTTAAAAACAATCTTATGCACAAAGAAATATTTAACTAGCCATTCTTTGAAAATTCCAATCGTCATATGAATGGAGGGTTAACACTGTTAATCGCTATATCTGAAAATCGATAATAGCACGAAAACCGATAACACGATGGTAATAGCGACACTGTTTGCAATCCTTTATTGAGTTTGAGTAAAGATTACAGAAGATCGACAAGAACTACTATAATTGTTTTCATTAATTTCGTTTTTTTCTTCTTTTATATGTAACTCTATTATATCATACACTTGTAGCTTACAGAATTGGCCCTGCTGCCTGGTGCACTGCTAAAATGTTCGGCCATTTTGACGCACTTTCTGTTGTTGCCGTAAATTGCTATTTAACAGGGTTTGTTCGGAATTCCTCCAAACTCACCATTGGGTCACCAAAATTGCAATAATTTCACGAGGGCTATCTTGGTGAAAATAAACCAAATAGACCTCTAATGAAGTTTGCAACCAAAGTTCATCAAATCAAACCAATGATCCTTTATAACTGATGCGGATGTGATATTTCTTATGGTACTTTTTTCCATATATTTGTGTGCATAAACAAGGACATCATATATACATTGATGGTTTTCCGTAACCAAAGAAGAAGAAAGTCAGTTCATGTGTAAACTAGCACGTTTTTTTTCCTTGTTTTGACCTTTTTATTGACCTGTAATCCACTTCTGGTATCTACATCTACATCATACGATGCTCCATCAATCGTGACGACTATGCATCGGCGTGAACAGAATATTCGTACTTTAATTAATAATAGTCCTTATCATAACTAATTGTTAACGAAATCGAGTTCATAACAACTCGGTCACTTGTCCTACAGCCCTTCTGTCTTGGAAAATAAATTCAATTTTCGATCAAAATTGTTAATGCTTCTTACAATATGAGAATAGCATTTGCATTTTAACAGTAAAGACTAATTTTAATTTAGAAATTTTATGATATTGGTGACCACAAGATGAGTTTAATGAAATTCAGAACGCACCTATATCTAAAAAAAAGTATTACAGTTCCGAGCATAACCAAATTTATCTTTAATGCTGGGTGCTTAGCGGAGAAGCAACAACTACCAATTAGTCTTTGGTTTGACCCGATCAGGGCTCAAACCCACGATTTACCGCACTCGAGGCGAGCACGAGTATATTTTTATTGTTGCCGCAATGGTTAGGGTCAAATCAAATCAATAAATGAAACTTTTTGATTTGATTTGACCCTAACCATTGCGGCAACAATAAAAATATACTTAATCCTCAATATATCCATGGCGACTTTTTTTCTATTAAAGGGATGTAGTAAAGTTGCTAAAACGCCTCTTAGAAATTCTGTTGCAATTTGTTCAAGGTTCGGATATTTTTATCATAGATTGACTGGACTACAATGCGGTTAATTCATCTTGCATTCACCGACTAAGTACTGTCATTTGAAATTATTCATTAAAATATTATCTTAAAAAATCAATCAGTTGTGTAATGTTTAATTTACCACAGAGGTTTGACGAAGTGGTCGCCATTTACGATAGTTTTTGGTATATATTTTAGCGTCTCAGAAATCGAAAAAAAATCGTTATTTCGGTCCGTTAAGTCACAATTTTTGGCTGGGGGGACTTTGTCCGTCCCCCCTTTACACGGGGCCTCATTCGACTGCCACCATACCCATGCCTAACCTGTTTTAAACCCCTAGTTACGGTACTGACAACATGCATATTTGTTAGGTTACATGGACATGTTTATCGACAGATTGAAATATTTACAATACTAGCTCCCGTTGAAATATTTAGTATTTCTGTCTGTGTTGTTCCCGACATTTAAGAATTGAATAACAAGTTAAAGACTTGCAATCTGTTAATATTGTTGTCTGTTCTAAAGCGTAGCGTCTAGACTCTAGTACAGTTAAATAAATATGAAAAACAGATATTTAAAATATTTCAATATATAAGGTTTGGCCTGACTGGCAATTGAATTCTGAATTTAATGTTGGGCATTTAACAATTATGTTGAGTCTTGACATCAAGGGGTCGTGTTAGTTTTTACATTATGCCAGTGGAAGGTGCGGGGGCACTAAGGTTGGCCTGTACTTAGGGCATAAATCGGCTTTAATCCGGCCCTGTGTGCTTGTGCATACTGGTATATCATGTACATACTGGTATATCATGTACATACTGGTATATCATGTACATACTGGTATATCATGTGCATACTGGTATATCATGTACATACTGGTATATCATGTACATACTGGTATATCATGTGCATACTGGTATATCATGTACATACTGATATATCATGTACATACTGGTATATCATGTACATACTGATATATCATGTACATACTGATATATCATGTACATACTGGTATATCATGTACATACTGGTATATCATGTACATACTGGTATAACATGTACATACTGGTATATCATGTACATACTGATATATCATGTACATACTGGTATATCATGTACATACTGGTATATCATGTACATACTGGTATATCTGTGTGTGTTTACGAGTTGTATCTTCTTCAATTCATTTGTTTCCTCTTGTGCTTTGACTTGGATATTTCCTAAAGAGAAATGGCTCTTTCAACATAATCTAAAATTTTACAAAACCTTACATAGAATTCTGATTATTGTCCGTAATGCACATCATGAAATCATACCGACTATTAAAATGTACTGAAATGAAATGAGCAAGAATTAAAAACAAAACAAAAAGAAGGGGTGGATATCATCGTCCCACCAACGAAATCACGCATCCTGCAAATGATATACATTGTACAAACAAAACTAGGAATTATAAGTTAAAAAACGAACTACATTGTATCTGTCCATTATTCTTGCATGTACAGTTAATTTTTCTATTTAAATTAAATGTTGTCTCCCCAATAGGCAGTACACTTGATCAAGAGAAAACAGTTGATATTTATGGTACACCGGTTTGACACATTTCTTTCAATATTTGCAATGATAAAGATAGTCATTGCGCTAAAGAGAGTGGTAAAGAGGTGGGAGCACGGAAGAACGTGAAATAAAATTGAATTTTACGATGAACGAAAAATCATTTTTATCCTTGTACGAATTATATTTGTCTGTGTGCACGAATCACGGTGAATAACGGACCTGAAACACGAAAACACGTTAAATAATTGAAACTTTTCAGGAAACAGTGCAGGACATCACAAAGATTACATTCATGTTCTCTAAGAGTAATAGATCAGTGGAATAACCTGAATCAACAGTTACTGCAACATCTTTGAACGCTTTTAAGTCGGCTCTAAATGAAAAGAACTGGAACCATTTCAAGTTCATTAATTCGTGTTAATTTGCGCACACCTATATATTTTACTGTGATAATTATCAGTTTAATATATTTATTACGCGACGAGAAACCAAATATGTAAGAATATGAAGAGGGGTCTATATAAACCATTGTGGTTTATTTTTCGACCCGAAGACAAAGGTACACAGGTATAAAAATGGCAAACACGTTGAACGAAAATAGGTCTTTATTATAACCCCCTCGTTAAACTATAAATTAACAGATCTTGCTCAACTATCTCAACATTTTAACATTAATTTTCAAACAGTAAAATGAAGATTCTCGTAATTTATACAAGTTATATGATCATGTTCCATGTGTTTATTGATAGTGTACAAATTTCCATGTCTTCGAGTGTACATAAATTGAACTTTATAGATTATTATATGGCATTTTTCATATCACATGTGATATCATCCCGAGACACTCATATTAGCCCAAGTTTTCCTACTTGTGTTTCTGTCTTTCATTTGATTAATGAAGCCAGTAGTGACCTCATTTGTTACATAACGACAATTTTCCATGTTTTCTCCGTCATCCATTTTGACAGTAGCAGACGACGAAAATAAACAAACATGCAACGAAAACTGATCGGAGCGGAAAACGTGATCGAATTTCGGGAAATATTTTTTTTTCCAAAAAAGACATTATAATAGTGAAAATATGAAAAAAAACATATGGCTTCTGTTTTGTTGATCATCTCAGCTATAACAATTTACGGTACACCAATCACAATCTACGGTACACCATCATCAGTTTCTGGTGTACGGGGATACACAATGATTTCGAGGAGTGAGTGAATGTTGTTTAACTCCAACTCAGCAATTTTCAGCTATACAATGTATATTATGACGAGAACAAGTTATTTCAAGGAGATGATGATAAGGTCCGCTTTGTACTAGACCAACACACTGAGTTGTTTTGTTTTATAGTGCAAGCTCACTGAACCAACAGTTCAAGGATAGATACATATCAACCCCACCCCGACACATTATCCGGATACCCAGCCAACCAGTCTTTGCTCTTTCTTCTTAATGCTGCGTGCTTAGAGGAGAAGTAAAAAATACAAATCTTACAGTTTTTGGTTTGACATATTAGAGGTGCGCATGCTTACCATTACTCCACTGATGTTGTTATGGTTTCGAGGAAATCCAAATTAAATTGTAGAAGTTCCATAAAAATCATCGTAATAATATGCGAATCTTCATATTGTAATAAGCAATCGTGCAAGTGTTGCATAATTCCTGTTGAAACTGTAGAAGTGGTGCATACTAAGACCCCCCCCCCCCCAAAAAAAAAAAAAAAAAATAAGGGGATGGGGTGGCAATTGTTTTGTATGTCTACGCTTTTATTATAAATTTTCATTAAAATAATCTTCTCAAATCGCTTATATTCGTGTATTTTAGGCCCCCGACCCCAAAAGCAACATCCCTTGACCCCGATTGCAGCAATATAGACATCCATATATTAGGCTCCATGTCACTTCCTTCGTGCTTACATTTCATTTTGCCCTTGTTAGTGGCGGCCATCATGGTATTCTGATTAATGTAAAATACCAACTTTGTGAGGGCATATACAGTTTGGGTTCAATCCTATTTGCATTTTCTCGGAAAAAGCTTTATTCATTTCAGATAGGGTCCTTTGTTAAAAGCTAATCTAATAGGGGCTGCCATCTTGGATTTCTGATCTGCATGAAAAAATGTCAATTTCAGTTTGGGTTCAATCACATACATTGTGTATTGTTATTTCCAATAAAGGGCTATGCCAACCATAGCATGATATTACTGCCGCATTACAATAAGAGAAAGTTGAATAAGTGCATATTAACAGCAAGTGTGGACATAATAAACCATAAGAATTATAATTTTGCCAAAAAAAAAAAAAAATGAATTGAAATTGGATGAAAATTAAAAAAAATTTCAAATCTTGGTAATAATTACATACTGTTAATTACGCTATGCATTTCTCTGAAAGGGATTTACTAATAGAAATTAATCAGACAAACAAACAAAAAACTATCCATGTACAAATAAAAGAAACGTCAATTGTTGCCCCTTAGAGCCTCATGTTAGGGAACAATTAGGGTTACAATACCCCAAACCAATACAAACCTTTATTCAGTGTCTAGAATCATTGTGTTCACAACTCAGAAAGATCTGTTCACTAGTTATCGTACGAAAACCATTCTGGTCGCAATTTTTTTAAGTCGTATAAAACGCATTTCATTCTCTCTTCCATTGGGTTCTATCTTAAAAACTGCGGTGAATTTGTTTTTTAACACTCAAAAACTTGAATATGACCATCTAATCAACATTTATACAAAATCATAATAAAATCTGACAAATAGTCTCTAAGAAAAATTAAGACATTTCAGAACACAACATTGGCCCTGGCAACAATGTTGAAATTACAATCTCCACCAAAAACTGTGCATAGTACCAACGACCATTCCTGTAAAGTTAGGTTGATCGCATCTATCCCATTGAGCTTGAAATAAAGGATATCACAGATACAGATAGGTCTGCTTCATACCTTGACCCACACCTCGAAATTGACAGTGAGGGGCGGTTAAGAACGAAACTTTACGACAAAAGAGATGATTTCAATTTTCCCATTGTGAACTTTCCATTTATATGTAGCAACATTCCAGCAGTACATGCATATGGAGTATATATCTCTCAGTTGATACGATATTCCAGAGCTTGTGGTTCCTATCTGGATTTCCTTGATAGAGGGTTGCTGCTAACAAGGAAGCTACTGAACCAAGGGTTCCTCTTGGTTAAGTTGAAGTCATCACTTCGAAAGTTTTACGGTCGCCACCATGACTTGGTTGAATATGTGTCACAAATGACCACAGATATGTTCCACTTGTAAGCTTTCCCAGGTCCTTTCCTCGTTCATGACTTATCACCGGGTTTGTAACTAGATTAACACGACGGATGCCACTAGTGGAGCAGGAATTGCCTACCCTTTCGGAGCACCCGAGTTCATCCCGGATTTTTAGTGGGGTTCGTGCTACTCGATCTTTAGCTTTATGTGTATGTTTTGTAGATCGTTGTTTGTCCCTTTGTACTTTTTCTTTTGGTCATTGTGTTGTCTGTTTTTCTTCCATATACGGATTCTGATTACCCCTTTGGTATCTTCAAACTCTTCTTCCATTTGTTTACAGATAATGTTAGACACAAGGCGATGACAATAGATCGTGTAGGATCAAATCAATTAATATCGGCGTTATTCGATTACTTTCGGTTATTACGACTCCTTTTGGAAATTATGGCACATCTGAAACGATGTTCGACCAAAAAAGATGGAAAAAGACCAAGAACATGGGTAAAATCCCCCCAATACTATCTTTTACGGAACAGTAGAATACTTAATTGAATCAACTTTGTCACTGAATTCCATAGTAATCCTAGTTTACTTTAAAATCATGAAAACATTGAAGAGTGCCTTTGTTGTTGGAGCAAATATGTGAAAAAATAAGCCAAATGTAACTGATTGGGTTACGTAAGTGTGTTATTCTTTCAATACAATTATGACGTCGCGCAAGAAACTGCTGCTAATTACGTAACGCTAAAAATTATCATTTTAACGTCGTCAATAAAGAGGTGGATAGGGTGTCGCCTGATATAGTGTACTTTTTATTATTTATTTATTTATTTATTTATTTATTTATTTATTTATTTATTAATTAATTAATTAATTAATTAATTAATTAATTAATTAATTAATTAATTAATTAATTAATTTATTTATTTATTTATTTATTTATTCGTTTAATTTTCTGTGAATAAGAGATCACGGGCGAGATCAAGAGTGACACGTTGTAAAGTTGAAGACAGGCATTGTTAATAAAAACGCAAATAGTAGAAATATGAATTACAGCTTAATTGAGAGTTGCTAATAAAACTAGCGCAATCAGTTTGATTTCGATTTTAATTCATGTTGTCTAGTACAGACAATATATTCAAATGAGTTTCCTCGGATATTGTAACTTTGTTTTTAGCCTCAACATCTGCACAAATAAACAACAGAGATAATGCAGGAACAATGGCTGGTTTTCTTTGAATTAATTTGTATGTTAAGAGGTCTTTTCTAGAATTGTCATAATAATATCCTCTGAAAATTTGAAAACCGGATGGATATTCAACGCCCCAACTATCCTTTTCAGTCGTAGACAGTGTCTCAAGACCAGAAGTAACTTTAAGCATGTAGTATTCTATATTGTCATCCTCTGACTTAACCGCAACAACAGAATCGGAAGAAACAAGTTCAGTGATATTCTTTGAACGTTCGAAATTATCCACATTATCTGCATTATTTCAGGGTTCTTCTACGGGTCTAACTAATCGCTTTTGACCAGTATGCTCTGTATGTAAGCAATGTTCATAATCAGACACTATACATTTGTCACATGTGTAACACGATAGATCGGAAGCTACAATTTCTCCGCCTTTAGAAGTATATAAATGATGAATTTTACGATTGTTTGAAATTGGTTTGAAATTTCGAACGTTATCTCTATCAACCGACTCTACATAACGGAAGATTCGTCGTTTAAACAAAGCACTTCTAGGTTCTTTTAAGTCATTGTTACAAAATGAAAACAGATCCTTTGCGTTCTGAATGATTGTATTACCTCGTAAAACAGCAATATCTGCTTGCCGTTTTATAAATCCTCCGGCAGCATCTTGTGGGCCCTTAGCATGGCTGGTTTCAAAGAAGTTTCTATGGAAAACTTTGTACTCGTATTCCGTAGTTGCGAATGAAAGATCGCCCAAACAATGTCTAGATTTGTATTGACTTGAACATCCGTCCGTAAACTCGTGCATTACGTCTACATCATATGATATAGAATCTAAATATTGCTTAATCTGTTGTTGAGCACATTTCGTAAAATTATAGTCATGTTGTAAGTCGGGGGATATGACAAAGAAATGTTCAGTTATAATCTCCGGAAAGTCATCGATACTGTCTAAACCGTCATATTCTAAAATCGCATGTCTGTGTATTATTGTTACATAAGCTACACTCTGTACGCTGAAAATAATTTGATTGTATTTCATTCTTTTCAACACAGTGGTAGTTTTCTGAGTAATCATGTATACAAATGCAATGTTTTGGAGGCAGATTCTGAATAAGAGATTTCATCTGTGTACTTTGCCAGTTAGCACGATGTTGATGGGCAGGAAATGTTTCTAATAGTGTTTTAAAATAGTCAAACATTTCACCAACTTTCGTGACCTTTTTAACAAGTGTTAATCTACGTTTTGTTGCCGTGCCTTTTGGGTTTTCATTTACATATTCATATCTTTGCCATTCTACGTCTGCAGCAGAAGAGATTTTTTCAGTTTTATCCATAGAAAACTTCAATTTCCCAACTCCACACTCTGTACACTTCCGATCGAGGCAACAATTTTTTATATGAACCGTTTACCTTTGGACATAAAGCTACATCAATAATTTCCCCCAAATTTTCATAAACGGTATATGATTCATCCTCAGAATATTTATTTCCAAAAACTGCCAGCCCCCCCCCCCCCCCCCCCGAATCAAATGGTCGTCCCCTTAGTACATATTGCGCTAAACGCGAATATTACATGTAAGGCCACACCAAACTGATTTCGAGGGCCCGGGTGGCTCATTAGGATAGGTAGTTGAATTACCTGGCAACTCATACAAGCCTATTACCAATACGGTGTGGATTCGCGCCCTGCTTTGTAAATTACAACAAAGGGTGCACTCGACTCGCAGCCGCAAGTGATAAAGTTTACCGGTTGCTTGCCCATGGTCGGTGGTTCTCTCCGGGTACTCCGGCTTCTTCCACCACTAAAACTGGTCGCCATGATATAGCTGAAATATTGCTGAAAGTGGCGTTAAACACAATAAATAAATATAACCAAACTGATTTCGTTTTCGTCGGATCCACCCGCTCGTATTGTTTTCAAAATCGAAATAAAAATAATCTCGCTCCCCGCTTTTCATGTCTTGTCCTTATCAGTGCATCATTATGTGTTTGTCTGCATTGAACATAAAAACACATGATGGAAATTACATAGATCTTTTTATCTTAAAAAATATAAATTGTTATGTGTGTTTTTTTAACCTTTTGTTTATTTATTTAATTATTTTTTGTTTTGTTTTTTGTGTGCGTGTGTGTGCTGCGTCACGATATTCTAACAACTTTATAGCTGTGTAACGATTGTCCTTCCAAAATTCTTAGCTGTTGACGTGTGATTTCCGCACAAAAATGACGTCTGGGACATTCGTTCTGATATTTGCTTTTTGATGCTACTCAGTTGTGCTGAGGAATACACACTATCTAGTTAGACTTTTTAAAAGATTAAGTTGTATAATTTTTGTTCATAAGCTTATAAATAACTAAATATTAGACGTTGTATCGCTGTACAGCTTCAAATTTCAATTTCGCATTGCATCTTTTTAAAAAACGCTTACTGGGACATTTTTTCTGACATTTTAAATTCTGCACCATTTCATTGTTTCACTACGAATTCTTTTCATCATGGTATATATTTTCTTTAAAATATATGCAATTTTCAAAAATAACATCAATTACTCATAACTTTTGGAAATATTTCAATTATCTGGACATCTTCAACAGATTTCGTTCACAAAGTCGAAAATTCAATGCACCATTACATATTTTTCTCTTTGATTGACGTCAAATTTCTTGACGATGACGTCATTATTTTCAGTGCATATTCCGTCATCATCTTTGGCATAAATTCACTAAAATTTTCAAAATTGTTACTCTTGTATTTTTCATACATAATGTAAAAATATGAAATCCACTGAATATTGTTTGTTACGCGTTACATCAAAATTTCGCTCTCATTTCGATTTTTAAGATTCTTTTGATTATAAGGGCAAATTGATTTTATGGTTTCAGAAACTAAAAATAAGTTAAACAAACTATTTATTTCAACATTCATCGAGTGAATAGCAAGATTTAGTATTGAAAGATTTTGATTTATATTTTGACAGTATGAACGTCCAATAAACTGGCGCCAGTTTCTTGCGCGTCGTCAATACATGTTTCATAGGTAAAATAGGCCTTAAACTCACTTTTTAAAGAAAAAATGGTCAACGCCTCCTTTTGGCTCATCGAAAATGATCAAGCATTTTGGCACCGATTCCTTTCAAACCAAAGAACTTGTACTAAATATTCAATAAAATGTTCCTTTTTTGGCAGAAAGCCCAATAAAAAACAAAAAATATCTACTCTTTATGTAGCTGGTCAAATTACGTGTGATTTCACACTTTATTGAACGCAAATTCTCCAACTCCGATTTATACACGTATCAGGGAACGACCATTTAACTTGAAGGGGGGGGGGGGGGTTATGGTTTTTTTCTAAAAAAAATATTCTGATTCCCAATGTTGTTAAAAAAAATATTCTGATTTTGGTGGAGGAAAAGAAAAATAATCTGATTCAGAGTTTTTGTCATATAACGTAATGTTAAATTGTGGAAAAAAATTTCGCGCTTTGCGCGACAAAAAAAAATAAATATTCTAACTCTTGTGTTGTCCGAAAAAAAAATTCTGAACGAAACAAAAAACCATACCCCCCCCCCCCCCCCCTTTTCAAGTTAAATGGTCGGTCCCTTACTGTATTTGTCACGAAAGAAAGTAATACGTACACGTGCCATGCACTTGAAGGAAGCGTTATTCAATATTGCAACTAAAACTACGATTTTCGTTGAAAAAAATGTGATCACATGTAATATCGCAGTTACAAAGTATCAATAATGACCAGACATTTCGAACGGAATTGTGTCTTCAGTAAAATAATTCTCTTTCTACTTCAAATTCGTGTATTTCTATCGCCGATTGGCCTGATTCACAAGATCTTGTCACTTTGTTTCGTTTAATGCTGCATTACACTTTCATTAGAGTGCGTAAAACTGATTTTCCGAAATAAATACATTATTACAGAGTTCCATGATCTATCAATTGCTTTCGAGACGTTTCGTCCACACTCCGGTTCGGCCATAGTACGTTTCGTCCACAGTTTATATTTAATAAGTATGGATGAAGAAACTGAGTGTCGTAGTCTCTACTTTAGTATGAATTATTAGGGGATTTTTAAAAATTAATCCTGGTAATACACATCACAGTGATACATATACGCATTACATATTGGTGTCTAGATGACTGACCATTTATTTACTTTGTTATTTTCGTACTTTTGTATGGGCCCCATTATCCTTCTTCTCTCAATCGCCGCGATTTTCAGATCTGCAAATCGCCGCGATTGGGAAAAGAAGAACAATGATAATATTTGCTCAAATATATCGTTTTAAATATTATTTTTTTGTAATAAAGTACAGAAAATGATGATTAATTCCAGATTTTCATATAGGCAACACTCAAAACTAAGTAAATCGTAGATTATGACTTCTTTTCTTCGTGTCGATCTGCAAATGGCAGCGATTGGGAAAAGAACAATGAAAATATTTGTTAAATAATTTTTTTTTTTAAATAAAGTACTGAAAATGGTTATTAAATCTAGATTTATAAGACTTAAAACTATGTAAAACGTAGATTTTGGTTTCTTCTCTTCATGTGGACATGCACATCGCCGCGATTGGGAAAAGAAGAATACTGATAATATTTGCTAAACTATTGTTTTCCTCAATTTTTTATTTATTTTTGTATTCAATATGATTATTAAATGCATAATATTGTTATAAATAACACATAAAACAACATAAATAAAACCATGGCCGAAACGTCTTTATAAAGTGTGGCCGAACTGGTTCTATGGACAAAACGTCCTGTACCCTATCAATTGAGTGATAAATACTTACATTTCAGTGGTTAATGACGAAAAGAAGGTCCGGTGTTAATCAAACTTACATTGTTTTTACTGGAAGGAGTCTTCTTCTTCCATTTAATGGCCACCGTCAACTGGTTGACTATTCTGCCACTTTTTGGGTGTGCGCATAAAAACTTGAACATACTTAGACGCAATAAAGTGAAATTTATATACAGTGCAAGTAAAAACAGTGTCATTTAAGTTTAATGACGGAGCTGAGCCTTGAAGCATTCAGGACTCAGGGCAGAGACAGTACAGTTAGACAAGGTGTTCCATTCCTTGATCGTTCTAGGATAGAACAAATCCTTCCATACTGTGGTCTTGCATGATGGAATGCGCAATGCCTGCTCGTTGTTTCTGGGGGTCGTTCATTTGGTATAAGCTTGCTTGATGCATCAACTCGTACGATGTTGTTCTTCAGCTTATACATCATGTTTCTGGAGGGTCGTTCATTTGGTATAAGCTTGCTCTTCAGCTTATACATCATCAGTAAGTCGTTGTAATAACCGGAAGTAATCGAATAACGCCGATATTTACCGAAAGGAATTGATTTGATCCTACACCGTGCTTGTGGTAAAAACTCACCCTTCCAATAAGCAGGAGGCTGGAGGTAAAATATTGTTCACATTCTAGTCCTACTGCTGGAATTTGGCAGAAAATGTGTGTTGTAGATGTTTGTTGTCATATAATCCAACTTAAATTGACAATTAAATTTAAAACAAAGTTCTTGTACATCGATGGATGTGTCTTAGTTCTTAAACGTATATATATACTTTTATATGTGCGTGCATAGAAGTGAAAATATGAAAGTAAAACTGTTCCACATCCCGTATAAACTATAAAGTGATTAAAACGTATTAAATATAAACTACGCTTCAAGAATGGATGAAGATCCGTTGAAGAAGTGATTCGCCTGACAAAGGCGGCAGCATACAGAGAAGGTAACAGGTAACCAGATGACAATTTATGTATATTTCATCTACCATCAATGTTTAAACACATTGTCATAGTTAATAATGTTCTGCAAAGCTTTTTTGTATTCATCAAAAGATGACCCCACTGGTCATCTTTGACCCCCCTGGTCATCTTTTGATGAATACAAAAAAAGCTTTGCATAGAACAATGGAAGGAACATTTCAGATGCTTTCATAGTAACTATATTCAAATTAGATATCGGAAGGGAAAGAAATGAGGATTTTCTTTTTGGAATACTACCTACAGATGAGGTTTAATTCTGCCCCATGATTTCTGAGAATAGTTTTAATATTCTGTCAGTCAGAGGCTGTAATTAGCCATATATGATAACCAGATCTGATGTTGGAATGAAACAAAAACAGCAACCTTAAGTACAAATGTACTAGCCATAGAGGATTCCTGCATAGTGTTAATTTAATCTCCTCCTAGGGCTTGATGGGAATATTAACATGTGAAACATTAACAGAGTGATAGTCCATGTGAGCTAAAATTAAACAGAACAAATTATTTACAATAAAATCTGTATTTATAAAATTCTATACTTAAAAAAAAACAACAGCAAATCACCAAAATTATTGACTTCACAAACAAATAAGAAAATTATCAATTTTTAACAAATATGAATGTTTTGCGATTTTAATGAGCCTAATAACACATCATGTTATTAATCAATATCTAATCTATATGTCAAAATCAGTTACAATGTACATGTAAATATTGTTAATAAAAAAAATCCCAGTACATTTCATCAATTTTGACCAATGGACTATATCTAAAACTTTGACCAATGGTCTATATCTAAACATTTGACTGAGGGTCTATATCTTAACCTTTGACCGAGGGTCTATATTTTAACCTTTAACCGAGGGTCTATCTTAACCTTTGACCGAGGGTCTATATCTTAACCTTTAACAGAGGGTCTATATTTAAACCTTTGACCAAGGGTCTATATCTAAACCTTTGACCAAAGGTCTATATCTAAACCTTTGACCAAGGGTCTATATCTAAACGTTTGACCAAGGGTCTATATGTAAACCTTTGACCAAGGGTCTATATCTAAACCTATGACCGAAGGTCTATATCTAAACCTTTGACCAAGGGTCTATATCTAAACAGTTGCCCGAGGGTCTATATCTTAACCTTTGACCAAGGGTCTATATCTAAACGTTTGACCAAGGGTCTATATCTAAACCTTTGACCAAGGGTCTATATCTAAACGTTTGACCAAGGGTCTATATCTAAACCTTTGACCAAGGGTCTATACCTAAACTTTTGACCTAAGGTCTATATCTAAACGTTTGACCTAAGGTCTATATCTAATCATTTGACCAAGGGTCTATATCTAAACGTTTGACCAAGGGTCTATATCTAAACAGTTGACCGAGGATCTATATCTAAACCTTTGACCTAAGGTCTATATCTAAACATTTGACCTAAGGTCTATATCTAAATCTTTGACCAAGGGTCTATATCTAAACAGTTGACCGAGGATCTATATCTAAACCTTTGACCTAAGGTCTATATCTAAACGTTTGACCAAGGGTCTATATCTAAACATTTGACCTAAGGTCTATATCTAAACCTTTGACCTAAGGTCTATATCTAAACCTTTGACCTAAGGTCTATATCCAAACCTTTGACCTAAGGTCTATATCTAAACCTTTGACCTATGGTCTATATCCAAACCTTTGACCTAAGGTCTATATCTAAACCTTTAACCAAGGGTCTATATCTAAACATACACAGATTCCAAGATGTAATTTCTAAACAATATTTTACTGTATATAAATTAATATACCAGGGGTCGGTTGTTGAACTTATGATTAAGCTAATCATATGATTAGCCCTAATGACATTTTTAATTCCTAATCACACAATTAGCTAATTCAATTATTAAACATGATTAGTTAATACATTAATCATAAAAGAGTTCAGCAACAAAATTGAATCATCACCTTAGTTAAGTATGTGATTAGGAATGAATCATGTAATTATGGCTAATCATATGATTAGCTTAATCACAAGTTCAACAACGGACCCCAGATGATTAGTGACATAAAGCCTTGTCAGTCTTGATTTTATTCCATCAAATTACAAGTCACCTGACAACTGAAAATTGTCAATTCCAGATTCTTTCTTTCCTTAATTTGAAATGCTTGGAAAGAGGGAGAATAATATTATGTTATGTAGTTACACAGAAATGTACAAAAAACAGAAACATCCATTTTTGCACTTTGGGGCATCTCATTTGGAAATAGGTACCGCTACAATATCCTAAATGGATCCCAACCTATATTCTGTGCTAAGGGCCTTTGTGTTAAAAATGCATAAACAATAATGACAAGACTCACAACATAATACGACTGCAAAATGTCTTTCAGTCGTATAATAATTAAGGGCTTGACAAAAAAAAAAGTGTTGTCCAACAAAAATCATCACTAGGTACAATCTGTTTGAACTTGCAGGAAAGAATTTTAAACTCATTTAAAAGGGGGGGAAATTATAGGACTAAAAATATTTTTTAAATTGAGCATTGGTCCCTTCATATCTCAGAAACAGATACAACAAATCTGTTGGAACATTACAGACAGGAATTTTTCAGAGGCATTCAAAGGTTAAAATGCCTACATTATCATTTTGGGCTTTGGTCCCTTTCACACTTTTTTTTATTTTGTTCCAATTCCACGGGATCCCGACAGGTTCACGTCTAGCTAATCATAATCTGTACTTGATTTTTTACCCTAATTAAGAAAAGTACTTATTATTTCTTCCAGAACATTAGGTTAGTCCACCTAGCCACTATAGTATACCTTTAGTTCAGAATAGAAATGTGTTTCAATTAGACAATTTTTTTCAAAAGATTTAATGGATTAAATCCGAGGTTCCCATTTATTCAAGATATTACTTAGACAGGTTTTGCCCTACTAATCTGGTAAATAGATGAGACAACTGCAGGGTTCCTTGTAGGACCAAATTTTGACAAGTCCTAACCAAGAAGTTATGAGTCCCACTTGTGCATCCTGTAATTGTTTGTATAAAACAGTTAGTCCCAAACAGAAGTGATGAGACCTGGACTAAACTAGACAAGTTACAAGTATCTCTGAAAGTGTGTACCAAGCTACAGAAAAAGAAGAGTTTGAAGATACCAAAGGGGTAATCAGAATCCGTATATCAAAGAACAGACAACACAATGAACACAAGAAAGGACAAACAATAATCTACCAAACACTAAACAGAAAACTAAAGATCGAGTAACATGAACCCCAGTAAAAACCGGGGATGAACTCAGGTGCTCCGGAAGGGTAAACAGTTCCTGCTCCACTAGTGACACCCGTCGTGTTAATCTAGTTACAAATCCGGTGATAAGTCATGAATGAGGAAAAGACCTGGAAGTGCTGACAGGTGGAACATATCTGTGGTCATTTGTGACACAGATATTATGTAAAACATTGTATGAAAAGGGCTTGTATGAACCAATAATTGAAAATGAGAATGAACATGGGCAATATTACACAAAGTCTCAGTGGAACCTCTTTACAACTATTTTTAATGCATTTGTTCAAGATTCAAGAAAACAAAAGTACTATGGGTGCTTTGTGTAATGGGGCCCCAATTTCTGTCTACACCAGAGATGGGATTTCCCCTACTATTGGTATTTCTGTCTAGACCAGAGATGGGATTTCCACTACTATTGGTATTTCTGTCTACAAAAGAGATGTGATTTCCACTATTATTGGTATTTCTGTCTAGACCAGAGATGTGATTTCCACTATTATTGGTATTTCTGTCTAGACCAGAGATGGGATTTCCACTATTATTGGTATTTCTGTCTAGACCAGAGATGGGATTTCCACTACTATTGGTATTTCTGTCTAGAACAGAGATGGGATTTCCACTACTATTGGTATTTCTGTCTAGACCAGAGATGGGATTTCCACTATTATTGGTATTTCTGTCTAGACCAGAGATGGGATTTCCACTACTATTGGTATTTTTGTCTAGACCAGAGATGGGATTTCCACTACTATTGGTATTTCTGTCTACACCAGAAATGGGATTTCCACTATTATTGGTATTTCTGTCTAGACCAGAGATGGGATTTCCACTACTATTGGTATTTCTGCATTAATAAGATATACTTGGATTGTTTATTATAAATCAGATATAATTTCAATAATAGAATTGGAACAAAATATTTTGATGTACACATCCAATTTCAGAAATCCTGAAATTATGTCAGAAAATGATTCCATGTCAGTGTAGCACATACATTTCTGGTATCATAGCTTATAGATGATTCCATATGTCAGTGTAGCACATATATTTCTGGTATCATAGCTTATAGATAAATTGTGTGAATTATATTTTAATATGCAGGACAAGTTTATTTAGAAATAACATATATATACTGAAGATGATGGTTGATATCTTAAGTTGTTACACACAGATGTTCACTTTGTCAAATTTTCCCTACTTGTATTCATATCAAAATGATAAAATATGATGTCTATAGAATATAATGTGAAGTTTCATTCTGGATCAGGTAATCAAACAGACCTCTTACATCGCCTAAAAAAAACAAAACTGGCACAAGGTAAGAGAGATCCTACTATATCCAATAAACAAAAAAACAATCAAACAAAGTAAAAAAAAAAGGACAATATACTCACGAAGAGGAATTAAACGTTAATATGTTAAAGGAAGGAAATGAAACACTAATTTTCCTTAAATGGACGGAAAATATTGATGGAATGAAGCAATAAATAAATTATACAAGATATATCTAAAAGAGTATTATATTAAATTAATAAATTAATTAAAATAAAACATGGGCAACATAAATACATCTATCAAATTAATAGTAATGTTAACTCTTGATAGTACAGTCAATTTGATTGGATGATGTCCTATGTAAATACATTTTTTACTTCTTCAAAAAATTGTGCTGTATATATGCTGATTCAAGTAATATTTGATCATTTCAAAATATCTATCCTACCGACTCAATCAACAAGTCGCCTGTAAAACTGATGACAGTAATCTATTAGATTACCATTGACAAATTAAATGAATTATAATGAATATACATAGTATCAAATATTTCATGTAGATTTCTTTGTAAAATAAATGCAATATATTCTGATATTTTTACTAGTCTTCCTTTATGAATACAAATGTATACCTAAAAGTAGAGCAATTCCAAATGCATCTTGACCGATATTGCATTCCATTCTTTCTCCTTTAAGTTTGGTACGCACTACTCTAGAGAGGTTCCGAGTAAAACTATATTTGCATGCAAGCGGACGAGAGATAAACAATATGGCGGAATTATGTTGAATACATGTTGCAAAGAAATATGGTTAAATGTAATGGTCACAGACTGAAATATTTGGTATTACATGAATATTATAAAAGGGTTATTGCACCAATATTGAGGAATATTGTCCCTCGCAGTATATCATATGATATTGTACAATATGACATACTGCTCAGGACAATATTCCTCAATATTAGTGCAATAACCCTATAGTATTGTTTTAATGTTGGCAAGCAAGTAAACATTGTAAGATGAACCAATTCTGCATAAATCAGCATAAAAAAATTTTGACAGTTAATTTTATTGTCAACACATTACAAATGAAATGGTATGAATTTGTAATGGAATGTCACTTAAAATAAAAACAATGGTAATTAGGACAGTAAAAACCTTGAGCAGTACACACAGAAATTAGCAAAATTTGCACTCTTCTATAAATTGTTGTAACTGTAAAATAATTAAAAGATATGTGAATTGTACATAAAAATGTATTATAAATGACAAATAACAGCATTATAAAATATTGTCAGATAAATAATGTCACCTGTTAGAAGGTCTTAATACAGGTAACCCAAATATATATTGAAGATAAAATAAGCTAATTTAATTAGAATTCTAAAATCGAAAAAAAGCATGTCAGTCGTAAGTACACCATCATTAATCTTGTTAACAGAAATTAAAGAAAGTACGGTAATACCACAAAACAACAATAAATAGAATAAAACAAGTGTAACCCCCCTACTCATTGAGATCAAAGGAATTCATAATTTATTATGATATAAATTATACATAAACAATTCTATTGTTAAACATTGCATTCACAATATAAATTGATCAATGGTGTACTGTATATAGTATGATCATGACAGACTATGGTGTACAATTTATCATTACGACAGTAATATCGAGAACAAAAATATCAGAATTACAAAACGATTGTCGGAACAATAATGTGTTGTCACAAACTTCTAGTGACAAAATCATGAGTTCAAATTTGTCCTTTTTCGGTGTAAAAAATGAACTCAATTTCTACATGTGACATTGACTTGATAAATGAGGATATAAAATAGGGTAAACCAATCGTTAAAAACAAGATTAGAGGTCAACAAGGTCAGAAATCATTTGTCTAAAGAAAACAACATTTCTTCACAACCCCTAAAGGAACATTTATGGTAAGTCTGGTGACTTCAAATGAAGTAGTTTTGGAAAAAATAAGAAAAAAATGTCTCAGCCAATCAGAGGCCGGGGTGGCCATCTTGGATTTCAAATCGCTCTGAAAAACCACAACACTTTTTGAGGACCTCTGAGGAAAACTTCTGTCAAGTCTGCTGAATCACATGCAGTAGGTCTGGAGAAGAAGTCGAAAATGTTTCTGCCAATCAGAGGTCAGGGCAGCCATCTTGAATTTCTAATTGCTTCAAAAAGATATAACACTTCTTCAGGACCCATTGAGGAACATTTATGATAAGCTTGGTGGCTGGGCATGCAGTTGTTCTGAAGAAGTTAAAAATGCAAAAAGTATACAACATATGGACGGATGCTGGACGCTTTTCGATCAGAAAATCTCAGCCGAGACTCAGGTGATCTAAGAATATTATTCAGGAAAAATGTCACATGAATTTTTTTATGATTTGCTTACAAAATTTATAGTTGTAAGGGAACGACCATTTAACTTGAAGGGGGGGTTATGGTTTTTTTCTAAAAAAATATTCTGATTCTCAATGTTGCTGAAAAAAATATTCTGATTTTGGTGGAGGGAAAAAAAAATAATATGATTCAGAGTTTTTGTCATATAACCTAATGTTAAATTCTTGAAATTTTTTTCGCACTTTGCGCGACAAAAAAAATAAATATTCTAACTCTTGTGTTGTCCGAAAATTTTTTTTCTGAACGAAACAAAAAACCATAACCCCCCCTTCAAGTTAAATGGTCAGTCCCTAAACTGTTTCCATTATGAAAAGAAAGTTTGAATTGTTCATTATCAAGAGACACAACCATGAATTGATATGATTTAAAACTGGAACATTGCATCTATGATTTTTCTAAATTCTATTGAGTGACAATTCACTGTGAATGCAATGTTTAAATAGAATCGAATGACTATTTACATCTTTTTACAATAAAAACAAGTACAAAGAAAATAATTATAAGAGTGGATCTTAGTTATAGTCTAAAATGATAAGTAACTCAAGCTTAATAACTGCTATGAATGGACATTTAACTTGAAGTACTGCAGGATACAAGTTATTCAAGTTCAACGTAACAATTTTTCACAAGAGGATTAATTACCTGCTTTTTAAATTTTTTGTTGCCCAAACACAGACTTAACTGTATAAATGTTTTAACATTAATAAGTATTAGTTAATATTAAGGGGGAAGCGATTCACCGTATGTACCGAAATCACGATTATTTTGGGGACGGTTCGGTTCACGATACGTGGAGGCCGCTTACGATACAAACGATATGGTGCTCATTTTTTGAAAAAAAGTAGTGTTGAACTTCCGTTTTCTTCTTTTGGTGATCATTTAATTAATATTTTGAGAAAAGTGAATCGATTAATTTACGTTTTTAAAATTAATTAATTAAATATTTATAATTTCCGCTAGTACGTAAGCGACCTCATATAAAAACAACAATATGGCAGCGTCCATGTCGACCAGCATGGACTTCAAGGAATAGTTACAGTTTCCTATAAAACGTATCGTAATACATATCAAATATCACGATACATATCGCTTGTGGAAAAAGTGTATCGCTACACCCCTAGTTAATATATATCTTGTACAAGCAGCAAAGGTTGTTTACAAAACAATAACATGTGTAAAAGAAAGTTGAAAAAACCCTGATAAAATTAACATATTCTGCTTGAATATTTTGTTATATATTTACAAGGATATAACCAGTTGGTTAAATTATAGTAATATTTTCAATCACCACGGTGGTTAAATTACTGCACGAGAATTCCTGCCAATTTCCTTTCGACGGTCCTTAATGACTGAAATTATAGCAACTTAAAAAAAATATTTTCGACATTTTGGTAATAGGAGAAACAGGTTAATTTTAAATCTCTCGCCAAAGATCAAGCTCAAAATTTGAAAATTTACAAATCATGAATATTGTAATTCACCAGCAGCAGTAAGAGTCTATATTAAAAGACGAAGTCCTTTTAATGGTAGGCTGTCCTATTTTTCCTCCTTTCTATATTGATAGCCAAATATCTGTTCACCGGAAGTTTAAAAAATAGATCAATTGATAATTTAGAAACGCAAAAGAAATATATTTCAATGAAAAATTCCCAATTCTTTAATTATTTACTCTATGTAAAATCAAAATAAACTTGATATAAAATTCGAATAAAAAAATCTCTTTCTACGAAACTCCCGACGGAAGAGAGGCGTAGGTAAAATGAACGGAACAGCCATAACAAATCGGCTACAAAATTCATTCAAAATAAAAGGTAATAACTTGTATGGATCATCGTATTATTGAAATTTTAAGACTTCATCCTTCAAACAGGTTACCTGTCTCATATTACTATAATTCAACCATAAACATGTATATTCAAAGACCATAACTCTAATTTAAAAAATCATCACAGCCAAAGTAAAATTTTATCTGTATTTTGTTAACAAGTAAAAAATCAATTAAAAATAGAATGAAGACAGTCAAGTGTAATTTGAGATGTGAAATATTACTTTGAATTTTTTTTTGACTCTGATAAATGATTGAGGGATTGACTATATTATCTCCCCTTAATATTTTTGGGAATTGTAAAATATGGTTGTCAAGTAATAAAATTTACTTTGGAAAATGTTTGATTCATAATTATAAGCTAACAAGGCAAAATTGAAAACAAAAATGTCTGTTACAATCTAAATATCAATAAAAAAATTAGAACACATTAAAAAAATTCAGATTGGCAATAGACATATTAAGGAACACTTCTCACAGCACTTGTATTTTTAAATATATATATATATATACACATAAGCACTATTGGATTGTACATATTTACTTATCAAAAGCTCTGTATAAAATATAATCTACAAATCTACACACAATTTATCTATATAGTTGTTCAAGGCTTCATCAAAACTGACTTACCATTAATTTGTCAACAGTTTTTAATTGGTTCAAAACATTAAGGAACATATTTGTAACAAGATGATTTATTTTATAGTTTTCAGTCGCAATGTCTATTTCCTTTTAGCAAATAAAAGAACCGCCTAGCGCATAAATGTGCGACGTATCCCCCCACACTTGCATAATATTTAGTTTTATATATTTATAGAAAGCAGCCTTGCAGTCTTAATGTATAACATACTTTATTGAAGGATGGAGTAAATTGCAGCATGACCTGAATAAAATACAGGAAGTACTCCACTTTGAACACTGTGTAAATCTCTGATGTAAATATAGATTTCCCCCCAAAACCCTTGCTTCAAATATTTCCATGTTAGAACCCATCCAAGATAATGATAATTACAAGCCACATGCAAAAAATTATTCAAATCTATCCATGCTTACTCAAGTTATCGTGTAAACAAGAAAGTGTGACGGACGGACAGACAGACGGATGGCCGCTATTACTATATCCCCTCACCGCTATCGTGGGGGGACAATAAGGTAGTAAAGATTCCTAACTGAATTTTCTAAAAGATTACTACCGTACAAATGATATTTTTTTTTATCTTGCTGTTAATATTTAAGTATTAGAAAAATATTACTCAATTTTTCATTCTACATGAAAAACCCAATATTTTATACAAATTAAATAATCTGTTGACAAAAAAAATGTAAGGATAAAAAATATGTACAAATTAAACATCAAAGGATTTAATAATGAAAACAATGTCATGGGTTTAATACATGAAGGCCACCCTAAATAAATACTGCTCTATTGGAACTTGACTTATAATTATTGAAGTATATAATCTGTTAAATGCTTTGCATCAATTTTTTTTAAATTCCTGGTTATAATTTTTTGAGGTACAGGGGCAGTGTTATTAAGTTTGTCATGTTTCAACAAACCAAAACAATAATAGATGACCTTATCAAATATCAATAATAACTGTTAATTATGTATATCTGTAATTACTTAACACAACATACCACAAACTTATTATAATGATACACATTGTCATAACTTGTGTTTAGAGATCTCTTAAAAGGGAGAATACTCTCATAAAACCTCACAATTTGTCACTAATATTAAACAAGCCGGTCTGGAAAGACCAGTTTGTTGGCAGGATGGGTGGACTTTCATGACAGGTATTGCTGTTTTGTACAATCTGTCAGTTACAATGATCAGTCATATCAATAACACTTGTAATTAAACAATATATAAACACTGGTGAAACACATTGTTATTCACAAAAAAAAAACCATTTCATTCTAAATGGTTAATTCTTTCGCCAAACTTATAAATCACATCTAAATGGTAGATTTTTACTTAAAAAATACTTAAAAGTAAAAAGCCTTATGACAGTGTAATAAATACACAAACAAGATTAAAAATATTACAATTCATGTTGTTTTCCAAATCATGACAAAAATTACTTTTTAAATATAAAAACATCAAATTTTATTTAAAAAAATGGAGCAAAAAATAATCATTAAAAAGAATTCTAAAGAAAATTATTACAAAGAAATTTGAGTAGAAAACTTAATTTGGCATGACCTTGACATGATAACTGAGAGATGACCTTGACATAATAACTGAGAGATGATCTTGACATGATAACTGAGAGATATTCCTATTGTCGTTGATAATTCATTAAATTATCTTGAGTAAAATACTGGCTATCTAAAGACTTCAAATCTTCTAATGTTGTTTCCAGGTCATCTTCATTAAAACTTGTACTGTGTTCTAAATCTACTGATAAATTTCTCTTGGCCATAAACTCAACATCATCTTCTATCATTCTGTCAAGCACATGATCACCTTTTATCTTCTGTGTAACTTTTCTCTGGGACAAATTTTGGCCCCTTATAAAATCCTGGTCATTATAATCTGGAATGAAATGTCTCCCAAGAGGACCAGTATTCTGTAGATTTGCTTTAATGGATTCAATTTGAATGGATTTTTCCTGATCTTCTTGAGGTAGAATATTCTGCAGTAAATCGCTGCTGTGTAATAAATGTTCTGGTAATGATCGGTTATGTAAGTTTGTTGTTTTCTGCCCGCCATATTTGGTCGACATCATGGCCAGTTTGTAAGAAAATGATAATGATTGTTCCGATTCACCTTCGTGTAGCTTTTCTGAAGACGTTTGATCACTTCGTAATAAAGGGACGTCAAATGCTCCTCTATTCAGATCAGTCTTCCCACTAGACTTAAATTGTGAAAGCATAGCGTCGCTGTATGATGGAGGTTGCTTTTGTAATGTCTGATTCAATTCAGTCCTGGGTAATATACTGCCTATTCCTATTAAATCTTTCCTTAGTTTATTTTGCTCTTTAGCTTGTGTTGTTACCGACGATTGGTTGGACTGGGAGCTAGCAACAGTAACAACCGGCTTAATCAAGGTAACATTGCTATCTATTTGTAATTGTGAACCTTGAATAGGTATAAATGACTGACCAACGGCCTCGATAGGACTCTGTAAAATATTTCTACTAGAACAAGGGGATCTTAAAGGATATGGAGTTGACGTCTGAAATCTTGGTGAAGCTAATGAAACTGGACTAAATGTTGCCACATCACTGGTAACACTTTGAGCAGAATCAGCACGAGTGGACACGAGGCTCGAGTTATGTCCTGAATTTGCTGAAGTGTCACAAGTAACTGACTGAGAAACTGGTGTTGGATTTAAAACAGGACTGGCTCCAATACTTCCATAACCAGGATCAGAATATGGTGTCTGATTGGTCATTCTATCAATCGAAGTTTCCCGCCTCCTTGTTACAGCACAATGAATTGGGCTTGGGAACAAAGTAGGTGTAGGAACTGATCTCCGGTCCATAGATGAATTTGAAGTTATCTGAGAAGTTATCCTTTCAACAGATGGAGTTCTTTGTCTGCGACCCGCAGGTCTTTGTGGACTGGCAAAGTTTCCTTCTCCTATATTTGAAGAACGATCAACCACCCTTGAAATGCTAGTTTTATTAATTATAGATCCTTGACTACTTTGTGATACAAGTCTCTGTTGTAAATTAACCATCTGATTATTGTGACAGACTGTCCTGCTCCTGTCCTGGTTCCTTGTGTGATCTCTACTTTGCTTGTTTGAATCCTGTTTGCTTAAATTCTCATATTCTAAGCTTAGAACTTTTTCATTGACATCACTTGCAGCAATTCCTGCAGTAAGGACATCTGTGATAAAATCAGCCACATCTTTTGGTAGGTCACTCTCATCATCCATATGTGGAGGCAATGTAAATCCTGTACTTCTCTGAAGCATTCCTTCCTGTTCTGGCTGAATGTAATTATTCAAATCTAAGTGTAGCGATGGATCGTCTACAGTTTTATTTGAGTTTCCTCCTAATTCTATTTCCATATTCAAAAGTTCTCCAATTACCCGATCATTATTTTCATCATTATTGGCATCAACATCTATCCCACTGCCAAAATCAATGAAAGCTTTTTTCTGCAGAAAGCTACTTATCCTTTCATCTAACATTGGCTTTTCTTTTAACAGCTGTTGCTGTGATTTTCTTAATGAAAGGGAATTAACTCCTACAGCAGTAGAATTTACCTTTTTCTTCGGTTGAACATGACATGGTTGATCCGGTTGAACTAGATCTATCAGAGCATCAATTTCAAGCATACTTATATCTGGTTGGTGTTTGTTCAGCTTTATTGCAGATGAGATCATTTGATTATTTCGTGAGCTATTCTCCATTTCAAAAGTACAGGATCGACTTTCACGTCTGTTTTCTTGTGATTCTTCCAAAGTGTTGTGCACAATATCATCTTCAAAGTCATCTCCAGAATTTAACCTTTTACGACCTAATGACCTAGATGCACATTCTGCATTGTAAAATTTCCTTTTTCTACCTCCTTGTGTTTCCACATCGGCAGAACACCTTGATCCTGGTCGAGAATGTACCGTCTGATTCTCATCCTCCATCTTGGCCAATTTTGATGGTGTCTGATTTGTTACCTCATGTTCATTCTTAACATACATTTTCAAAACATCCTCAATATCCATGGTATCATCATCATTCAAGTCAGGAGACTCAACTGCTTTCTGTTTCTTTATTTTCTTCTCGTTGTTTTGATCGGCACTCAGATTCAGAGAATTTGGCCGTACATTGCTGGATTTAGGTGACGAATGTGAGACATGGTTAATGACGTAAACCACATCACCTGATTGGCCCACAAGACCAGATAACATTTGTCCACTTTGTAATTTACTTAACATCTCTCCATTTGTCAAAAATGTATTGGATGCTTCTTTGGGAGACAGTCCAACAGCAAACATATTTTTCATGTTCGGACTTCTTTCTGCAGGAATCAAGAAACCACCAACAGAAACTGGGACGTTCTTTTCAGTGCTTAGAGTTGAACACAACTGTGGTATTGTTGAACCCTGATTACATGATATGTCTATATTAACAGTCCCTGTTGTACTTGGAACTCCAGAATTTTGTTTGCTTTTTAAAGCAAGCTCAGCCTCACGTGCTCTTTTCTCTTTTAACAGTTCTGAAACAGGTTTAGATTTGTCGTACACAAACACCTCTGGTGGTGTTATTTTCGTATCTTTTAATATGGAGGATAGTGTTTTTACTGGTGAGGCTTTTGGACGTATTGGTGCAAATCTACTCTTTGTGGATTTTTTAGGAGTAGATGGTGGAGTGAGAAGTGGAATGGAATTGTCTTCAGGAACAACTGAACACAATGTTGTTGGTGTAGAATTCACAACCGTAAACGACGATGATAAGTTTGATCCATTTGGAGTATTTACTATGGCAACTGAGGATGATTTTGATGATAAAACTGGACTCTGAATAGAAGCTGTTGTTAACGAAACCAGTTGTTTAGTAGAAACAACGGTAGTTGTCAAATGTGATTGATTTGAAGGAATTTGCGGATTAATGACATTAGAAATGATCGGAATGCTATTAGAAATTTGTTGAATGTTTTCATAACATGTTGATGAAATCTTGATAGATGAAGAGTTGGATAGCACATTTTTTGTAACCATATCATGCGTGTTTCCACTAGGTTGACTCTGATAACTAGATTCTTTTGACTGTACAGCTATTCCTGTTGTCTTGGCCATTTGTTTTAATAACTGGCTACATACAGTGTCAACTGCTGGAGATATGTCTCCGTTAACAGCAATCATGTCGCCATTGACAGGAATCACAAAAGTTTGAGCAGTTGATGTCACAGGATTTAATTTGTTTTCTATTTCATGCACTGTGCCTTGGCCATGAACAATTCCACTATTGCCAGTTAACTTAGCTGGAACAATAAATTTCCCACGAGAGATGTGGTGGTTCAAATTTGATAATTTGTCCCTCTCTATTATACATGAATTAGCCAATTGATTGACTTTGTCATCTGTAACCCGTGTCTGAGAGTTGGACACTGGGGTCACCAAATTACTGGCTGCTATCACTTCACTTTGCAGAACTGGTTGAAAAGCTATTTTTCTTGAATTATCTTTCACAGAATTGTCTACAACTGGTGGTGGGCCATTAACCATCATCAACTGACTGGAACTAGAAATTTGTTCTAAACAATGGGACGGAAGTTTAGTCATGTCAAAGTTGTTAGGTACTGTTATATATATTTGACCATCGTTTTGTGTCAAATTTATGGACGGATTCTTACACAAATCAGACATTGGGTCCTTTCGACTTTGAATCTGTGAAAAAGGAACAAAAGCGCTTCTTGAAGAATGATTGGTTGAATTAATAAGAGCTGTAGAATCATTACTTCCACCTTTGTTATTTAACAACTGCTTTATACTGTCACATCCAACAGAATTGTCAATACTAGTACTTGGAACAATAGATTTCATGTGGCCTTCAGTTGAAGCAGGAATGTTCCAAAAATTAGCCGAGATGAGAGATGGTTTTCTGATAACATGATGCAATGGACTAGAAGACTTCTCTGTTTCTATTTCCATATAAACAACATTGTCATTAACTGGACGGTTTCCATCAACTTCATCAGAAGTCTTACTTTCACTTTGTGTTAATCTACTTTCACTTTGTGTTAATCTACTTTCACTTTGATTTATTTGATATTGTGTATTTTCTTTTTCTTGACCGATATGTTTTTCAGTATGTTTACGATGGCTTTGGTCTATCTGGTAACATTTACTGCTATCTATATTGGTTCCCTGTCTACTTTCTAGGTCTATCTGGTAACATTTACTGCTATCTATATTGGTTCCCTGTCTACTTTCTAGGTCTATCTGGTAACATTTACTGCTATCTATATTGGTTCCCTGTCTACTTTCTAGGTCTATCTGATAACATTTACGGTTGTCTATACTGGTTCCCTGTCTACTTTCTATGAGAGGAACTTTTGTTTTACTTTTCTTCTCCATTTGTTTGAATGTCTCATTTTTTTCACTGTCTACACCAGCCATCTCTACGTCAACTTCAGAAATGGACTTTGACCTCTCCTGTTTTCCTCTATTTTGTTGCACCATGACAACCGATTGACTACGCGGTATATCACTTTTATCTTGAACACTTTTTGTACGATTGCCCTCTTCAAATAATCTCTTTGCTGGTGACTTCAATACTTGTTGGATAGATGGAGATGTCATAAATGGAGTTTGACGATCATGAGATTCTTTCAGTTTTTGTTCATTCTCTTCTTTCTGTTGTTGAAGCTTTTTCTTCTGCTCACGTAATAGTTTTCCTTCTTGAAGCTTTCTTTGCAAAAGCATTTGTGTTTCTCTGTGCCTATCTCCTCCAGTTGTGTTGGAAAATAAAGATGACTCTGTAATGAAAATTAATTTAATCAGTTAAGTATTACAATACCTGTTGATGAAATGATAATGATGTCTGATTTGTACTAGACTAAGGTACAGTGTCTGGTTTTTATAATGTTAGCTCACTGAAACAAATGATAGTTATGTCTGTTTTGTACTAGACTAAGGTACAGTGTCTGGTTTTTATAATGTTAGCTCACTGAAACAAATGATAGTGATGTCTGTTTTGTACTAGACTAAGGTACAGTGTCTGGTTTATATAATATTAGCTCACTGAAACAAATGATAATGATGTCTGTTTTGTACTAGACCAAGGTACAGTGTCTGGTTTTTATAATGTTAGCTCACTGAAACAAATGTCCACAGCTAAAATGTTGCTCCACTAGCTAGAACACATGAATCTGTCTCAACATATTAAACATTTTTTACTGCTTGTCTAAAACCTATTCTTTACTGCTTGTCTAAAAACCTCTTTCAGTCAATTATACAATTTTCACATTGATTACAATTGCTTTGTCAATAAACGTAACCAAAACACGAAGATTAATTGCAAGAAAGGAGCGACTTTCTAAAGAAACAAGGCAACTTTAATTTCACTTTGGAGCTGAAGGATGGTGACCAGCTGCAACAAGGTGAGAATTTCGCCCACTTCACTTTTTGGTGAGCCCTGTATGTAATGTTAACTTGAATCAACATTTTGTTGTCTAAATAGATCAGCACCAAAAATTAAATCAGAAATTTTGATGAGATCCACTAAAGATACATTTATTAAAATTTTGCTTCATTTAAAAAAATACAGGTATGGATATCATAGAAAATAATTCATGTAAATTCCTTGTAAATCAGAATTTAACTGGTATTTTCCAAGGTACAAACATTTTATATTCTGTTGAATTTTCTAAGGTAAAAACCTTTTGTTTTGTAGAATTATGTAAGGTAAAAACCTTTCATTTTCTGTACAATATTCCATGGTAAAAACCTTTCATGTTCTGTACAATATTCCATGGTAAAAACCTTTCATGTTCTGTACAATATTCCATGGTAAAATCCTTTCATGTTCTGTACAATATTCCATGGTAAAATCCTTTCATGTTTTGTACAATATTCCATAGTATAAACCATTAATGTTCTGTACAATATTCCATGGTATAAACCTTTAATGTTCTGTACAATATTCCATGGTACAAACCTTTAATGTTTTGTACAATATTCCATGGTACAAACCTTTATTGTTCTGTACAATATTCCATGGTACAAACCTTTAATGTTCTGTACAATATTCCATGGTACAAACCTTTAATATTCTGTAAAATATTCCATGGTACTAACCTTAATGTTCTGTACAATATTCCATGGTACTAACCTTAATGTTCTGTACAATATTCCATGGTACAAACCTTTAATGTTCTGTACAATATTCCATGGTACTAACCTTAATGTTCTGTACAATATTCCATGGTACAAACCTTTTATGTTCTGTACAATATTCCATGGTACAAACCTTTTATGTTCTGTACAATATTCCATGGTACAAACCTTTTATGTTCTGTACAATATTCCATGGTACAAACCTTTATTGTTCTGTACAATATTCCATGGTACAAACCTTTAATGTTCTGTACAATATTCCATGGTACAAACCTTTAATGTTCTGTACAATATTCCATGGTACTAACCTTAATGTTCTGTACAATATTCCATGGTACAAACCTTTTATGTTCTGTACAATATACCATGGTACAAACCTTTTATGTTCTGTACAATATTCCATGGTACAAACCTTTTATGTTCTGTACAATATACCATGGTACAAACCTTTTATGTTCTGTACAATATTCCATGGTACAAACCTTTTATGTTCTGTACAATATACCATGGTACAAACCTTTTATGTTCTGTACAATATACCATGGTACAAATCTTTTATGTTCTGTACAATATACCATGGTACAAACCTTTTATATTCTGTACAATATACCATGGTACAAACCTTTTATGTTCTGTACAATATACCATGGTACAAACCTTTTATGTTCTGTACAATATACCATGGTACAAACCTTTCATGTTCTGTACAATATACCATGGTACAAACCTTTAATGTTCTGTACAATATTCCATGGTACTAACCTTAATGTTCTGTACAATATTCCATGGTACAAACCTTTAATGTTCTGTACAATATTCCATGGTACTAACCTTAATGTTCTGTACAATATTCCATGGTACAAACCTTTTATGTTCTGTACAATATTCCATGGTACAAACCTTTTATGTTCTGTACAATATTCCATGGTACAAACCTTTTATGTTCTGTACAATATTCCATGGTACAAACCTTTATTGTTCTGTACAATATTCCATGGTACAAACCTTTAATGTTCTGTACAATATTCCATGGTACAAACCTTTAATGTTCTGTACAATATTCCATGGTACAAACCTTTAATGTTCTGTACAATATTCCATGGTACAAACCTTTTATGTTCTGTACAATATACCATGGTACAAACCTTTTATGTTCTGTACAATATTCCATGGTACAAACCTTTTATGTTCTGTACAATATACCATGGTACAAACCTTTTATGTTCTGTACAATATTCCATGGTACAAACCTTTTATGTTCTGTACAATATACCATGGTACAAACCTTTTATGTTCTGTACAATATACCATGGTACAAACCTTTCATGTTCTGTACAATATACCATGGTACAAACCTTTTATGTTCTGTACAATATACCATGGTACAAACCTTTTATGTTCTGTACAATATACCATGGTACAAACCTTTTATGTTCTGTACAATATACCATGGTACAAACCTTTTATGTTCTGTACAATATACCATGGTACAAACCTTTCATGTTCTGTACAATATTCCATGGTACTAACCTTAATGTTCTGTACAATATTCCATGGTACTAACCTTAATGTTCTGTACAATATTCCATGGTACAAACCTTTAATGTTCTGTACAATATTCCATGGTACTAACCTTAATGTTCTGTACAATATTCCATGGTACAAACCTTTTATGTTCTGTACAATATTCCATGGTACAAACCTTTTATGTTCTGTACAATATTCCATGGTACAAACCTTTTATGTTCTGTACAATATTCCATGGTACAAACCTTTATTGTTCTGTACAATATTCCATGGTACAAACCTTTAATGTTCTGTACAATATTCCATGGTACAAACCTTTAATGTTCTGTACAATATTCCATGGTACTAACCTTAATGTTCTGTACAATATTCCATGGTACAAACCTTTTATGTTCTGTACAATATACCATGGTACAAACCTTTTATGTTCTGTACAATATTCCATGGTACAAACCTTTTATGTTCTGTACAATATACCATGGTACAAACCTTTTATGTTCTGTACAATATTCCATGGTACAAACCTTTTATGTTCTGTACAATATACCATGGTACAAACCTTTTATGTTCTGTACAATATACCATGGTACAAATCTTTTATGTTCTGTACAATATACCATGGTACAAACCTTTTATATTCTGTACAATATACCATGGTACAAACCTTTTATGTTCTGTACAATATACCATGGTACAAACCTTTTATGTTCTGTACAATATACCATGGTACAAACCTTTCATGTTCTGTACAATATACCATGGTACAAACCTTTAATGTTCTGTACAATATTCCATGGTACTAACCTTAATGTTCTGTACAATATTCCATGGTACAAACCTTTAATGTTCTGTACAATATTCCATGGTACTAACTTTAATGTTCTGTACAATATTCCATGGTACAAACCTTTTATGTTCTGTACAATATTCCATGGTACAAACCTTTTATGTTCTGTACAATATTCCATGGTACAAACCTTTTATGTTCTGTACAATATTCCATGGTACAAACCTTTATTGTTCTGTACAATATTCCATGGTACAAACCTTTAATGTTCTGTACAATATTCCATGGTACAAACCTTTAATGTTCTGTACAATATTCCATGGTACTAACCTTAATGTTCTGTACAATATTCCATGGTACAAACCTTTTATGTTCTGTACAATATACCATGGTACAAACCTTTTATGTTCTGTACAATATTCCATGGTACAAACCTTTTATGTTCTGTACAATATACCATGGTACAAACCTTTTATGTTCTGTACAATATTCCATGGTACAAACCTTTTATGTTCTGTACAATATACCATGGTACAAACCTTTTATGTTCTGTACAATATACCATGGTACAAACCTTTCATGTTCTGTACAATATACCATGGTACAAACCTTTTATGTTCTGTACAATATACCATGGTACAAACCTTTTATGTTCTGTACAATATACCATGGTACAAACCTTTTATGTTCTGTACAATATACCATGGTACAAACCTTTTATGTTCTGTACAATATACCATGGTACAAACCTTTCATGTTCTGTACAATATACCATGGTACAAACCTTTTATGTTCTGTACAATATACCATGGTACAAACCTTTTATGTTCTGTACAATATACCATGGTACAAACCTTTTATGTTCAGTACAATATACCATGGTACAAACCTTTCATGTTCTGTACAATATACCATGGTACAAACCTTTAATGTTCTGTACAATATTCCATGGTACTAACCTTAATGTTCTGTACAATATTCCATGGTACAAACCTTTAATGTTCTGTACAATATTCCATGGTACTAACCTTAATGTTCTGTACAATATTCCATGGTACAAACCTTTTATGTTCTGTACAATATTCCATGGTACAAACCTTTTATGTTCTGTACAATATTCCATGGTACAAACCTTTTATGTTCTGTACAATATTCCATGGTACAAACCTTTATTGTTCTGTACAATATTCCATGGTACAAACCTTTAATGTTCTGTACAATATTCCATGGTACAAACCTTTAATGTTCTGTACAATATTCCATGGTACTAACCTTAATGTTCTGTACAATATTCCATGGTACAAACCTTTTATGTTCTGTACAATATACCATGGTACAAACCTTTTATGTTCTGTACAATATTCCATGGTACAAACCTTTTATGTTCTGTACAATATACCATGGTACAAACCTTTTATGTTCTGTACAATATTCCATGGTACAAACCTTTTATGTTCTGTACAATATACCATGGTACAAACCTTTTATGTTCTGTACAATATACCATGGTACAAACCTTTCATGTTCTGTACAATATACCATGGTACAAACCTTTTATGTTCTGTACAATATACCATGGTACAAACCTTTTATGTTCTGTACAATATACCATGGTACAAACCTTTTATGTTCTGTACAATATACCATGGTACAAACCTTTTATGTTCTGTACAATATACCATGGTACAAACCTTTCATGTTCTGTACAATATACCATGGTACAAACCTTTTATGTTCTGTACAATATACCATGGTACAAACCTTTTATGTTCTGTACAATATACCATGGTACAAACCTTTTATGTTCAGTACAATATACCATGGTACAAACCTTTTATGTTCTGTACAATATACCATGGTACAAACCTTTTATGTTCTGTACAATATACCATGGTACAAACCTTTTATGTTCTGTACAATATAACATGGTACAAACATTTCATGTTCTGTACAATATACCATGGTACAAACCTTTTATGTTCTGTACAATATACCATGGTACAAACCTTTTATGTTCTGTACAATATACCATGGTACAAACCTTTTATGTTCTGTACAATATTCCATGGTACAAACCTTTAATGTTCTGTACAATATACCATGGTACAAACCTTTTATGTTCTGTACAATATACCATGGTACAAACCTTTTATGTTCTGTACAATATACCATGGTACAAACCTTTAATGTTCTGTACAATATACATTGGTACAAACCTTTAATGTTCTGTACAATATACCATGGTACAAACCTTTAATGTTCTGTACAATATACCATGGTACAAACCTTTTATGTTCTGTACAATATACCATGGTACAAACCTTTTATGTTCTGTACAATATACCATGGTACAAACCTTTAATGTTCTGTACAATATACCATGGTACAAACCTTTAATGTTCTGTACAATATACCATGGTACAAACCTTTCATGTTCTGTACAATATACCATGGTACAAACCTTTAATGTTCTGTACAATATACCATGGTACAAACCTTTTATGTTCTGTACAATATACCATGGTACAAACCTTTTATGTTCTGTACAATATACCATGGTACAAACCTTTAATGTTCTGTACAATATACCATGGTACAAACCTTTAATGTTCTGTACAATATACCATGGTACAAACCTTTTATGTTCTGTACAATATACCATGGTACAAACCTTTTATGTTCTGTACAATATACCATGGTACAAACCTTTAATGTTCTGTACAATATACCATGGTACAAACCTTTAATGTTCTGTACAATATACCATGGTACAAACCTTTAATGTTCTGTACAATATACCATGGTACAAACCTTTTATGTTCTGTACAATATTCCATGGTACAAACCTTTTATGTTCTGTATCCCTGTATCCTCCATAGCAGCAATGACTGTAAAAGCAGCTACAGATTTACTGTTGACACACAAGTTACTGATCAGATATTCAGCAAGCTCTCGAATATTCTGGAAATTGGCACTGAGAAGTTTATGAGCCCATTCACACACCAACTGACAAGAAGCTGTATGGATTTCATCATCTTCATTACCAGGCTATTTAAAAGAAAATAAAACATTGATAATATATCTATTTACTGCAAAAAAGGCATGTCAATTCCTCCTCTTATTAATAATATCAAAAATGTACTGTAATCAGGTACACATTATAATATTTTATTGTCATATCAGCTTGAGTATTCAATCAGGTAATATTTGGACTCCAAGTGTTTCCAGTAACAATTGAAATACGGTATTTGGTTATGGATAATAAACATGCTTTACCATGAGAAACGAATTGTAGAGGGAAATTTATATAATATATACGAGCAAGTCCAGAAGCATGTTTCAGGGCTCTCACTACTTTCAAATTAGAGGGAGAAGTGACTTCTCTTTCAGAGAGCTCATGATCACAGGGAGAAGTGGGAGACAACAGAGAGAAGTTAATTGCGATTAATCGAAACATTGTTACCCTGCCCAAATTTAGTAAATAGTTAAAAAGCTGTCTGAACTGATTTGTTCTGGTTTTTTTTTATTCATAACTACCTTGAGGACATCTATTCAATGTCACATTTTTATTTCTGTCATCCTTGACTATTGGAGTCTTGCATACCAGTGATTTTTATATGTACCCAAACCCCCCTTTTCCTTTTGAAATATTACTGTGTTGTGATCCAATACCACACAAATTGTAATAACTCATATTTGTGTGATCTTCAGCAGAAGAACGATGTCTCTGTCAATTTGCTCAATGGTCCAACTATATATAGGAGTACAGTACAGTAGGGAATGAAAATATAGCACAAACGTAAATAGCCACTGATAGTCAAAAACTGAAGAAAGTAAAGGCTGTAATTATTATTTGCCAGACCTCAAATCAGATTGCAACAATGGAGGAAAGCTACTGTTAACGTTTGTAAACACATGTCTGTATGTAAATAAACAGTTTGATAGATCGTAATATTAACCCAGAGTTGAGTATAAAATACCAATGCGGATGGATAAATATCTAAAGCGTCTACGTGCATTTCAATGAATTTTGAATTGCAATCTTCACATATGTGAACATATTTGATATGAGAACTAAGATTTTATGTCACAGAAATGAGAAAAAATAAATCAAAAGTTTGTTTTGTTGAAAGTAGCTTCGGACAAAAAGTTCGGTCAACATTTACCGTAGCACAGTACTGCATTGCGTCCCCTTACCAAAATGGCTCCATTGTGGTTTGTTTACGAAAAACAAATACAAATAGTTTTATTTTAAGCCGGGCATATATAAACAATAAACAAAACCTCTAATGAATGAAATTAAAGTTTCTATAAACAGTAATGGATTACTTTCCAAGAAAATCACTCTCAAAATACTTAATAACGGATACGATAGATTTCAATAAACACGTGCACGATATCGACATTTTTATAAATGACAAGTGGCGAAAATACGTGGACGGCGACAAAGGGCGACTCTTCAAAATTACAAGGCGACTTGAACTTCACTTTTGACCAATGAGAAAGCGAAGTCAACCTTCACAAGGCGACTTCTTTGCCCTCCAACGTGAGCCCTGATGTTTTTCTCCAATAAAATTGGTCAGAGAAATTTCGAAAGAAAAAAAAGCATACTCTGTGATTTTGAGGCAAACTTTTAATGTTTCCAGCATTTGAAATATAATTTGTAAGATATTACAGGGCTCTCACTACTTACAAATTAGAGGTAGACAACAAAGCAATGGAGAGACTTCTGGAAAATTTGTCAATTCCAAAATTAGACAACGCAGACTTTCAAAGCGGAAATAGAGGAATTATTATGCTTTTGTCCAGTTAGTAATTCGCCTATTGGTAAGCAGTTTGAAATGTGTCTGAATTTCCGGGGAAAAAGATTGTGGCAGAGTATACTTGAGTTTGGTGGTATTGTTACTTCTCAAGAAGGTGGACCTCATTAAGAGTTCCTTTGATGTCACCAGGATTCAGTTGTACAGTTAACATTGTTTACATAACAATTTTAGGTGTGTGAAATGTCAATTCTGTAATAAATTGTTATCTATTTTGTGTAAAACGATTAATAATAATAAGGTAGTATCAATGATATGGTTTTGTCGTCTATAATAACACATAATGGTATGCTGTCTGTATTCATCACGTTGTCTGGGTTTACCGGTATATGAGGGGGGGGGGGCTTGAATTACATGTTTGTCTCGAGTTTGAATCTTCTGTAATGGCAAAGCAAATTTAAAAGACTGTCAAATATTCGCAGCACTTTTATTTTCGTGGACGACATTCCACAGCGAAAATAGTGAAAATTAAACAGCCGCAAATATTTCCCTGTATACAGTATACACATCTAAAAACTGTATCCTTGTCTGAAAAATTAATGGCTTCTAAAATTGCATACTGAATCTACAAAATTAGCAGACGGCTAAAAATGTCCAGATTGACTGAAAATATGAGCAAAATATTTGCTATGATACTTCAAAATGAGGGGGAACAAAATCAAAAGAAGTATTTTTTGTAATACTGAATTTCAGAAATGTTCATTTACTCAAGTTTTTCCTTGGTCTGGTGAATAAATGTATATTTACCTGGATGATTAGTCAAAGACAATTGACACAAGATAATAACTAGGAAGAACTGTTTTAGATACCTAAAACTTATGTCTCCCCTTCATGCGGCCATCTGTATAACAACCAGAGGCTCTCAAGAGCCTGTATCGTTCACCTGGTTATAAAAAGAACCAATTGGTCCTATGTAAAAACTATGTCCTGCAGTGGTAGTCATCTTGGAATTACGATCAACATAAAAAACACAAAGTTTGTAAAGGACCTTCCAATGATTGATGCACAGTATAGGTTCAATCAGTGCAATAGCTTCAGAGAAGAATATATTTCTGTATTTTCCCCATATGGTCCTGTGTTAATACTATGACCTGTGGTGGCAGCCATCTTGGAGTTCCGATCGGCATAAAAAACAGAGACTTTGTAGAGGACCTTCCAATGACCATTCCTGGGCAGTTTGGTTTCAATTGTCCTAGTGGTTTCAGAGAAGAAGCGTTTTGAAACATTTTTCCCATAGGGTCCAATGTTAAACTAAGTCCTGTTGTGGCTGCCATTTTGAATTTCATATCGGAACAAAAAACGTAAAGTTTGTAGAGGACCATCCAATGAAGATTCATGTACAGTTTGGCTTTAATCATATTTGTAGTTTCTGAGAAGAAGGCATTTGAACATTTTCCCATAGGGTCCAATGTTAATCTATGTATTGCGGTGGCGGCCATCTTGGATTTCCGATCGACATAAAAAACATAAATTTGTAGAGGACCTTCCAATGATCTTTTCTGGACAGTTTGGTTTCAATTGTCCAAAGGGTTTCAGAGAAGAAGCATTTTGAAACATTTTTCCCATAGGGTCCAATGTTAAACTAAGTCCTGCCGTAGCCGCCATTTTGAATTTCATATCAGAACAAAAAACCTTAAGATTGTAGAGGACCATCCAATGAACATTCATGTACAGTTTGGCTTTAATCATATTTGTAGTTTCTGAGAAGAAGGCATTTGAACATTTTCCCATAGGGTCCAATGTTAATCTATGTCCTGCGGTGGCGGCCATCTTGGAATTCCGATCGGCATAAAAAACAGTTACTTGGTAAAGGACATTTCAATGATCATTCCTTTACAGTTTGGGTTCAGTCAGTTCATTAGTTTCAGAGAAGAAGATCTTTGAAATTTCAGCCAATCAGAGCATAATATGATAATAGGTGTTACCTAACTTGGGACGAAGTCCAATATATTTTTTAAACAATAATATGAGACAGGTGCTACCTGTAGTGCCAGCGAAGCAAAATTCACATTATCTAATATTTAAATCATGTAAATCCTTGGGATGATTCAAATAGAAATTTTACTTACTTAAAATTTTGTGTACTTTTTGGAGTGTACTGTAGTACAATGTAAGGATGCTCTTTCCATCTATTGAAACAGACACGGCATGAATGCTTGCGAATCTGAAAATTATCTGCCAATTTCACGCTCATTCAGTGCTTCAAAATAGTGTCGAGATATACCGGGGTCGACTTTTAGCATTCATAACCGGAAGTAGTTCCAGATTACTGCGCATCTGATTTTCTGCAGATTTAACCATGTATTGGTTTACGGTGTGTCATTTCCGATGCATGAAATTCAAGCCATTAGTGATATGGATCTGGAATCAAAATATTGCTATTTCTACCATAGTTGGGACTTCGTCCCATATTATGATAATAGGTGTTACCTAACTTGGGACAAAGTCCAATAATATTTTTTAAACAATAATATGAGACAGGTGCTACATGCACAATCCACATTATCTAATATTTAAATCATGTAAATCCTTGGGATGATTGAAATAGAAATTTTACTTACTTTTGTGTACTTTTTGGAGTGTACTGTAGTACAATGTAAGGATGCTCTTTCCATCTATTGAAACATGCACAGGCATGAATACTCGCGAATCTGAAAATTATCTGCCAATTTCACGCTCATTCTGATTCAGTGCATCAAAATAGTGTCGAGATTTTTTGGGCCGAGATATATCGGGGACGACTTTTAACATTGATAACCGGAAGTAGTTCCAGATTACTGCACATCCGATTTTCTGCAGATTTAACCATGTATTGGTTTCCGGTGTATCATTTCCGGTGCATGAAATTTAAGCCATTAGTGATATGAATATGGAATCAAAATATTGCTATTTCTACCATAGTTGGGACTTCGTCCCATATTATTGGCCCTGGCAGCCCTGTTGAATATCCGACTGGAACGAAAAACAGTAACTTTGTAGAGGACCATCCAAGGAACATTCCTGCTAAGTTTGGTTCCAATTGGCCCTGTGGTTTCGGAGAAGTTTGAAATGTGAAAAGTTTACAGACGACAGACAACAGACGATGGACGACGGACGCCAAGTGATGGCAATAGTTCAGGTGAACTAATAAGTTACACATTATGAGTTGAATGATACTATTTAAAAAACAATTATTTGACCTTGAGGTCAAAGGTCAAGGTCACACGAAGGTCATTACGGTACGCGACACACCGCCTTATGGTCATGCACCCACATACCAAATATCATTGACCTATCTGGAAAGACAAAAAAGTTATGGTCCAGACAAGCTTCGCTGAGAAGAAGCGGAAGAGGAAGAAGAAGAAAAAATCAGACTAAAACAATATGTCTCCCTTCGTTCGAAGGGGAGACATAATAATACCCCACCTGACCCACAATAACACTCTTTCTACTCACTGTTGTGCTTGTTGTAATTTCCAGTTCTGGTAAAGTTGGTGGCTGAACATCCCACTTCTTTCTTAGACCTCCATAACAATATGTGCTTTATGGTTAAAGAATCAAGTTTTAACATTTCAATATATTACAGTTTAGTGTGAGTTTGGTTTATATATAAGGTAGGAATGTCAGCATATCATATTCATATCAACATGTACAGTCTGTGTCAAAAACATTTTGACAAACTAGCCCGAACAACATTTTAGAAGAATTTTTTCTATTTGATTAAGCAAATTTTATGCAAATTTTACTAGCCCGAACCAATTTTTACTAGACAGGATATTGTTGGATGTTAATGGATAATCAAGTAAAAACCACCTGACAAACATTTTTATTAGATTGAGACATCAATCATATTCATTCTTATATCTTACATGCAGGGCTAGTGGTTTTTGGTGCAGACTGCATGTAAGATATAAGAATGAATATGATTGATGTCTCAATCTAATAAAAATGTGTCAGGTGGTTTTTACTTGATTATCCATTAACATCAAACAATATCCTGTATTTGTGTCAATAAAACTTTTGTTATTCACATTCAGGGAATGTTCTACCCCCTTTATATATTGTTCAATGCCGTAAGATTGTGTAGTCTTATCAGGCAAACTTTAAAAAAATAGGGAAGATAAATTGATAGAGTGTTTTCTTAGTAATAAACAGCAATGTGTTCAAGTGAATGGATCCAGATCATAGGTCTTTATTGGTTCTTTTTCTGGCCTTTGGTGTCACCTATAAAATTTAACCAATCAAAATGTGCGAATTATAAGCACTTCGGTAAGAAGTAAACAAGCATCTGCTAGTTATTATGACAGATTTAAGACAATCACATTGCTGATCACAGAAAACCGACTTCAAACATAAATTTGCCGGATCTTAATACCAATCAATCGTGTCAGAAATTTTTATGACATTAACGTTGCCTCTGTTGGAACCTTCAAAATTCTGCCTCCAATGTCCAGTCGTGGGTTTGCAACTCAGCTCTAAATGTGTTACTACCCCTGTCATGTGTAGCTCTAAATGTGTTACTACCCCTGTCGTGTGTAGCTCTAAATGTGTTACTACCCCTGTCGTGTGTAGCTCTAAATGTATTACTATCCCTGTCGTGTGTAGCTCTAAATGTGTTACTACCCCTGTCGTGTGTAGCTCTAAATGTGTTACTACCCCTGTCGTGTGCAGCTCTAAATGTGTTACTCCATGCCTAATAAATCAAAAGACACAATAAAAATGTTCTTATAGGCCCATTGTACAGTAAAACATGCTTAATTTTAATTTCCCTTCTCAGTGCATTTCATATTAATTAAGGTGGTACCATACACTTCACGTAAAATTTGATCTGCTCGTTTAATTTTCTTATTTTTTTGGCAGTGTGTTTGAATATATTCACTGTAATAAATATCAAAATTTTAACAAATTCCAACCAACAGACTCAGAGCTATAAATTCACTAGCCACATAGCAGCTTTTCTCTCTGTGGTTTTGATCACCGAGATGCTTGAAATCTGCATACAAACATCATATGATCAAAACGTTCAACTGATTTTAAAGAGTTATCTCCCTGTAGTGTATGGTACCCCCTTAAACCTGTATTTAGTGACTACCAGTCTTTTGTGACCATGTTCCCTTGGAAGGTCACAGGTTTGACTGTATATATTAGCCCATGTTTATGTTGTACACACATTAGAAAAAAAAAAAAAAAATGCTAAATTATGATCCAATACAATTTTTCAAAGGATATCTTGACTGTCCTCTTTGTCCTAATCTTCTGGGTTTTACATTGGGAAAAACAGATTTCATCAACTTTCCAAAGTCTGCCGTACTTAGTGGCTTTAGATTATGTGTATCACAATACAATCTACAAACAAACATTGGTCAATGTTTTAGTTATTCTAATGTCAAACAACAATACAATCTAAAAACAAACATTGGTCAATGTTTTAGTTATTCTAATGTCAAACAACAATACAATCTAAAAACAAACATTGGTCAATGTTTTAGTTATTCTAATGTCAAACAACAATACAATCTAAAAACAAACATTGGTCAATGTTTTAGTTATTCTAATGTCAAACAACAATACAATCTAAAAACAAACATTGGTCAATGTTTTAGTTATTCTAATGTCAAACAACAATACAATCTAAAAACAAACATTGGTCAATGTTTTAGTTATTCTAATGTCAAACAACAATACAATCTAAAAACAAACATTGGTCAATGTTTTAGTTATTCTAATGTCAAACAACAATACAATCTAAAAACAAACATTGGTCAATGTTTTAGTTATTCTAATGTCAAACAACAATACAATCTAAAAACAAACATTGGTCAATGTTTTAGTTATTCTAATGTCAAACAACAATACAATCTAAAAACAAACATTGGTCAATGTTTTAGTTATTCTAATGTCAAACAACAATACAATCTAAAAACAAACATTGGTCAATGTTTTAGTTATTCTAATGTCAAAATCAACTAAAACATTATGTTACTCTAAATCGGAATTCAATTATTATTTACATGTACATGAAATCAGCTTGTTGTTCCAGTTATTACATGCAAACTGTTGTTTCAGTAAGCTAGATTGATAAAAATTCATGTGTTGGTTTAATACAAAGATGACATTGTCATCTCATCAATGGTAAACTGTTCTCACCATGATTGAGCTGAACTATGTCCAACAACAATATCTCACTATTTATGAGTTTCCCAAGATCAAAGGGGTATAGTTTTAGAAATGTGATTTTATTTGATTTTTGGTGTTTTAACACTATTTCAGTTATATCATGGCAACCAGTTTTAGTGGTGGAAGAAGCCGGAGTACCCAGAGAGAACCATCGACCATGGGCAAGCAACTAGTAAATTTTATTACTTGCGAACAAGTCGAGTCCACCTTTTTTTTTTGTAATTTACAAAGCCGGGTGCGAACCCACACTGTATTGGTGATAGGCTTGTATGAGTTGGTAGGTCATCCAACTACCTAACGCATTGAACCACCCGAGCCTGGAAATGTGAACTTCTAGATCATTCAGTACAATTACACTCTAGATGACAGTGAGAGATAAAAAAAATTCTTGAAGGTTAATAACAATCACTTCAACACTTGCTCATTTGTAAATTTACCTATAATCATCATACACATCCTGTTTTGGTAAACAAATAAGTTCATCTTCTTCTAAATGTGACTTGATCCATGTATATGTCTGTGCCTGCTGAGTTCTGTTTGGCTTCTGTAGTCCAATTGTTGGGGTCCTAGAATTACAAAGCATCATTGAATGAAAACAATCATTAAACAAGTTTAGGAACCGATCGCTTAATATATATTAAAATAACCTATCAGATTTAAAATGCAGACCCAGCGAAACTTGAAATTTCTTACAGGTCAGGAGGTCCAGTAACAAGTAAATTTTACTGGACCTTCATTGCTTTTACAGGACCTACTAAATTCGGTACAAATTTCACCTATAGCTATTGATGCTTTGCCTTTCATTTTTAAAAACCATTAAGGAGAGACAACACTCAAGACACAAAAGTAGTGAAACTTAAATGAAGTAACCAAAACCATTTCATACAACTGTTTGATTAAATTGAATAAACCTTTATTTTTCCATGCTCCATTTGTTTCTTCGGTCTTCCGTTTTTTACCTGGAACAGCTCCATCATAGAAACGAAGGAAACTCATTGTTTATCTATGTTTTCATAATGCATGCATAATGAACCAAGAAGAAACGAAATACCAAAGACTGACGGAAACGGACATAACTATCGGGATACAAAATCTTAAAAAGATTTAAGCTTAAGGGGTTTAGGTAGGAGAGGATAAGCCAGGGAGCCTAAAAACATCATCTTTTAATCTTCTCTATTAAAAGAAGTCACATTAGAGCTGCCGATTTTCAAGCAATACAGAAAATAGTTGCCAAGAAAACTCACTGCTAATCAATGGAAACGGATTTCATTGGCTGCTCTTTATATACTTACACGATTGGATTATTATTTGTGTTGTCCATGTATCTATAAATATAACAAGGGTATTTCCGCGATACTTCATTTAAGGACAACTTTCTTTCATTGATCTCGGACTGAGGAATGATTTATTTGTTTGATGTAGCAGTTCATTTCTCTCAATGTTACCACTTCATGCTGAAATATTTTTACAGGACATCCGGTCCAGTAGTTTACAAGAAGTAGTCGGATCTTAAATTTGTTTACAGGTCATGATCGACGGTCTGACGATGTTTGGGTTGTTCTGAAAATGACCTATCAGATTTGTATTTCTTATGTTTAAATATTGCATTATCAAAATTTTGACTGGAAACTTTTCAGCATAAATCATAAATTCAGAAGTTTCCCTATGAATCTGTTGCCTGAACAAATTAAATTCTCTTTATTTATGGAATAAAACATCTAACTCATTCTTACGTATTATCACAAACAAACTTTAAAAGAAAAACCATGATTATTAAAGAACATTGATCTTTGAAGAAGGTTTATGTGACAGCACAGAAAATAATGATCAACATTTTCTAAATAGCAAAGGCTTAGCATGATTGAAGATTTATTTGAACTTATGAAACATCAAAAAAAATGTTGGCCGCCTACTTCCTTGGTATTTGTAATGGTTAAGTGTTCTTGACTTGAGTGTAGAAGATCGTGGGTTTGACCCTCGACTTGGTATTTTGCTGCTTCCATGCTAAGGGGGAAACGATTCACTGTATGTACCTAAATCACGATTATTTTGGGGACGGTTCGGTTCACGATACGTGGAGGCCGCTTATGATACAAACGATATGATGCTCATTTTTTGAAAAAAAAGTAGTGTTGAACTTCCGTTTTCTTGTTTTGGTGATCATTTAATTAATATTTTGAGAAAAGTGAATCGAATAATTTACGCTTTTAAAATTAATTAATCAAATATTTATAATTTCCGCCAGTACGTAAGCGACCTCATATAAAAAAAAACATGGCAGCGCCCATGTCGACGAGCATGGACTTCAAGGAATAGTTACAGTTTCCTATAAAACATATTGTAATACATATCAAATATCGCGATACGTATCGCTTGTGGAAAAAGTGTATCGTTACACCCCTATTCCATGCCCAGGATGCACCATTAAGGAGTAAAAGCTAAGACTCCTTATCTCATCTAATACTCCATAGTTTATTTTTTTTGGATTAAATTTGAGTGACCAATGAGCATGAAGTAGAGAGAACTTCCTTGTCTAGTTAGTTTAAACTTACTTCCTAAAATCTTTACATGGTGTATCTCCAGTGGGCAGTTTTAGGTATAGGAATAGTTTCTCTACATCTGATAAACCTTTGACTTCATTCTGCAAAAAATATTATATTTACTACTTAAAATACAGTATAGTAACTAGTATGTTTTCCTTCTGTTTATATCCCACCAATAGAATCCACAAAGTAAGCAAAATTTCCAAGAAAAGATACATTGATACTGTAATTTTCTGACAATTGTGTCTAGGGTGAGATTTTGATAATGTAATTTTCTGACAATGTGTCTAGGGTGAGATTTTTTTTAGTTAACTTCAAAATATATTTTAACCAATTACAAGTTGGTGGAGAATAAAACATTGAGTTCTAGAAGGCTATCAGAAATACTTTGCAAAAATGGAAATGAAAAAAAAATTGTAGGGAGGTCAAAAGAATTTGCTCTTTTGCTAATTTTGTTATAAATCTTGCATTTTACCCAAGTTTATAGGTAAATATTCTAAAGAAAATCATTTCATTTTGATATATTGTGGTAAATTACATATTTAATTACATAAAAAAATACTTTTTGTTATTTAAGTTCACATCTCCTGCAAATAAATTATTGTTTTGCATTGAGATTCAAACCAGACTTCACAAAATTTGCTAGAAATGCCTTTAATGGCATCATTTTTTGCAATCCAAGCTATATAATAAATGTATGTTCCTGAACAACTAACATAGAAAGGAAGATATTATTTCATTAATACAGTGCTTAAGTCAAATTGGGTAATACAGTTTGTTGAGATATTCCAACAGATATTTTCTTGTGGCCATTAGATGGTTTGCAGCCTGGTGCTGTTGCGTGTGTTTCCTATTGAAATGCATTATAATGTACAAATTTGATTCAATCCTAAATATACAGATGTTCCTGAATGAATTACTAGTTAGTGAAGCACAGCAAATTCTTATTCATAAATACTTTAAATACAATATCTATACCATATGCAATTTCATTGAGTTTCAACCAATTTTTTCAATTAAATTTGTTAATTTACAGGATCACAATTCATTTATTTTTTCAAATAACTCTCATACTCTTAAAAAAACAGGTAGTAAATTTGTGATCTTCAAAAATTACAGAACTATTGAATCTTGTGACCGATTTCCAAAATCTCAAGGACCATTTTGATTGTCTCGATAAGCACTGTTTATCTGATTACATTACAAACAAATAATTTGTACTTACAAAAAAAACTAAAGTAATAAGTAAAATAAGTAAAGTGAATTTACTTCCATGTAGGTAGAGTGAGTGAGTGATTGTTGTTTAACGCCAATTCAGTGATTTTTCAGCTATATCATGTCGAGAACAAGTTAATTTTTAATGAGATGATGATGAGGTCCACTTTGTCCACCATTATGCCACCTATGCAGTTCTGTGTACCTAGGTAGATAATGAATAAATGGCTTAATCCCGTTATTTTTGTATTTGTCCCAAATCAGAAGTTTGACATGGATTGGGTGAGTGGTCTGCATGGTGGTGATTGGCTATAAATGTCGACTATTACCAAGGTTACTTTTTTTAAGTTTTCATTTCATATGATGGTGCCGATTAAACATAACAGTATAAAAAAGGAAAATTCACCATAGGAAAAAAATAAAGATATGTACTTACTACTATCCTGGTAATCGTGCTTTGAGCATCAATACTGAAATAGAAATGATTGAATGAGTGAGTGATTGTTGTTTAACACCAATTCACCAATTTTTCAGCTATATCATCATCATCATGGCGTGGTCAAGTTAATTTTCAATGAAATGATGATGAGGTCTGCTTTGTTCTAGATCAACATACTGAGTTGGATTTTCATAGTGCTACTAGCTCACTGTAACAACAGTCCGCGGGTAGACATGTCGCTCCACTCGGACACATCATTCTGATTCCGAGCCGACCAGTCTTTGCTCTTTCCCCTTTATGCTGCGTGCTTAGTGGAAAAGCAACAAAGACCAATTTTATAGTCTTTGGTTAGACCCGACCGGGACTCGAACCCACGATCTACCACACTTGAGGCGAGTACGCTAACCATTACACCGCCGATGCGGTTTTTAAAATAGGAATGAAATTAAAAAGCTGACAAAGTGATAAAATCGGTAACCCCTTCATAAGCGCAGTCAAGGAAATTGGCACCGGACCGACGGACTGTGTCCGATAAATTTCCTGGCGGTCCGGTAGTTTTCGTTAACTCACCGGACCGACTGTCCGGTAAATTGTTGTCAGCCACTGCCTTTAAGAATAGATAAATTGAGGTTCTCGCTAAATTCAACTTAAAAATATTTCAAATTCTCATTTATTTGTTATTTTTAGATCAAGAAAAATCTAAAATAAGCACGAGTTTTGGTAACCCGAATAATCCAGTCGTTATAATATGCTCCTGCTGGTCGCTACATTCATCCAGCGATAGTGCCGATAGAGGGCGCAGTATTATTTGAGTTAGAGTTTTGGCAAGGACACTAACTATTTACGACAGTTATTGTCGTAATATTTTGATGTCGTAAAATATTTCGTGTGACTACAGTGATTGTGGTATTTCAGAAAAATATTATTCTCTAGAGTTTTCTTCATTAACAATCGTCGTTAATTCGGAACATATTATCACTTCAAAACACGGTGGTCATGGCTTTCTTGCAGTATAAGACAGAAGTCATACCAGGAAAGCCATTAAAGAGAAAAGTAACCCAAGAGGAGACGAGAGAACAGAAGAAACAGTATGAAAAAGACAGAGAACGTAAATTTATTGATTCTTGGAAGCAGGGCCGACCCTGGCTTCATCACAACGTTGAACAAAATGTTATGGTCTGCAACTGGTGCATCAAAGCCAATGGACCAAAAGAGCTACATGTATATATATATTCTTTTGTAATTCTAAATACTGAATCTGGTTTCTAATTATACTTTTTTTGGTAGCATAGAGCTATTATTTTATTCTATTTTTTTTTTTACATATAAGGATTCATTTGTTTAGATAGAATGAATATTTCATTCTGTAATTTTTAATGTCACAAATAGTTTTGTAATTTTAGAGTGGAAATATACTTTAATGAATATGATCATGCTGTATGCAATAATATATTTATGGACATTGTGTCAAATTGTCATCCCACTTGGACACATTATACGGATTCAGAGCCAACCAGCCCTTTCTCCTTAATGCTGCGTACTTAACAGAGAAGCAAAAAATACCAATTTGATAGTCTTTGGTCTGACCCGACCGGAGCACGAACCCATGAGCACTCGCACGCTAACCTTTCGTCGCTGTCTAATTGTAGATATTGCTGTTTGTGATTGTAAGTTTAATGCAATCAATATGTGACACTTAAATAAAATAAATTTATTATTTTAAAAAAAATCATTATTTTATTGTCGGTCCTGTAAAATCTAATTCGGTCCTGTAATTCCTCACAGTTCACAAGACCGAATGTCCTGTGGATTCAAATTCCTAATTTCCTTGACTGTAAGCGGTTGCTCAAACTCAATAGCATTGGCTGTTACTGATCATGAGCAGTCCAAAACCCACATGAAAGCAATTGTTAATGGGAAATCAACAACTGAAAAAATGGTATCTGAGGCAGGAAAGATATTGAAACTACTAAAATCTTCAGAGGTTCACAGATTGGGATATCTTTTCAGAAATGCACATGCTATTGCAAAACAAAATAGACCATTAACTGACTATAAATGGCTGTGCCAAGTTGACAAATCCAAAGGGCTTGACATTGGTAATACTTACCAAACAGAGCACTCGTGATTTCATTGGCTGTATTGTATAGCAAAATATGAAAGAGTTTTTAATGGCGATGCGGAATATGTGGTGACATTTTAGGTTTTTTTTCGGTCAGACAAATTTTCTTTCCGTTAGACAGTTTTTCTAAATTGCCTGACCGAATGTCAGACAAGTTGTCTTGGATTTTCGATATGTCTGGACTGCGTCCAGAAATAGAATTTTCAAATACTTTCACTTTGATCAAGACAGGAATGAGATTTAAACAGGTAAGTACAGATATCCATAGGTTTTGGTGTAAAAAATACTATTACCATTTTGACTTAATAATCAAAGTAAAATATTTCCAGAAAAACACAGTTCGTAGTGGATAATTTGCATACGATGTGTTTATTTACATTCCACTGCGCATCTTAACCTATATTTACAACTCTGTTAGGCCCCAGCAATTTTATTATTTTCATTTTGAAATCAAGTAATTCCTTAGACAGTTTTCAGAATTTTAGCAGGAATTTGTGGGGAATAAATACGATTTAATATAAATTACATGGAAATGGATAAAATTGTACATGAAAACAGAGAAATTCTCTGCTGAAAATAAATGACAGCAAACAAAATTTAATGAAAAAATGGGGAAATATGGAAAAAGCAAATTAAAAAATATTGTAAATAAGTTACATTTATTGAACAAATAGGCGAGTGTATCATCAGATATTTTGGTAGGCCATGTGACGAGTTCGCAGAACGAGTCTGGCCTATCAAAATATCAGATGGTGCACGAGTAACTTTGCTCAATAAGGGACTTGTATCTTGCGACGTCAATCAAAGTTTTTTAATTTTGCTCTTTGAGTGAGAGTACATTGTATGTAAGCTTTATGATGATATCTTGTATATTTTGTTATCGAAGATATTGTATGATGTGACGTCATCTAGCTCCACCTCCTCTCTGGGTATCATGAGATATTGTACGGCTGTTGACAATAGAAAAGACGAGAAAGCATGATACAAATTTTTTAAAAATATAGGAATAAAATGCACTACAGTACACATTTTAAAATAATAGAAGAAAAACATCACAAAGGAGAAAAAAATCCAATGTAAGAAAATGGATGAAATTGTACAAGAGAAATACATAAAAACGTCAGTTAAAAATAGTAAATATGGGTTGAAGATAATTTGACTGGTTGACCAATTCTAGCTCACGTGACTTGGGTGACATTACAAGACCTATGTATACAAAAAGGTCAGTGACCGGACATTTCTTCATCAATTTAATCGATGTTTTGGCATTCTATTTGGGTTAAGTTACCGAAGTAAAAATGGCATTTATCTTTGATATGAATTCTAATTTGAATGAGAATAATAAGGAAATGTCTTAATTGACCAATTTACTGTCACAGGCACTAGATGTTGTGTCAATATAAATATAACATAAGCAATGGGCAGAAAATAGTGTCCAATATATATAATAATAACAAGACTTCCAATGCCAAGATCTGTCAAAATGCAAACAAAGCAGTTAATTTTTTTGCACGCTTTTTTCGTGTAAATCTCGTGATATGCTTCGATTCCATACTACCTAAATATACTTCCGCCCGACTTTTTTCGGGAATTGATCCATCATCAGAGCGTCACAGAGAACTTTTTGTTGGATGCTGAAGTTTACTGACTTCCATGAGCGGAAGGAGCCATTGCAACTGTCCCGGGCTGAATAATTTGCATACGAAAATCAAATAAAATACTGATAAAAATATTATTAACGGTAAGTTGTGTTGTTGTTGTTTTCCTCAATGCAAAATATATGTGTTTGTTTGTACAAAATGGCATTCCATTTTTTAATATTTAATTTGGAACGTCATCAAAGGGAGGTATGCAAATTATTCAGCCCGGAACAGTTGTAATGGCTCCTTCCGCCAATGGAAGTCAGTAAACTTCAGCATCCAACAAAAAGTTAACTGCAACGCTCCGATGATGGATTAATTCCTGAAAAAAGGAAGGCGGAAGTATATTTAGGTAGTATGGAATCGAAGCATACCACGAGATTACACGAAAAAAGCGTGCAAAAAAATAAACCACTTTGTTTACATTTTGACCGATTTTGGCATTGGAAGCCTTGTTATTATTATATATATTGGACACTATTTTCTGCCCATTGCTTATGTTATATTCATATTGACACAACGTCTAGTGCCTGTGCACAGGTGAATATATGAAAACTTCTTTATTTTATGGAAAATCTGCACTTGATCTGACACAATCCGTCCATTGGAATGCACTTGGGTCAAATTTTGATAGGGCTTCCAACGAGATTAGGATGTAGATACAGACAGAAAATTTCTTCAGAATCCTAAACAAAAGTCTGAAAAGGCTAAACTCAAGGAGATTAGATTCAATCATTAAGTCTTCAAGGCTGCTGTTACAACACATAATTGTCTATACAGTACTCAATGTCTATATCAGATGATACCTTAAAGACGATTCTAGGCCTTCCTCGATGTTTGAAAATCTGGACTTTGTCTCTTTCTCTGTTATAACGTTGTTATTTGTTGGGGACATTTTGTAAACATTGGTGTCCTCGGTATTTTGGACTGCTTGTTTAGCATGTCGTGTCCAAAATCCCGAGTCGATTTGAAAGACATCTACTCTAAGATTTTCCTGACATGACAAAATGTTATTCATGCTACATCTGGATATTAAGTATTGTTTTCAAAATTATAAAATTTCAAAATTTCTTTAAAATCATGAGTATTTCGAGACTCCATTGTTAGTATTACTCATGCGCATGCTCAAATAACAAAACGTAAATGCTGTCGTAAAATGTTGTTTCTTTTTTTTAAATATATCATAAGAATGGTGCATTATGCATCCTGTTTACATTGCAATACAATAGATGCTTCAGTTTTTAAAATTTTCTTATATGTTGATATTATTAAAAAAAAAAAATAAATAAAAAAATGAAAAAAATAAGGATTTCAATCCCGATCTGACCGCATTGGTTGAGCTTAATTTGACTTCCGAAGAAATTAGCTGCTCTGTATCTCCAGTCAGATCAGAAAATGTGTTCGAAAGTCAAATCTCAACGAGATTAGCGTAAAACGAGTGTGGTAAATCGTGGGTTCCGATCCCGTCGGATCGAAGCAAAGACTAAGAAGAGTTTGAAGATACCAAAGGGGCGATCAGAATCCGTATATCGAAGAAGAACAGACAACACAATGGCCAAAAGAAAAAGTACAAAAGGCCAAACAACGATCTACAAAACATACATATAAAACTAAAGATCGAGTAACACGAACTCCAATGACTAAAAACCGGGGGTGAACTCAGGTGCTCCGGAAGGGTAGGCAGTTCTTGCTCCACTAGTGGCACCTGTCGTGTTACTCTAGTTACAAACCCGGTAGTAAGTCGTGAATGAGGAAAGGACTGGGAAGTGTTTACGACAAGTGGAACATATCCGTGGTCATTTGTATTATAAAATTGGTATGTGTTGCTAATTTAAAATGCACAGTAATATCCCTTGGTGAACATAATAAAGTGTCAAACTCCAGCGACACTTTCTACTGCTTGCTATGTAATGACAGACTACCAATATTTACAAATTCTTTCTTTTTTTGGCGATACATCGCTCGCACGGGTGCAGGTTGATTCATAACATGGTCGTTTCGTACTTGGTCGATTCATACGAGATGGTTTCGCATTGGGTCAATTCGTAGCAGTGGAAACGTAGCTCTTATGGTATTTTTTGTGACGACAGAGCAACAGGTTTGCACAAGTTTGTAAACTTTGTAATATTGACTCCAACTGAAATCGTGACCTTCGGGTACTAGATCATTTGAGGAGTTCGTCGAATGAGTTCATATTGATACCGTTCGGTTCAATAAATATTTTTCTGAAATCAAAATTTTATATTCAATTTCGTTTCCAGATAAATATATGAAATCTCTTTTTGCTTATTGATTTTTTACGGAGGAGTCATGCAACTGTTATGACGATATTGAGAATCGAATATATTTTCGAAAATTTTATGTACAAAGCATATATTCACCATAGCAATTATGATATAAGTTATTCGTGTATATCTGCACTGTATACGTGCATGTCCTGTGAAAACATGTTTCCCCAAAACTGGCCATGACCAGTAAAAAAGTTCTATAAAAATAGTTCCACTTCAAATGTTATTATCTCGGTTAAACATTTGACTTTATTTTGTAATATTTTCAAATTTCCCTCTTTATAAGAGATTATACCTACATATTATATGTTTTCTTAACTAAGACAATTTTAGTATTAACATCAAATATTTTGATTCCTTTGGTTTGTTTATCTGCATGGTATTCTGTGTTGCTTTTCTGTGTAAACGAGATTTAAATAGCCACAGCCTCTACATGGAATTTTTAGGATGCTTCCAAAACCACAACATTTTCATCTACAACTGTGAAGGTGTAGTTTCCAAGATTCAGCGAATACACGCTACACTTTTGGCACTCCGAAAGCTGACTTGCCAAATAGCCTAACACCACAATAAGACATCTGTCGAAGCAGGACACACCATCATACTCTGTTTGCGTTTATATTGTGCACGAAGCACTGGTTTCTACTACATTCTTTTCATCTTTTGAGTAATAAAATCACGGCTACCATTTCCCTTGTGATCCTTGTGCTTCCCCGACATATTGAATACAGTGCACTGTTATTGCATCATCACAACGTCATTGCAGAAAAGAGTGATATTTTCCATGATACGGGGAAACTGTCAAACTATATAAGTTGTTGTCTCAGGCGCGTCTGATTTATAATATCATGCTTTCGTTTTTACTAGAAATTACATATAGCATATAAGGAACATAGATCAAAAACAACATGTAGCACAAATGTTATATTAAAACCCAAGAAAAATATAATATGTAGCTCACACAATGTAAAACAGATGAAGGTGAAGTGTGTCAAAAATAGAATAAAATACACCATGTTATGTTTTATTCTAATCGGGATTTTTTTGTTAAAATTTTACCATTGTTTGTCTTCTTATTATCAGAGGAAAAATATATGGACAAAAGCATCTAAATGTAATAATCACACAGAAAACTTCTCTTTAAACAGAGCCGTCAAACGTGGTTTTCAGTAGAGTAATGATGGAATAACGCATTAAACCGTATGTGCTTGAGAATGTTTTAATAGAGTTTTGATCCTTGTGTTACGATAATATAATAAATCATCGCGTAACGTCGTTTGGTAACGTCACACCTTAAAATGAGAAGAATTTACATGTACGGTAGGACATATTGTCCATCCATTCGTCTGTCACAACAGTATGTACACAAAATTCTCTAAAACTTTTCCCGCTTTCTTATTGTCATATGAAGATTTGTATATCGTTAAGACACTTATATTAGACCTTTTTTTAAGGAGATATTGTCATTTTTCACTTAAAATATTTCATCAATGTTTGTATTCACAATTCCTCCTTCATTTTAAATGTGAATAACAGGATATATTTCTCAAAAGATGAACAAATATAGGGGGACTTTGTTTTTGTGCAAGAAATAACTTAATAAAACTTTATTATTACTTGCTAAGGAATACATATTCTATTTTTCGTTTATGAAAATATATTGTATATATGTTATTTATTTTTAAGATTAGAATCCAATTATGTACTGTGTCTTTGTTTCAACAAGACAATTATTTGGCTGTTCTTCAGATACACTGACTGTCTTTATTTCGACAGCAATGAAATATGCAAGTCGTCTGAAAGACACCTGGACCAATTCTTAAGTAAAGGGAAACCATATCCAAAATGTGCCTTGTGGGATAATTTTTTTAATATAAAAAAGAATGGGTATGGTTTAAATATCAATGAGTAAACTGTCTGATTATTTTTATTGTGTGTATTTTTATCTAATTGATTCTGCTAGATGTCTAGATAAAGTCATCACCATTCTTGATCTAGAACTTATTCAGTTTTGGTAAAGGGGACCCTTTGAGGCTACTGTAAGTCCTCTGAAACACTTAGGTCACTGTGACCTACTTTCACAGTCTCATTAACCAATATACCTACATTGTTCAGGTTTGATTTGAAGGATCCTTAGTTGATATTTCATGGAATATGTGAAAAGTAGGTCACAGCAATGTATCAATTCCCCTGGACATAGAATTTCCAGCATTGGTATTTTAGACCCCTTTTTGATGCTTTATAGAATACAATGTATATCAAAAGTAGGTAATTGTGATACACTTTAACTAACGAATGTAGATCATATGGAATAACTAATTAGCAAGACCTACAAAGTTCAGCTTGAGGATGTAGAACCATTTGACAATGCTTACCGTTAGTTGAAAATTTCAAATGTAAATCATTGTGATCTACTTAGTGACCTACTTTCACCAAGAAAACTAGGTCATCGGAATATTTCATTTAAAACTCCTTTACTAAGAATATTTGGATCTATCAATGATTATATTGTGTCAACACTGATATTGTGTTCATAATTATTGCTATGCAATTCCTGTCAATGGCTTCTATATTCTAAGGAGTCACCAGGGTCGCCCATCAAGATGGCTACCTTTTATAGTGTAACCTATTTATAGAAATATTGAGGTTGTACATATCAAAACTATTTTTTCTTTTCACCTGTACAATATGGTGTTAATGTATAGATATTGTTTTAATTGAAATATTTTAAACCCGTTGATTTGTCAGATAATTAAATAATTTTTCTTTAATCAAAGACATGACAAAATATAAGATTACTCAAATGACTGCTATACTAAGCAAGTGAATAATTTTCATTAATCGAATTAGCATATTGAAATAGAAATGAGTGAATGAAGCCCCCTTATAAACCCAATACTTGTGTGGAGCTCTGACCAGTAGATTTAATTTAGCTTGATATTTACAAATATACACACCAATACATGTATCTGACACTAAGCTGGATTTGAGGTGGGGGAGGGGGGGGGAGGAGGGGTGTACCGAATTGTGGTACTAAACTGTTGTTAGTTGTGAAATTGAACACTATGACATGTAGACACAGTTTTAATTAATTATTCAAGGTACTTGTAAAACTGAAATTAAATCGTTATTGAGCCTGTTCTCTTTGTACATGTATTACAGAATCCCGAGAAGAGTTTGTAGGATTGCCTAAAGATTGTGTATAGATCTTACCATGATAATTGTAAAGGTTAAAACTGTGGCCAACATCCAAATGTGTTAGATTGAAATCAGATACCTTTTATACGATCACAAAAATGTTGCAATCATATTATGTCATGGCGTTGTTGTCGTGCGTCTAGACAGAATGGTTTCATTGCAATAACCTAGTGAGCATACCCTTGTGCATGCAATTTTGAACACAATGATACAAAAAGGAACCACACAAGTTTTAATTTTTATTTTAAGTCCTATTAAAAAAAATCCGACCCTATGTCAAAATTAAAGATTTTTTTTCTCCAGATATTTGATTGAATACAAACTCTGTATGAATTACCAGATGGGTGATTCAGGCACAGGTGGGTCTCTAGTTATTATGAATTATGTACAATCTATAGTTTCTCTCCAGGCACAGGTGGGCCTCTAGTTATTATGAATTGTGTACAATCTATAGTATCTCTCCAGGTGGGCCTCTAGTTATCATGAATTATGTACAATCTATGGTTTCTCTTCAGACACATATGAGTCTCTAGTTATTATGAATTATGCACAATCTGTGGTTTCTCTTCAGACATAGTTGAGCCTCTAGTTATTATGAATTATGTACAATCTATCGTTTCTCTTCAGACACAGGTGAGTCTAGTGATTATGAATTATGTACAATCTGTGGTTTCTCTTCAGACATAGTTGGGCCTCTAGTTATTATGAATTATGTACAATCTATGGTTTCTCTTCAGACACAGATGAGTCTCTAGTTATTATGAATTATATACAATATGTGGTTTCTCTTCAGGCACAGGTGGGTCTCTAGTTGTTATGAATTATGTACAATCTGTGGTTTCTCTTCATGCACAGGTGGGCCTCTAGTTATTATGAATTATGTACAATGGTTTCTCTTAACTATTACACTTGTTTGTTTGTATGATGAATTGCTCTGTACTGCGATTTATTGCAAGTATATGTATCTATAGAAAAATATCTCAGAGTGAATGAGTGATTGTTGCTTAACGCCAATTCAGCAATTTTTCAGCTTTATCATGGCGAGAACAAGCTAATGTCAGCTTTGTACTAGATCAACACGCTGACTTGGATATTTATAATTCATAGTACTAGCTTACTGAAACAACAGTCCACAGGTAGATATATCACTCCACTCGGACACATTATTCTAATTCCGAGCCAACCAGTCTTTGCCCTTTCTCCTTAATGCTGCGTGCTTAGCGGAGAAGCAACAAAGACCAATTTTATAGTTTTTGGTTTGACCCGATCGGGGCTCTAACCCACGATCTACCGTCATCTAGGCGAGCACGCTAACCATTACGCCACCGATGCAGTTGAACTATGTCTCAGATATTTTTATACTATTATAAAATTGACACATTAGTACATTATATAAGATTTGACATTTTATCCCTGACCGAGTGTAGTTTTGTTATCATTAACCATTCCTTCCTAATGAAATACAAGCGTACGTAAAAATGGTAGAGAACCTTTATCTCATGACGTCATGTAATGCGAATTTACATCTGTGTGACATCTGAACAAGACAACAGATTTGATTGATAAGAAATTTTAGAAATATAATTTCTGTATTATATGTCATTACCCATACTTTGCATGAAGAAGAGTTTGAAGATACCAAAGGGGTAATCAAAATGTGTAAATCAAAAGGACAGACAACACAATGGCTAAAAGAAAAAGGACAACAAGTTTAAAGGACAAACAACTATCTACAAAACACATAAAACTAAAGATTGAGCAACACAAATCCCACTAGAATCCAGGGGTGAACTCAATGGTCTCGGAAGGGTAAGCAGTTCCTGCTCCACTAGTGGCATCCGTTGTGTTACTCTAGTTACAAACCCAGTGATAAGTCATGAATGAGGAAAGGACCGGGAAGTGCTTACGACAAGTAGAAATATCCGTTGTCATTTGTGTCACAGTAATTCTGTAACGGCTAACCGAGTCATGATGGCGACCGTAAAACTTGCGAAGTAATGACTTCATCTTAACCAATAGGAACACTTGTAATATTAGACCCACCTACCTCGGTGGTAAACGGAACCATATACACACGCATTAGACACACCAACTGTCAAATTACTTTACAACTACCCTCGGTGATTAACGGTACCATATACAAACCCCTTAGACCATCCTGACTAATACAACTACCCTCGGTGGTTAACGGGACCATATAGACACGCATTAGACACATCAACTGTCATATTACTTTACAACTACCCTCGGTGATTAACGGTACCATATACAAACCCCTTAGACCACCCTGACTAATATTAGTTTACAACTACCCTCGGTGGCTAACAGTACGATATACACAGCCCTTAGACTACCCCTGACTAATATTAGTTTACAACTACCCTCGGTGGTTAACGGGACCATATAGACACGCATTAGACACAACAACTGTCATATTACTTTACAACTACCGTCGGTGGTTAACGGGACCATATAGACACGCATTAGACACACCAACTGTCATATTACTTTACAACTACCCTCGGTGGTTAACGGTACCATATACAAACCCCTTAGACCATCCTGACTAATATTAGTTTACAACTACCCTCGGTGGTTAACAGTACCATATACACAGCCCTTAGACCACCCCTGACTAATATTAGTTTACAACTACCCTCGGTGCTTAACAGTACCATATACACACCCCTTAGACCACCCCTGACTAATATTAGTTTACAACTACCCTCGGTGGTTAACGGTACCATATACACACCCCTTAGACCACTCTGACTAATATTAGTTTACAACTACCCTCGGTGGTTAACAGTACCATATACACAGCCCTTAGACCACCCCTGACTAATATTAGTTTACAACTACCCTCGGTGGTTAACAGTACCATATACACAGCCCTTAGACCATCCTGACTAATATTAGTTTACAACTACCCTTGGTGGTTAACAGTACTATATACACAGCCCTTAGACCATCCTGACTAATATTAGTTTACAACTACCCTCGGTGGTTAACAGTACCGTATACACAGCCCTTAGACCACCCTGACTAATATTAGTTTACAACTACCCTTGGTGGTTAACAGTACTATATACACAGCCCGTAGACCATCCTGACTAATATTAGTTTACAACTACCCTCGGTGGTTAACGGTACCATATACACAGCCCTTAGACCACGCCTGACTAATATTAGTTTACAACTACCCTCGGTGGTTAACAGTATCATATACACAGCCCTTAGACCACGCCTGACTAATATTAGTTTACAACTACCCTCGGTGGTTAACAGTACCATATACACAGCCCTTAGACCACCCCTGACTAATATTAGTTTACAACTACCCTTGGTGGTTAACAGTACTATATACACAGCCCGTAGACCATCCTGACTAATATTAGTTTACAACTACCCTCGGTGGTTAACGGTACCATATACACAGCCCTTAGACCACGCCTGACTAATATTAGTTTACAACTACCCTCGGTGGTTAACAGTATCATATACACAGCCCTTAGACCACGCCTGACTAATATTAGTTTACAACTACCCTCGGTGGTTAACAGTACCATATACACAGCCCTTAGACCACCCCTGACTAATATTAGTTTACAACTACCCTCGGTGGTTAACAGTACCATATACACACCCCTTAGACCACTCTGACTAATATTAGTTTAAAAACTACCCTCGGTGGTTAACAGTACCATTTACACACCCCTTAGACCACCCCTGACTAATATTAGTTTACAACTAACCTCGGTGGTTAACAGTACCATTTACCCACCCCTTAGACCACCCCTGACTAATATTAGTTTACAACTACCCTCGGTGGTTAACTGTACCATTTACACACCCCTTAGACCACCCTGACTAATATTAGTTTACAACTACCCTCGGTGGTTAACAGTACCATATACAGAGCCCTTAGACCACCCCTGACTAATATTAGTTTACAACTACCCTCGGTGATTAACAGTACCATATACACAGCCCTTAGACCAACCCTGACTAATATTAGTTTACAACTACCCTGGGTGGTTAACAGTACCATATACACACCCCAATGACCACCCTGACTAATATTAGTTTACAACTACCCTCGGTGGTTAACAGTACCATATACACAGCCCTTAGACCACCCCTGACTAATATTAGTTTACAACTACCCTCGGTGGTTAACAGTACCATATACACACCCCTTAGACCACCCTGACTAATATTAGTTTACAACTACGCTCAGTGGTTAACAGTACCATATACATGCCCCTTAGACCACCCCTGACTAATATTAGTTTACAACTACCCTCGGTGGTTAACAGTACCATATACACACCCCTTAGACCACCCCTGACTGATATTAGTTTACAACTACCCTCGGTGGTTAACGGTATACACAGCCCTTAGACCACGCCTGACTAATATTAGTTTACAACTACCCTCGGTGGTTAACAGTACCATATACACAGCCCTTAGACCACCCCTGACTAATATTAGTTTGCAACTACCCTCGGTGGTTAACGGTACCATATACAAACCCCTTAGACCACCCTGACTAATATTAGTTTGCAACTACCCTCGGTGGTTAACAGTATGATATACACAGCCCTTAGACCATTATTTTTAAGGAATGGAGAGTTACTTGGACATTCTCCTATGCATATCAGTTTGTATTTATGATTATTGTATTTAAACAATATATTGTGGGTTGTTGATATGCAATAAACATGTATTTTTGTCGTTTATGACAACGAAGTCGTTTTTCCCACTATATTAAGAAATAGTAAAAAATTCGACAAATTTTATCAATTTATAAATAATTTCAATAAAATCGTGTTTCGAACAGTGTAGATATAATGTAAAACACATTACAAGATTATCATAAGTGACCAAAATTTAATTTAGCATATGCTGTCTTATAATTGTTTAATGTTTACAACATGTATTTAAATGAATACGAGTTTGACAGATTTAAATCTTGGTATTCATTTCAGGAAGTTCGGAATGCATTACAGTTATTTTTACTACCCAGCAACATAAAGTCATACAAAGCGCTCACTTCCTGGTCTAGTTTATGGACAGCATGGCCGTAGCGCAATGGAGGCAAATGAGGCAAATGCCTCACTTTTTAAACGGCAAGTGTAACCTTTTGAAAGCAATTAAAATCTTTTTTTTTCAAAATTTGTCTAAATTCACCCCCTTTGCCTCACTTTATTCAGATCCGGCCTACGGCCGTGGACAGACGTATTATTTTCCTTTATCACATTGTCATTATACAATTTGTAGTGCTTTATATCAATATAACACTCAAAATCAATGTATTTTTACAACATAAATAAAATCGTTCTTGTTTTACAATATGATTTGTAAACGAATCAATATAACAAAAATCAAACAGGATGGCTAATCACACTATATAAAAGGGGCCCTGGACAGGTTATGTTGTTTTATATTAGTTCTCTCTGTTTTGCATTAATTTGTTTTATCGCTGTCCAGAGTAAGTTATAAAGCTACCTCTCTTATGCACCTCATATTGGAACAGTTATCATAGAAAAGATTTCGTTCTCATTTCCTGTTTTGTTTGTATGTGTGTAATATTCTATTTTATTGTAGAACAAACCTCGGGGAACAAACAGTAGTATTCAATATTTTATCGTTATGTATCAGTGATAAGTTGTGAACCGGAGAGAACCGTATGCATTCAGTCAGTAGCTGTATCACTGTATTATCACACAAGGATGTACCTAATACACGAGTAGCCGAAGTAAAACTCAGATAGTGATGATATGGACCTGTTGCACAAAACTCAACTATCATCATGTTATGTTTTGCTATCATTGTGACACTAAACTCTGCAGCCGGTTAAAATCACCAGAAACTTTTAGAATGTTTTGTGTTAAGGAGTTTATTTGGTTTATAGTTTGTTTAATTCGACCAATCAAATCTTATTGGTCATATGATGTATATGTAAGAGTCCTTTGTCATCAGTGCTAAATCTTATGTTATATAGAAACCTATATTACCTGTTAGTGTTATTGCTATCTGATGCACTATCACAAATTTTCATGATAGCTAAAAGTTCAAATCTGACACATCTAATACTTATTTGGCTTTTCAATCTTTCAGATTTGAGAGTACCTGAAGAAGGTTATTCCACAAACGCGTTGTGCGCACATAATTTGATATCTACGTTTTTATTATTTGTAAATGCTAACTATAGTTAACTATAGTTAACTCTTTGAGGGAGATTTACTTTGATAAAAATATAGACAATCTGCTTGGACAACTAGTAGTTGCAACAAGTAATCAAATCAGAACATTTATATTTCATTCTATACTAGATTACCATTTTTGTTTCAATATTTGATTCCAAAGAATATACTGGATATGTATTTTGGTCTCCCACGGAAAGCATTAATTTCTTTAGATTTTAATGACTAATTGATAAAGAATATGTTAAAAATATATGCTATGATTTTTTTGTATTCTAAGAGTAAAGACCATTGGTCAACATGTTCTACCATCCTAGCTAGTAGTCAGTTAACTACATGTACGAGCATTCATTGACCCTGTGTTTGTAATGTCCATGTTAAAATGGTCTTTAAACAACAGATTCTACCTTCCTAGCTAGTAGCCAGTTAACTACATGTACGAGCATTCATTGACCCTGCTGTTGTGCTGTTCATGTTTATGTTGTCATTCAATATTGTGATAGTATGTGGTCATTTTGAATCGAAGCGAATCTGTGCTGTGTTCTTATCGTTTGTTTATACATTTGTATATGTATTGCCTCTGGAGATCCAATTATCAAGAAGGATGAGAGTTGGGATCCCATTTACCGGTTAACCTCACCACATTTGTTGTGCTTGGATTTTCAACGTCATATATTGTGGTAATTTTTGTGTTCAATAATTTGAGGTGAGTGATGACTGTTGGTTTTGTTGATATTGGTGTAATTGTTGACCATCAATCACTGTTTCTCTTTTATCGACAGAAGTAAAAAGTACAGCTAAGCTAAGGACTAGTGGATGTTTCATACTGATCTGAGGGTGTGAACTATGCTGATTATTGATGACTCTTCTGTGATTGTAAAATGCATATCAGTGATTCTTTACTTTAATTTGTGTCCAAGTGTCATGTTTGATATTCTTTTACGTTCATCTACATGTACATCCATATCCTTTCTTACTTATAAAACGTAGAAAAATTAAAATCATGTTTATTAAAATGATGGCACAATACAGCCACACATACACACTAAATAATCAAGTTAATATAAATATGGTTCTATCACAATAATAAAATAATGTTAAAAAACTATGTTAGAGTAAGTAAGCCTCATTCTGTTCTTCTTAAGAGAAAAAGTTATCAAAATGTTTAAATATATTAGGCATGCAATTATATAAAACAAATATAAAGAACTGAAAACAATAATAGATCTCATATATTGGACGGCATATTTTGAAGATTACTATTATCAAATTAAGCAAAAATTATGAATATATACACAATAATAATGACATTATAAGAAGAAAATGTGAAATTGATTAAGATATTAATTTTTCACATCCTAAGAAAGAAAAAATAGCATCTAGTTATGATAATAAAAGGTCAACATGAATAATAATTATGTGTATTTCAAAACGCGCGTTTGACTTCAATAATTAACAATACGTATATCGAAGATGACAGATCAGATTTATTACATGACAGTGCGTGTTAAATATGATCAAGGAACTGTTAGAAAACGCATTTTACACAATTATAAATATAGCATATGTATGACTTATTTACACACACACATGTATGGTTTCCTATAGAAATTATACTTGACAGCTCAATTTTCAAAATAATATTATAAACTAGCACCTCAAAAGAAACTTCGTGTTTAATTATTTTTGCTGTCATATTGTTTAGGAATATGCTTACAAACATTTCATGTTGTGGGTGGAGGTTACAATATTCAATTTATTCTTTATCCTTACGGCAGTCATTTTGGTAAATGGGCTAGTATACAAGCAACTAATATATTTTTGAATTACATATGGTGTGGTATATTTTGTGGTGTGGTATATTTTGTTTTTCATTTTATTCCATCTCAAAACCAGGGAGTTTATTTGAAACCAACTGTCAACCAATCAACATACTTTATTTAGCTACTTAATATCCAATCGTGTCACTTACTTATTACATATATATCTATGTCAAAACAAAACAAATAAAAATAATGAAAACATAAAAATATTGAGATATCACTCTACAAAAAAACCCGATTATGTTAAGGCAATTGAATAACTCAAATAGGCAATTGTGCAGTTTGCTTTTATAATGTGAACGTCAACCCTGTATATATCAAGAATATAGTAAAACATACTTTGAAACCAGATCACAAACATTATTTAAACCTCCAAAATAGAGGATAGGACTGCATCGTTATGATCAGATCTACTGTTTGTTGTAATTACAAATTTTTCACTCAAAATTGACAGTATATACAGATCTAATATATATGTCAAGAAACAGCATCGTAAGTTTCCAGTTAATTGTTATTGTAATACATCACTACGAACACTCCCACCCCTTTTGAAAATCACAAGGAATAAGTGAGTGCTGATCCACACATACCTCTAATTAAATGGCATTTTTAAATGATGTCTGTTAAATTGGTACATTGTCCTGTAAATAACAATTACACACATAATACACCATGCATACACATTTAAGTACACATTCACATTTAAGGGGGCTTAAGCCGGTATTTCATGGCTTGTTATAGAATACAAATGTGTTTTGTTTTTAGTGAAAACTTACCAAAACTTACCAAAACTGGCTTACGACATTTTGGAACCGCAACGACGATATGTAGACAAAATAAAACAATAAGTGCCTGTGGTGATGTGGGGTTAAACAGGTTTCATGCCATTATGGGTACCTACAAGCGTCCATGCGGTGATGTGGGGTTAAACAGGTTTCATGCCATTATGGGTACCTACAAGCGTCCGTGTGGTGATGTGGGGTTAAACAGGTTTCATGCCATTATGGGTACCTACAAGCGTCCGTGTGGTGATGTGGGGTTAAACAGGTTTCATGCCATTATGGGTAACTACAAGCGTCCGTGTGGTGATGTGGGGTTAAACAGGTTTCATGCCATTATGGGTAACTACAAGCGTCCGTGTGGTGATGTGGGGTTAAACAGGTTTCATGCCATTATGGGTAACTACAAGCGTCCGTGTGGTGATGTGGGGTTAAACAGGTTTCATGCCATTATGGGTACCTACAAGCGTCCGTGCGGTGATGTGGGGTTAAACAGGTTTCATGCCATTATGGGTACCTACAAGCGTCCGTGTGGTGATGTGGGGTTAAACAGGTTTCATGCCATTATGGGTAACTACAAGCGTCCGGGTGGTGATGTGGGGTTAAACAGGTTTCATGCCATTATGGGTACCTACAAGCGTCCGTGTGGTGATGTGGGGTTAAACAGGTTTCATGCCATTATGGGTACCTACAAGCGTCCGTGTGGTGATGTGGGGTTAAACAGGTTTCATGCCATTATGGGTACCTACAAGCGTCCGTGTGGTGATGTGGGGTTAAGCAGGTTTCATGCCATTATGGGTACCTACAAGCGTCCGTGTGGTGATGTGGGAGGGGGTGGTAAAATACAGGTTGTGGTGTTGGAGGAGTGTTTTCGCATTTGCTTTTGGAGGGGGGGGGGGGGGTGCTGACCTTACGGTGTTGGTTTGTGCTCGTTGTTGGGGACTGTGTGGTGAGGAGGTGGTAAAGTACATGTTGTGGTGTCGGAGGAGTGTTTTTGCATCTGATTTGGGGGAGGGGTGCTGGCATTACGGTGAGGGTTTGTGCTCGTTGTTGGGGGGCTGCGTGGTGACCTCTTTTTTGTACTTATTTGGATTTTGCTTGTTACAGGGTTGTTGTCTCATTGACATTTACACATATCTCTCTTTATTTCTATTCATGCCACTACCTCCTACTTCGCATGCTTTACATTCCTTATGTATATACTGAATGAAAACCAGGTCAGAAAGGCGATTAGCTTGAACAATAATGAGAGAAAAAACTATAATAATTTGAATATCAATGTACAGAAGTAGGGTCAGTAAGTGCACACAGTTACCCAGGCTGTATACAGCTGTTCTATATATTTGAGTCTTTACTGTTCAGCCAAGCATAACTTTGGTCATGGACTAATGATGGACTAGTTCATACTTTGTCCTTTTATACATCATATACATGTAATTCAAAGATATACATGCATAAGTTTATGCCTTTTCAATTACAAATTTATCCATGATGTCCATATGTTAATATTTAAACAATATCATGATTATACTGATATACATTTGTAGTGGACCTTCCCTTTGTATACGATGAAATTATAGAACGGTTACAGGTTTATAACATCCTGCATTATCTGCACTGGTGGAGGTCTTCTTTAGCTTAGTCTGTAGACTGTCTATAGTGGTGGACTTCCATGCTGGCGATCCGGGTTCGAGCCATGGTGGTGACTGCAGTGAATTGTGTGAGGAGAATCATGCCCTTCAAGTTCATTTACACATGTAATGTCTTTATTGAAATTTATTTGTAAGAGGCTTAGAAACATGCTAAAACAAAATTGTTAAGTTCTAAAGTTTTGACTGACAGCACTATTTTGTTTTCCAGTTTCTATATAAAGTAACAACTACATGTTGAAGGTCCCAGGTCATGGTTACATGTACATGTACCTGCATGTATTGGAATCTAGATGCAATACACAAAAAATAGTTTCGAACTGCCTCTGTGGTGTAATGGTTAGCATTACTCTCCTAGAGTGCAGACGATTGTTGGTTCGATCCACTGACGGGTGATACCAGACTGGTTGGCTCTGAATCAGAATAATGTGTCCGAATAGGGTGACATGCATGTCTTCCTGCAGACTGTTGGGTCGTGTGCTACCACATTAAGAGCCAGCTCAGCCTGTTGGTCTAGTATAAAGGAGGAATCATCTCATACATGTATATATAACATGTATAATAACTTGTTCTCGCCATGATATAGCAGACAGATTGCTCACTTAGCGTTAATCAATAATCATCCATTCATATGTAATGTATGCATTATGGGTATGTCTAGTAGACATATATGGCTTAGCCTTATACATGTACCTCTTTATTCATTCTAACATAACTGCATAGTGGGATCCAATCGGAATAACTCTTATGCATTTAAGTAACTTTAGCTAGTTGTCAGTTAACATCGAGCATACCTAAGTCTGTACTTTCCAGTCGTGTTTTATTAGCTCACCTGACCCGAAGGGTCATGTGTGCTATTGCTACCACTGGGCGTCCGTCGTCCGTCTGTCGTTAGCTTTTTGCATTTTAATCAACTCCTCTAAAACCACGGGGCCAATTTGAACCAAAATTTAGTGGAATAGCCCTTGGATGGTCCCCTTTCAGAATTGTGTCTGACAACCCCCCCACCCCCCCCCCCCCCCCCCCCGCCAACAAAGATGGCTGCCGTTACTAAAAATAGAAAATTCGGCAACAAATCACCTAAAAATTATCTTCTTTGAAACTGCTGGGTCAATTGGGCCCAAACTATGGTGAAATGGTCTTCAGATGGTCCTCTTTGTGTTCGACGATCCGGCCGCAAACCAAGATAGCTGCCGTTACTAAAAATAGAAAAATTGGCAAAAAATCACTTAAAAGTTATCTCTTCTGAAACTACTGTGCCAATTGGGCCCAAACTATGGTGGAATGGTCTTTCGGTGGTCATCTTTCAGAATTGTGTCCGAAGACCCCGGCCGCCAACCAAGATGGAAACCGTTACTAAAACTAGAAAATTCAGCAAAAAATCACTTAAACATTATCTTCTCTGAAACTGCTGGGCCAATTGGGCCCAAACTATGGTGGAATGGTCTTCAGATGGTCCTCTTTGTGTTCGACGATCCCGGCCGCAAACCAAGATGGCTGCCGTTACTAAAAATAGAAAATTTGGCAAAAAATCACTTAAAAAATATCTCTTCTGAAACTACTGTGCCAATTTGGCCCAAACTATGGTGGAATGGTCTTTCGGTGGTCATCTTTCAGAATTGTGTCCGAAGACCCGGCCGCCAACCAAGATGGCCACCGTTACTAAAACTAGAAAATTCAGCAGAAAATCACTTAAACATTATCTCCTCTGAAACTGCTGGGCCAATTGGGCCCAAACTATGGTGGAATGGTCTTCAGATGGTCCTCTTTGTGTTCGACGATCCCGACCGCAAACCAAGATAGCTGCCGTTACAAAAAATAGAAAATTTGGCAAAAAATCACTTAAAAATTTTCTCTTCTGAAACTACTGTGCCAATTGGGCCCAAACTATGGTGGAATGGTCTTTCGATGGTCATCTTTCAGAATTGTGTCCGAAGACCCCGGCCGCCAACCAAGATGGCCACCGTTACTAAAACTAGAAAATTCAGCAAAAAATCACTTAAACATTATCTTCTCTGAAACTGCTGGGCCAATTGGGCCCAAACTATGGTGGAATGGTCTTTAGGTTATCCCCTTTCAGAATTCTGTCCGACGGCCCCGGCCGCTAGCCAAGTTGTCCGCATTACTAAAAATAGAAAATTTGGCAAAAAATCACTTAAAACTGATCTCCTCTGAAACTGCTGGGTCAATTGGGCCCAAGCTATGGTGAAATGGTCTCTGGGTTATCCCCTTTCAGAATTCTGTCCGATGGCCCCGGCCACTAGCCAAGTTGTCCGCATTACTAAAAATAGAAAATTTGACAAAAAATCATTTAAAAAAAAATAATCTCCTCTGAAACTGCTGGGTCAAATGGGCCCAAACTATGGTGAAATTGTCTTTAGATGGTCCCCTTTCAGAATTATATTCGACAATCCCGCCCGCCAAAGAAGCTGGCGGCCATTGCTAAAAATAGATGATTCGCAAAAATTCGCTTACAAATTTTCTCCTCTGAAACTGCTGGGTCAGTGGGGCCCAAACTATTGTGAAATGGTCATTAGTGGTCCCCTTTCAGAATTGTGTCTGGTGAGCCAATGCAACCTGCATGCGAGATTGTCCCATCAGCAGACATAGTTTTTACATAGGACCATGGGTTAAATGCTTAAAAATTTTCGACTGTGAAAGCAATTACCCATGCAATTTAAATCAAACATACTTCGGATATATAACGTTTATTTTTTGTCTGATTTTGATGCAGTTTTTTTCTTTAGATTCCTTATTGAATTATCTTTCAGTAGTATGTCAACGGATTTGACTACAGAATCTTCCATATACTTAAGCAATAATTATGTCTTTTGTTTTTTGGGGCCACCTTTGAACCAGGTGAGCGATTACAGGCTCCTAGGAGCCTCTAGTGTTATCTCTGTCTCTTGTCTTTAGTACTGTACTTATCGAATGAATTGTTTTTTCAATTCTGATTTTTATAGTGTGTCAATTGGGGTTAATACTCATTCTGCCATTGATCAAGGTGTAGGGGGGGGGGGGGGGGGGGGGTTGAGATCTCACAAAGCATGATTAACCCCGCCATACTTGTATGTGCCCGTCGCGAGTCAGGAACCGTTGTCAATGGTTGTCCTTGATCAATTTTTGTTCATCGTTCTTCTGTTTTAGTATAGTGTTTAGGTCAGATGATGTTGGTGATTTATCACTTATTTACTAGTTTAGGGACCATAAAGAGCTCACCTGACTGTGTGGGTGTATAATCATTGTTGAAGGCTGTTTAGGTAACTTTTTGTGTAGTTGTTATGGGCTCAGCTGGTTTTGGGATCGTTGTCTCATCGACATTTGCCCCATAGCTCTTTTTATGTACAAATTAAAATATTATTACGAGTTTAAAATATGACAACATTTTAAATCCTGTTCAAAAACTTTTGATCTCATTTGACCAAAAAACCTGACATATACAATATTGCGAATAATACAACAAAACTAATAAACTGTTTATTCCATTACTAGTTACTTTGGGCCAGGTGAGCTATTGCCATCACTTAGCGTCTGTCGTCGTCAGTCGTAAACCTTTTCAAATATCTTCTCCTCCGAAACTGCCGAGCCAATTTGAACCAAACTTGGTAAACAAAATGTCCTTAGGTGGTCCTCTTTAAAAATTGTATCTGACTGGTCCGCTCGCCATCCAAGATGGCCGCCACAGTTGGACATAGTTTAATATAGGAACCTAGGGGAAATCCACTCAGCCCATTGGAACCAAACTTGGTCACAACAGTTCTTGGATAATAATTTAATAATAAAAAAAAAGATCCAGCAGGTCCCACCCGTCATCCAAGATGGCCGCCACCATAGGATATAGTTGAACATTGGACCGTATGGGAAATACTTTTTCAGTTTTCTCTTGCTGAAATTATTTAGTCATTTGGAACTAAACGTTGTCACAATAGTCCTTGGGGTGTCCCATTTTAAAATTAGCCTGCCCAACATTCAATATGGCTGCCACCATGGGACATAGTACAACACCTTTGGTCACATTGACATAATTATGATGCATGAATGAGTTTGGTCAAAACAGGTGAGGTGGATTAGCTGTTGTTTACAACAGACCATTTACTAGTTTTTGTCTTGCCTGTGAAGAAAGTCGCGGAAACCGAACCATAGGTATGCTAATTCTGGAGGTGACAACGCCGGTGGCGGCGTCCACATTTGAATGTTAAGTTTTTGTGATTAGGTAAATTTCTCAGTAACTTGAACCAATATGTTACTGATATTTTGCATGTGTTTTGGTCCTGAGGTGTACATGCCAGTCTAGTACCTAAATACTGACCTTGATCTCAATTTCATGCTTCATTGAACATGCTTAGCTTTTGGGACTAGGTCAGTATATTGTTAACCAAGGAGAGCTACATTGTAGGTCACTGTTACTCGGTATGTGCTTTGGTCTTGAGGTGTACATGTCAGTCTGGTACTTAGAAGTAAAGAGAGATATGAGGTAAATTTCAATGAGACAACAACCCTATAATAAGCGAACTCCAAAACAAGTACAAAAAGAGGTCACCCCACAACCTGCAACAATGAGCACAAACTCTCACTGCATGGCACTTAGCTCTTTAAGTCTTCCAAAAATGAAATGTGAAAACATTTCCCCAACACTACAAATTGACTATTGACCTTGAACTAAATTTCATGCTTCATTGAACATGTTAAGTTTTTGTGAAAAGTTCTAGTACAACTTTCAAGCTGTACCAGAACTTTTCAGAGTAGGACAGTTTGGAAAAACAATGTATCAAACAACAACCTCATGGAGATTGTGTTAATTCATATAATGAAAATATGTTTTCTGTGGACAAGTCATTTCAATGCATCAATTAGCTTCCATCACCACACCTTAAAACAGTGTTTTATTGTACAAAATGTACAGTACATCTTTGTATTAATCCAGACACAACCTGCTGCGAAAAGTGGCACAGTTATAATGTTAATGATGTGAGAGCTTGGGTCACAGAAAATAGAAAATATAAATGGTCAAATCTTTGTAGATTGTCATTGTCTTGCTTGTTCAGCACACACAATTAGATTACTTATCTATCATATGTTTTAAACTTTCGAATAAAGTAATGAAAAACAAATTATGAAAATAACAAAAAATTAACAATGAAATCAATATAAAAAAAAAAGTGACAGTTTGATATAAAAAAAAAAATAGGAACATCAAGTCAAATAAGACTACAAGATGAAGAACAACAATAAAAGCGTTGTTCATTTGATATATTTTACCCTGTATATATTGGGATTTTGTCTCGTGTACATTTATTCCATATCCCCTTATTTTTTCTCAAATAAAATATAATATTTAGAAAATGCAGAAATACAATGTAGACAGCAAAAAAACAACACAAAAATTGTAATAGAAATAAAGGAATAAATAAAACTATTGTCTTTAATAAGCTTTGATAGCTTAATGCAAAACGCTGAGAAATTTTTTCTTGGAAATGGTGGGTCACACTACCTCAAAGCCCTGTAGTGCAATAGTTATTTTTAACGAATAGTAAAACTTTCTCTTAATGAATTGTTACATTTGATACACAACCTAAAGTAAACACAACCAAATTTGCCACTACTTTTATGCTCCGACCACGAATGTGGATCGGGCATATAGATTTACTCTTGTCTGTCCGTCTGTACGTCCGTCCGTACATCCCGATTTGGTTAAGTTTTGCGTTTAGGTCCGTTTCTAAGAAACTTCTTGCGCTATATCAATAATATTTTAATACAACATTTGTCTTATATGGTACAACAGAAGTCAATAACATTTTTAACACCCTGACCTACATTTTACGCATGAGTTACTTTGGTTAAGTTTCACGTTTAGGTCCATTTCATTGAGACCTCGTGTGATATATCAACAATATTTTACTACAACATTTGTCTTATATAGTACAACAGAAGTCAATAACATTTTATGCATGAGTGACTTTGGTTAAATTTTGTGTTTAGCTCTGTGTTTTGTGTCTATTTTCTGAGATACACATGGTGATATACATGTAACAGCATTTTACATATATAGTGCAAAGGAAGTGGAGCATCCTGACCTAAATTTTCTTCTCTATCTTCCACATCTTTTCCCGCCCTTTTTTTTGGGTTTGCATTTCCCGTCCTTTTTTCGGGTTTCCCGCACTTTTTTCCGGTATTTTTTTCAAATTGTTTTTTTTTGTTTTCTTGTTTCATTTTTTTTTCCAATTTTCCTAAAAAAAAATTCTCCAATTTTCCTCATTTGTTTTTCATTTTTTTCATAACACATGTTTAACAAGTAATAACACAGAATTCTGTACAATGGTTGTTGCTTCCACGGGATTTTCATTTCCCGCCATTTTATTTACATTATCCGCGTCCTATAACCTTATTATTTTCTACGAACTAACCCTTTTACTGGTCATATACCCCTTCGCCGCCATATTGTTTTCATTATCTGCATCCTATAGCCTTATTATTTTCTACGAACTAGCCCTTTCACTGGTCATCTGCCCCTTCCCCGCCATTTTGTTTTCATAATTGCATTATTTATTTCAATAATTACATTTCTTACCAAAGTTTGCCACCACCACCACCACCACCCACTTTTTTTCCGTATTTACCCTATCTTTTCACTATTCACCTTACTTTTCTTCTGTATTTTCCAAATCTTTTCACTATTCAACTTACCTTTCTTCTGTATTTTCTATATCTTTTTCACTATTCTACTTGGGTTTCTTCCGTATTTTTCATTTCTTGTCATTATTCAACTTGGGTTTCTTCCATATTTTCCCTATTTTTTCACTATTCAACTTACTTTTCTTCTGTATTTTCCAAATCTTTTCACTATTTTCTTCCATATATTCCATATCATTTCACAATTTTCTTCCATATTTTCCATATCTTTTCACTATTCAACTTACCTTTCTTCTGTATTTTACATATCTTTTCACAATTTTCTTCTGTATTTTCCAAATCTTTTCACTATTCAACTTGGGTTTCTTCCATATTTTCCCTATCTTTTCACTATTCAACTTATCTTTCTTCCATATTGTCCATATATTATCACTATTCAACCTGGGTTTCTTCCATATTTTTCATATCTTTTCACTATTTTCTTCTATATTTTCCGTATCATCTCACAATTTTCTTCTGTATTTTCCATATCTTTTCACTATTCAACTTACCTTTCTTCCGTATTTTCCATATCTTTTCACTATTCAACTTACTTTTCTTCAATATTTTCCATATCATTTCACTATTCAACTTATCTTTCTTCCATATTTTCCAAATCATTTCACTATTTTCTTCCATATTTTTCCTATATTTTCACTCTTTTCTTCTGTATTTTCGAAATCTTTTCACTATTCAACTTACCTTTCTTCTGTATTTTCCATATCTTTTTCACTATTCTACTTGGGTTTCTTCCGTATTTTTCATTTCTTGTCATTATTCAACTTGGGTTTCTTCCATATTTTCCCTATTTTTTCACTATTCAACTTACTTTTCTTCTGTATTTTCCAAATCTTTTCACTATTTTCTTCCATATATTCCATATCATTTCACAATTTTCTTCCATATTTTCCATATCTTTTCACTATTCAACTTACCTTTCTTCTGTATTTTACATATCTTTTCACAATTTTCTTCTGTATTTTCCAAATCTTTTCACTATTCAACTTGGGTTTCTTCCATATTTTCCCTATCTTTTCACTATTCAACTTATCTTTCTTCCATATTGTCCATATATTATCACTATTCAACCTGGGTTTCTTCCATATTTTTCATATCTTTTCACTATTTTCTTCTATATTTTCCGTATCATCTCACAATTTTCTTCTGTATTTTCCATATCTTTTCACTATTCAACTTACCTTTCTTCCGTATTTTCCATATCTTTTCACTATTCAACTTACTTTTCTTCAATATTTTCCATATCATTTCACTATTCAACTTATCTTTCTTCCATATTTTCCAAATCATTTCACTATTTTCTTCCATATTTTTCCTATATTTTCACTCTTTTCTTCTGTATTTTCGAAATCTTTTCACTATTCAACTTACCTTTCTTCTGTATTTTCCATATCTTTTTCACTATTCTACTTGGGTTTCTTCCGTATTTTTCATTTCTTGTCATTATTCAACTTGGGTTTCTTCCATATTTTCCCTATTTTTTCACTATTCAACTTACTTTTCTTCTGTATTTTCCAAATCTTTTCACTATTTTCTTCCATATATTCCATATCATTTCACAATTTTCTTCCATATTTTCCATATCTTTTCACTATTCAACTTACCTTTCTTCTGTATTTTACATATCTTTTCACAATTTTCTTCTGTATTTTCCAAATCTTTTCACTATTCAACTTGGGTTTCTTCCATATTTTTCCTATCTTTTCACTATTCAACTTATCTTTCTTCCATATTGTCCATATATTATCACTATTCAACCTGGGTTTCTTCCATATTTTTCATATCTTTTCACTATTTTCTTCTATATTTTCCATATCATCTCACAATTTTCTTCTGTATTTTCCATATCTTTTCACTATTCAACTTACCTTTCTTCCGTATTTTCCATATCTTTTCACTATTCAACTTACTTTTCTTCAATATTTTCCATATCATTTCACTATTCAACTTATCTTTCTTCCATATTTTCCAAATCATTTCACTATTTTCTTCCATATTTTTCCTATATTTTCACTCTTTTCTTCTGTATTTTCCAAATCTTTTCACTATTCAAATTACTTTTGTTCCATATTTTCTATATCTTTTCATTATTTTCTACAGTCTTTTCCCTATCTTTTCAACATTTTCTTCTGTATTTCCAAATCTTTTCACTATTTTCTTCTATATTTTCCAAATCTTATCACTTTTCAACTTACTTTTCTTGTCCATATCTTATCACTATTCGACTTGCTTTTCTGCCATATTTTCCACATCATTTCACATTTCAACTTACTTTTCTTCCATATTTTCCATATCATTTCACTATTCAAATTGCCTTTCTTCCATATTTTCCATATCCTTTGACAATTTTTTCTCTGTTTTCCATATCATTTCACAATTTAATTTATCTTTCTTTCATAATTTGCAAAGCATTTCACTATTCAACTTACTTTTCTTCCATATTTTCCATATTCTCCCTATCTTTTCGCTATTTTCTTCCATATTTTCCCTATCATTTCAATATTCATCTTACTTATCTTCCATATTTTCCAAATCATTTCACTATTAAACTTATCTTTCTTCCATATTATCCACAGCTTATCACTATTTGAATTGCCTTACTTTCATATTTTCCATATTATTTCACTATTTTCTTCCATATTTTCCCTATTTTTCACTATTTTCTTCTCAATTTTCCACATCATTTCACTATTCAACCTACTTTTCTCCCGTATATTCCATATCATTTCACTATTCAACCTACTTTTTTTTCCATTTTTTCCATATTTTTTTACAATTTTCTTTCATATTTTCCAAATCTTTTCTCTATTCGGCTTGCCTTTCTTCCAAATTTTCCATATCATTTAACATTTCAACTTACCTTTCTTCCGTATTTTCCATCATTTCACAATTCAACCTACTTTTCTTCCGTATATTCCATATCATTTCACTATTCAACCTACTTTTCTTCCATTTTTTCCATATTTTTTTACAATTTTCTTTCATATTTTCCAAATCTTTTCACTATTTTCTTCCGTATTTGCTATATCTTTTCACCATTTTCTTCTGTATTTTCCATCATTTCACAATTCAACCTACTTTTCTTCCGTATATTCCATATCATTTCACTATTCAACCTACTTTTCTTCCATATTTTCCATATCTTTTCACAATTTTCTTCCATATTTTCCAAATCTTTTCTCTATTAAGCTTGCCTTTCTCCCATATTTTCCATATCATTTCACATTTCAACCTACCTTTCTTCCATATTTTCCATATCATTTCACTATTCAACCTACTTTTCTTCTATATTTTTCATATCATTTCGCTATTTGACTTGCCTTTCTTCCATATTTTTCATATCTTTTCACTATTCAACCTACCTTTCTTTCATATTTTCCATATCATTTCACTATTCAACTTAGCTTTCTTCCATATTTTCCATATCTTTTCACTATTCAACCTACTTTTCTTCTATATTTTTCATATCTTTTCGCTATTTGACTTGCCTTTCTTCCATATTTTCCATATCATTTCACTATTCAACCTACTCTTCTTCCCCATTTTCCCTATCTTTTCACTATTCAACTTATTTTTCTTCCATATTTTCCAAATCATTTCACTCTTCAATTTATCTTTCTTCCATATTGTCCATATCTTTTCACTTTTCGACTTACTTTTCTTCCATATTTTCCAAATCATTTCACTATTGAATTTATCTTTCTTCCATATTTTTCATATCTTTTCACTATTCAACTCACTTTTCTACTGTATTTTCCATATCTTGTCACTATTCAACTTGAGTTTCTTCCATAAAGTCCATATCTTTTCCCTATTTAACTTGTCTTTCTTCCATATTTTCCATATCATTTCACATTTCAACTTCCATATTTATCATATCTTATCACTATTCGACTTGCATTTCTTCCATGTTTTCCATGTCATTTCACTATTCAACTTACTTTTCTTCTGTATTTCCATAGCTTTACGCTATTCAACTTGGGTTTCTTCCATAATGTCCATATCTTTTCACTATATAACTTGTCTTTCTTCCATATTTTCCATATCATTTCACATTTCAACTTCCATATTTATCATATCTTATAACTATTCGACTTGCATTTCTTCCATGTTTTCCAAGTCATTTCACTATTCAATTTACTTTTCTTCTGTATTTCCATAGCTTTTCACCATTCAACTTGGGTTTTTTCCATATTTTCCATATCATTTCACATTTAAGCTTACTGTTCTTCCATATTTTCCATATCTTTTCGCAATTTTCTTCCATATTTTCCCAATTTTTTCTCTATTAGGCTTGCCTTTCTTCCTTATTTTCCATATCATTTCACATTTCAACTTACATTTGTTCCATATTTTCTATATCTTTTCACTATTTTCTTCTGTATATTCCATATCATTTCACTATTCAGCCTACTTTTTTGTCCCATATTTTCCATATCTCTTCACAATTTTCTTCCATATTTTCCAAATCTTTTATCTATTAGTCTTGCCCTTCTTCCATATTTTCCATATCATTTCACATTTCAACCTACCTTTCTTCCATATTTTCCATATCATTTCACTATTCAACCTACTGTTCTTACGTATTTTCCATATCATTTCACTATTCAACTTAGCTTTCTTCCATATTTTCCATATCTTTTCACTATTCAACCTACTTTTCTTCTATATTTTTCATATCTTTTCGCTATTTGACTTGCCTTTCTTCCATATTTTCCATATCTTTTCACTATTCAACCTAGCTTTCTTCCATATTTTCCATATCATTTCACTATTCAACCTACTCTTCTTCCCCATTTTCCCTATCTTTTCACTATTCAACTTATTTTTCTTCCATATTTTCCAAATCATTGCACTCTTCAATTTATCTTTCTTCCATATTGTCCATATCTTTTCACTTTTCGACTTACTTTTCTTCCATATTTTCCAAATCATTTCACTATTGAATTTATCTTTCTTCCATATTTTTCATATCTTTTCACTATTCAACTCACTTTTCTACTGTATTTTCCATATCTTGTCACTATTCAACTTGGGTTTCTTCCATAAAGTCCATATCTTTTCCCTATTTAACTTGTCTTTCTTCCATATTTTCCATATCATTTCACATTTCAACTTCCATATTTATCATATCTTATCACTATTCGACTTGCATTTCTTCCATGTTTTCCATGTCATTTCACTATTCAACTTACTTTTCTTCTGTATTTCCATAGCTTTACACTATTCAACTTGGGTTTCTTCCATAATGTCCATATCTTTTCACTATTTAACTTGTCTTTCTTCCATATTTTCCATATCATTTCACATTTCAACTTCCATATTTATCATATCTTATAACTATTCGACTTGCATTTCTTCCATGTTTTCCAAGTCATTTCACTATTCAATTTACGTTTCTTCTGTATTTCCATAGCTTTTCACCATTCAACTTGGGTTTTTTCCATATTTTCCATATCATTTCACATTTAAGCTTACTGTTCTTCCATATTTTCCATATCTTTTCGCAATTTTCTTCCATATTTTCCCAATTTTTTCTCTATTAGGCTTGCCTTTCTTCCATATTTTCCATATCTTTTCACATTTCAACTTACATTTGTTCCATATTTTCTATATCTTTTCACTATTTTCTTCTGTATATTCCATATCATTTCACTATTCAGCCTACTTTTTTGTCCCATATTTTCCATATCTCTTCACAATTTTCTTCCATATTTTCCAAATCTTTTATCTATTAGTCTTGCCCTTCTTCCATATTTTCCATATCATTTCACATTTCAACCTACCTTTCTTCCATATTTTCCATATCATTTCACTATTCAACCTACTGTTCTTACGTATTTTCCATATCATTTCACTATTCAACTTAGCTTTCTTCCATATTTTCCATATCTTTTCACTATTCAACCTACTTTTCTTATATATTTTTCATATCTTTTCGCTATTTGACTTGCCTTTCTTCCATATTTTCCATATCTTTTCACTATTCAACCTAGCTTTCTTCCATATTTTCCATATCATTTCACTATTCAACCTACTCTTCTTCCCCATTTTCCCTATCTTTTCACTATTCAACTTATTTTTCTTCCATATTTTCCAAATCATTGCACTCTTCAATTTATCTTTCTTCCATATTGTCCATATCTTTTCACTTTTCGACTTACTTTTCTTCCATATTTTCCAAATCATTTCACTATTGAATTTATCTTTCTTCCATATTTTTCATATCTTTTTACTATTCAACTCACTTTTCTACTGTATTTTCCATATCTTGTCACTATTCAACTTGGGTTTCTTCCATAAAGTCCATATCTTTTCCCTATTTAACTTGTCTTTCTTCCATATTTTCCATATCATTTCACATTTCAACTTCCATATTTATCATATCTTATCACTATTCGACTTGCATTTCTTCCATGTTTTCCATGTCATTTCACTATTCAACTTACTTTTCTTCTGTATTTCCATAGCTTTACACTATTCAACTTGGGTTTCTTCCATAATGTCCATATCTTTTCACTATTTAACTTGTCTTTCTTCCATATTTTCCATATCATTTCACATTTCAACTTCCATATTTATCATATCTTATAACTATTCGACTTGCATTTCTTCCATGTTTTCCAAGTCATTTCACTATTCAATTTACTTTTCTTCTGTATTTCCATAGCTTTTCACCATTCAACTTGGGTTTTTTCCATATTTTCCATATCATTTCACATTTAAGCTTACTGTTCTTCCATATTTTCCATATCTTTTCGCAATTTTCTTCCATATTTTCCCAATTTTTTCTCTATTAGGCTTGCCTTTCTTCCATATTTTCCATATCTTTTCACATTTCAACTTACATTTGTTCCATATTTTCTATATCTTTTCACTATTTTCTTCTGTATATTCCATATCATTTCACTATTCAGCCTACTTTTTTGTCCCATATTTTCCATATCTCTTCACAATTTTCTTCCATATTTTCCAAATCTTTTATCTATTAGTCTTGCCCTTCTTCCATATTTTCCATATCATTTCACATTTCAACCTACCTTTCTTCCATATTTTCCATATCATTTCACTATTCAACCTACTGTTCTTACGTATTTTCCATATCATTTCACTATTCAACTTAGCTTTCTTCCATATTTTCCATATCTTTTCACTATTCAACCTACTTTTCTTATATATTTTTCATATCTTTTCGCTATTTGACTTGCCTTTCTTCCATATTTTCCATATCTTTTCACTATTCAACCTAGCTTTCTTCCATATTTTCCATATCATTTCACTATTCAACCTACTCTTCTTCCCCATTTTCCCTATCTTTTCACTATTCAACTTATTTTTCTTCCATATTTTCCAAATCATTGCACTCTTCAATTTATCTTTCTTCCATATTGTCCATATCTTTTCACTTTTCGACTTACTTTTCTTCCATATTTTCCAAATCATTTCACTATTGAATTTATCTTTCTTCCATATTTTTCATATCTTTTCACTATTCAACTCACTTTTCTACTGTATTTTCCATATCTTGTCACTATTCAACTTGGGTTTCTTCCATAAAGTCCATATCTTTTCCCTATTTAACTTGTCTTTCTTCCATATTTTCCATATCATTTCACATTTCAACTTCCATATTTATCATATCTTATCACTATTCGACTTGCATTTCTTCCATGTTTTCCATGTCATTTCACTATTCAACTTACTTTTCTTCTGTATTTCCATAGCTTTACACTATTCAACTTGGGTTTCTTCCATAATGTCCATATCTTTTCACTATTTAACTTGTCTTTCTTCCATATTTTCCATATCATTTCACATTTCAACTTCCATATTTATCATATCTTATAACTATTCGACTTGCATTTCTTCCATGTTTTCCAAGTCATTTCACTATTCAATTTACTTTTCTTCTGTATTTCCATAGCTTTTCACCATTCAACTTGGGTTTTTTCCATATTTTCCATATCATTTCACATTTAAGCTTACTGTTCTTCCATATTTTCCATATCTTTTCGCAATTTTCTTCCATATTTTCCCAATTTTTTCTCTATTAGGCTTGCCTTTCTTCCATATTTTCCATATCTTTTCACATTTCAACTTACATTTGTTCCATATTTTCTATATCTTTTCACTATTTTCTTCTGTATATTCCATATCATTTCACTATTCAGCCTACTTTTTTGTCCCATATTTTCCATATCTCTTCACAATTTTCTTCCATATTTTCCAAATCTTTTATCTATTAGTCTTGCCCTTCTTCCATATTTTCCATATCATTTCACATTTCAACCTACCTTTCTTCCATTTTTTCCATATCATTTCACTATTCAACCTACTGTTCTTACGTATTTTCCATATCATTTCACTATTCAACTTAGCTTTCTTCCATATTTTCCATATCTTTTCACTATTCAACCTACTTTTCTTATATATTTTTCATATCTTTTCGCTATTTGACTTGCCTTTCTTCCATATTTTCCATATCTTTTCACTATTCAACCTAGCTTTCTTCCATATTTTCCATATCATTTCACTATTCAACCTACTCTTCTTCCCCATTTTCCCTATCTTTTCACTATTCAACTTATTTTTCTTCCATATTTTCCAAATCATTGCACTCTTCAATTTATCTTTCTTCCATATTGTCCATATCTTTTCACTTTTCGACTTACTTTTCTTCCATATTTTCCAAATCATTTCACTATTGAATTTATCTTTCTTCCATATTTTTCATATCTTTTCACTATTCAACTCACTTTTCTACTGTATTTTCCATATCTTGTCACTATTCAACTTGGGTTTCTTCCATAAAGTCCATATCTTTTCCCTATTTAACTTGTCTTTCTTCCATATTTTCCATATCATTTCACATTTCAACTTCCATATTTATCATATCTTATAACTATTCGACTTGCATTTCTTCCATGTTTTCCAAGTCATTTCACTATTCAATTTACTTTTCTTCTGTATTTCCATAGCTTTTCACCATTCAACTTGGGTTTTTTCCATATTTTCCATATCATTTCACATTTAAGCTTACTGTTCTTCCATATTTTCCATATCTTTTCGCAATTTTCTTCCATATTTTCCCAATTTTTTCTCTATTAGGCTTGCCTTTCTTCCATATTTTCCATATCTTTTCACATTTCAACTTACATTTGTTCCATATTTTCTATATCTTTTCACTATTTTCTTCTGTATATTCCATATCATTTCACTATTCAGCCTACTTTTTTGTCCCATATTTTCCATATCTCTTCACAATTTTCTTCCATATTTTCCAAATCTTTTATCTATTAGTCTTGCCCTTCTTCCATATTTTCCATATCATTTCACATTTCAACCTACCTTTCTTCCATATTTTCCATATCATTTCACTATTCAACCTACTGTTCTTACGTATTTTCCATATCATTTCACTATTCAACTTAGCTTTCTTCCATATTTTCCATATCTTTTCACTATTCAACCTACTTTTCTTCTATATTTTTCATATCTTTTCGCTATTTGACTTGCCTTTCTTCCATATTTTCCATATCTTTTCACTATTCAACCTAGCTTTCTTCCATATTTTCCATATCATTTCACTATTCAACCTACTCTTCTTCCCCATTTTCCCTATCTTTTCACTATTCAACTTATTTTTCTTCCATATTTTCCAAATCATTGCACTCTTCAATTTATCTTTCTTCCATATTGTCCATATCTTTTCACTTTTCGACTTACTTTTCTTCCATATTTTCCAAATCATTTCACTATTGAATTTATCTTTCTTCCATATTTTTCATATCTTTTCACTATTCAACTCACTTTTCTACTGTATTTTCCATATCTTGTCACTATTCAACTTGGGTTTCTTCCATAAAGTCCATATCTTTTCACTATTTAACTTGTCTTTCTTCCATATTTTCCATATCATTTCACATTTCAACTTCCATATTTATCATATCTTATCACTATTCGACTTGCATTTCTTCCATGTTTTCCATGTCATTTCACTATTCAACTTACTTTTCTTCTGTATTTCCATAGCTTTACACTATTCAACTTGGGTTTCTTCCATAATGTCCATATCTTTTCACTATTTAACTTGTCTTTCTTCCATATTTTCCATATCATTTCACATTTCAACTTCCATATTTATCATATCTTATAACTATTCGACTTGCATTTCTTCCATGTTTTCCAAGTCATTTCACTATTCAATTTACTTTTCTTCTGTATTTCCATAGCTTTTCACCATTCAACTTGGGTTTTTTCCATATTTTCCATATCATTTCACATTTAAGCTTACTGTTCTTCCATATTTTCCATATCTTTTCGCAATTTTCTTCCATATTTTCCCAATTTTTTCTCTATTAGGCTTGCCTTTCTTCCATATTTTCCATATCTTTTCACATTTCAACTTACATTTGTTCCATATTTTCTATATCTTTTCACTATTTTCTTCTGTATATTCCATATCATTTCACTATTCAGCCTACTTTTTTGTCCCATATTTTCCATATCTCTTCACAATTTTCTTCCATATTTTCCAAATCTTTTATCTATTAGTCTTGCCCTTCTTCCATATTTTCCATATCATTTCACATTTCAACCTACCTTTCTTCCATTTTTTCCATATCATTTCACTATTCAACCTACTGTTCTTACGTATTTTCCATATCATTTCACTATTCAACTTAGCTTTCTTCCATATTTTCCATATCTTTTCACTATTCAACCTACTTTTCTTATATATTTTTCATATCTTTTCGCTATTTGACTTGCCTTTCTTCCATATTTTCCATATCTTTTCACTATTCAACCTAGCTTTCTTCCATATTTTCCATATCATTTCACTATTCAACCTACTCTTCTTCCCCATTTTCCCTATCTTTTCACTATTCAACTTATTTTTCTTCCATATTTTCCAAATCATTGCACTCTTCAATTTATCTTTCTTCCATATTGTCCATATCTTTTCACTTTTCGACTTACTTTTCTTCCATATTTTCCAAATCATTTCACTATTGAATTTATCTTTCTTCCATATTTTTCATATCTTTTCACTATTCAACTCACTTTTCTACTGTATTTTCCATATCTTGTCACTATTCAACTTGGGTTTCTTCCATAAAGTCCATATCTTTTCCCTATTTAACTTGTCTTTCTTCCATATTTTCCATATCATTTCACATTTCAACTTCCATATTTATCATATCTTATCACTATTCGACTTGCATTTCTTCCATGTTTTCCATGTCATTTCACTATTCAACTTACTTTTCTTCTGTATTTCCATAGCTTTACACTATTCAACTTGGGTTTCTTCCATAATGTCCATATCTTTTCACTATTTAACTTGTCTTTCTTCCATATTTTCCATATCATTTCACATTTCAACTTCCATATTTATCATATCTTATAACTATTCGACTTGCATTTCTTCCATGTTTTCCAAGTCATTTCACTATTCAATTTACTTTTCTTCTGTATTTCCATAGCTTTTCACCATTCAACTTGGGTTTTTTCCATATTTTCCATATCATTTCACATTTAAGCTTACTGTTCTTCCATATTTTCCATATCTTTTCGCAATTTTCTTCCATATTTTCCCAATTTTTTCTCTATTAGGCTTGCCTTTCTTCCATATTTTCCATATCTTTTCACATTTTAACTTACATTTGTTCCATATTTTCTATATCTTTTCACTATTTTCTTCTGTATATTCCATATCATTTCACTATTCAGCCTACTTTTTTGTCCCATATTTTCCATATCTCTTCACAATTTTCTTCCATATTTTCCAAATCTTTTATCTATTAGTCTTGCCCTTCTTCCATATTTTCCATATCATTTCACATTTCAACCTACCTTTCTTCCATTTTTTCCATATCATTTCACTATTCAACCTACTGTTCTTACGTATTTTCCATATCATTTCACTATTCAACTTAGCTTTCTTCCATATTTTCCATATCTTTTCACTATTCAACCTACTTTTCTTATATATTTTTCATATCTTTTCGCTATTTGACTTGCCTTTCTTCCATATTTTCCATATCTTTTCACTATTCAACCTAGCTTTCTTCCATATTTTCCATATCATTTCACTATTCAACCTACTCTTCTTCCCCATTTTCCCTATCTTTTCACTATTCAACTTATTTTTCTTCCATATTTTCCAAATCATTGCACTCTTCAATTTATCTTTCTTCCATATTGTCCATATCTTTTCACTTTTCGACTTACTTTTCTTCCATATTTTCCAAATCATTTCACTATTGAATTTATCTTTCTTCCATATTTTTCATATCATTTCACTATTCAACTCACTTTTCTACTGTATTTTCCATATCTTGTCACTATTCAACTTGGGTTTCTTCCATAAAGTCCATATCTTTTCCCTATTTAACTTGTCTTTCTTCCATATTTTCCATATCATTTCACATTTCAACTTCCATATTTATCATATCTTATCACTATTCGACTTGCATTTCTTCCATGTTTTCCATGTCATTTCACTATTCAACTTACTTTTCTTCTGTATTTCCATAGCTTTACACTATTCAACTTGGGTTTCTTCCATAATGTCCATATCTTTTCACTATTTAACTTGTCTTTCTTCCATATTTTCCATATCATTTCACATTTCAACTTCCATATTTATCATATCTTATAACTATTCGACTTGCATTTCTTCCATGTTTTCCAAGTCATTTCACTATTCAATTTACTTTTCTTCTGTATTTCCATAGCTTTTCACCATTCAACTTGGGTTTTTTCCATATTTTCCATATCATTTCACATTTAAGCTTACTGTTCTTCCATATTTTCCATATCATTTCACATTTCAACTTACATTTGTTCCATATTTTCTATATCTTTTCACTATTTTCTTCTGTATATTCCATATCATTTCACTATTCAGCCTACTTTTTTGTCCCATATTTTCCATATCTCTTCACAATTTTCTTCCATATTTTCCAAATCTTTTATCTATTAGTCTTGCCCTTCTTCCATATTTTCCATATCATTTCACATTTCAAATTACCTATTTTTCATTTTTTCCATATCATTTCACTATTCAACTTGGCTTTCTTCCATATTTTCCATATCTTTTCACTATTCAACCTACTTTTCTTCCATATTTTTCATATCTTTTCACTATTTGACTTGCCATTCTTCCATATTTTCCATATCTTTTCACTATTCAACTAAGTTTTCTTCCATATTTTTCATATCTTTTCACAATTCAACCTACTTTTCTTCCCCAATTTTCCTATCTTTTCACTATTCAAGTTATTTTTCTTCCATATTTTCCAAATCATTTCACTGTTCAATTTATCTTTCTTCCATATTGTCCATATCTTTTCACTATTCAACTTACTTTTCTTCCATATTTTGAATATTTTTTTCATTATTAGACTTGCCTTTCTTCCATATTTTCCATATCATTTCATATTTAAGCTTACTTTTCTTCCATATTTTCCATATAATTTCACAATTCAACCTACTTTCTTTCTATATTTTCCATATCTTTTAACTATTCGACTTACTTTTCTTCCATATTTTCCAAGTCATTTCACTATTCAACTTATCTTTCTTCCATATTTTCCCTATCTTTTCACTATTCAACTTAGTTTTCTTCCATATTTTCCATATCATTTTACAATTCAACCTACTTTTCTCCACCATTTTCCCTATCTTTTCACTATCCAACTTAGTTTTCTTCCATATTTTCCATATCATTTTACAATTCAACCTACTTTTCTCCCCCATTTTCCCTATCTTTTCACTATTCGACTTACTTTTCTTCCATATTTTTTAAATCATTTCACTATTCAACTTATCTTTCTTCCATATTTTTCAAATCTTTCACTATTCCACTCACTTTCCTTCTGTATTTTCCTAAACTTTTCACTATTCAACTTACTTTTCTTCTGTATTTCCATAACTTTTCACTATTCAACTTGGGTTTCTTCCTGATTTTTCATATCTTTTCTCTATTCTACCTACTTTTCTTCCCCATTTTACCTATGTTTTCACTATTCAACTTATTTTTCTTCCATATTTTCCAAATCATTTCACTGTTCAATTGATCTTTCTATCACATTGTCCATATCTTTTCACTATTCAGCTTACTTTTCTTCTGTATTTTCTATATCTTTTCACTATTCAACTTACTTTTCTTCCATATTTTTCACATTTTTTTCATTTCACTATTTGACTTGCCTTTCTTCTATATTTTCAATATCATTTCACATTTAAGTTTACTTTTCCTCCATATTTTCCATATTTTTTCACTATTCGACTTACTTTTCTTCCATATTTTCCAAATCATTTCACTATTCAATTTATCTTTCTTCCAAATTTTTCATATCTTTTCACTATTCAACTTACTTTTGTTCTGTATTTTCCATATCTTTTCACTATTCGACTTACTTTTCTTCCATATTTTCCAAATCATTTCACTATTCAATTTATCTTTCTTCCATATTTTCCAAATCTTTTCGCTATTAGGCTTGCCTTTCTTCCATATTTTCCATATCATTTCACATTTCGACTTACCTTTATTTTATATTTTCCATATCATTTCACTATTCAATCTACTTTTCTTTCGTATTTTCCATATCATTTCACTATTCAACTTGGCTTTTTTCCATATTTTCCATATCTTTTCACTATTCAACTTAGCTTTCTACCATATTTTCCATATCTTTTCACTATTGAACCTACTTTTCTTCCATATTTTTCATATCTTTCCACTATTAGACTTGCCTTTCTTCCATATTTTCCATATCTTTTCACTATTCAACTAAGTTTTCTTCCATATTTTCCATATCATTTCACAATTCAACCTACTTTTCTTCCCCATTTTCCCTATCTTTTCAATATTCAACTTATTTTCTTCCATTTTTCAAAATCATATCACTATTCAATTGATATTTCTTCCATATTTTTCATATCTTTTCACTATTCAACTCACTTTTCTTCATTATTTTCCATATCTTTTCACCATTCAACGGGAGTTTCTTCCATAATGTCCATATCTTTTCAATATTTGACTTGTCTTTCTTCCATATTTTCGATATCATTTCACATTTCAACTTACTTTTCTTTCATATTTTCCATATCTTATCACTATTCGACTTGCATTTCTTCCATGTTTTCCATATCATTTCACTATTCAACTTATTTTTCTTCTGTATTTCCATAGCTTTTCACTATTCAACTTGGGTTTCTTCTATATTTTTCATATCTTTTCGCTATTCAACTTACCTTTCTTCCATATTTTTTCTATCGTTTCACTATTCAACTGACATTTCTTCTGCACTTTTCAAATCTTTTCAATATTCAGCTAAATTTTCTTCCATATTTTTCATATTTTTTTCACTATTTGACTTGCCTTTCTTCCATATTTTCCATATCATTTCACATTTAAGCTTACTTTTCTTCCATATTTTCCATATTTTTTCACTTTTTGACTTACTTTTAATCTATATTTTTCAAATCATTTCACTATTCAATTTATCTTTCTTCCATAAATTTCATATCTTTTCACTATTCAACTTACTTTTCTTCTGTATTTTCCTTATCTTTTCACTATTCAAGTTGGGTTTCTTCCATAATGTCCATATCATTTCACTATTTGACTTGTCTTTCTTCCATATTTTCCATATCATTTCACATTTCAACTTACTTTTCTTCTGTATTTCCATAGCTTTTCACTATAGAACTTGGGTTTCTTCCATTTTTTTTTACATCTTTTTTCACAATACAACTTACCTTTCTTCCATATTTTCTCTATTTTTTCACTATTCAACTGACATTTCTTCTGCATTATCCATATTTTTTCACTATTCAACTTACTTTTCTTCCATAATTTTCACATCATTTCACTATTCAACTTGCCTTTCTTCCATATTTTCCCTATCTTTCCAATATTTTCTTCCATATTTTCTATATCTTTTCACTATTCAACTTACTTTTCTTCCATATTTTTCATATCTTTTCACTATTCAACTTACCTTTCTTCCATATTTTCCCTATCTTTTCACTATTCAACTTACATTTCTTCCATATTTTCCAAATTTTTTTCACTATTCAACTTTTCTTCCATAATTTCCATAACTTTTCACTATTTAACTTACTTTTCTTCCATATTTTCCAAATCATTTCACTATTTGACTTACTCTTCTTCCATATTGTCCAAATCTTTTCACTATTCAACTTTTCTTCCATATTTCCCATATATTTTCACTTTTCAAATTGCCTTTCTTCTATATTGTCCATATCTTATCACTATTCGACTTGCCTTTCTTCCGCATTTTCCATATTATTTTACATTTCAACTTACATTTTTCCATATTTTTCCATATCATTTCACTATTCAATTTGCCTTTCTTCCATATTGTGTATATCGTATCACTATTCAGCTTATTTTTCTTCCATACTTTCCAAATATTATCACTATTCAACTTTCTTTTCTTCCACCAGTCCCCCACCAACAACAGCGACATATTTAGTTGCACTGCCCTCCTTCCTAAATATTCTGTAACCCAATTGCCACATGTAAAATTTGTCATTTTTCGTTTTATTTTTGTCTTTCGTGTTTTGGGTGGAATTTCAACGCTATTGCGGCGGCTCTCAACATACTTATGTATCTTAGCCCACTGGTCTATTCTAGCCCACTGGTCGATACTGACCCACTGTTCTATCCTATTCCACTGTTCTGCCCTAATCCACTGGTCGATCCTGACCCACTGATCGAATCCAACCCACTGTTCTGTCCTAATCCAATGGTCGATCCTGAACTACTGGTCTAGCCCAACCCAGAGGTCTAACCCAACCTACTGATCTATATTAGCACACTGGTCGATCCTGACCCACTGTTATATCCTATCCTAAAGGTCCATCCTAACCGACTAGTAAAACCCAACCTACTGTTCTGTCCTAATCCACTGGTCGATCCTGACCCACTGGTATATCACAACCTACTGGTCTATCTTAGCCCACTAGTCTATCCCGACCCACTGGTCTAGCCCAACCCACTGGTCTATCCAAACCTACTGGTGTATCTTATCCCAGTGGTTTCTCCTAACCCACTGGTCAATCCTGACCCACTGTTCTATCCTATCCTAAAGGTCTATCCTAATCGACTGGTCAAACCCAACCCACTGTTCTGTCCTAATCCACTGGTCTATCCTAACCCAATGGTCTATCCTGACCCACTGTTCTATCCTGACCCACTGGTATAGCACAACCCACTAGTTTATCCCAACATACTGGTCTATATTGGCCCACTGGTCTATCCTACCCCAGTGCTCTATATCAACCCAGTGGTCAAACACAACCAACTGTTCTGTCCTAATCCACTGGTCTATCCTGACCCACTGGTGTAGCCCAACCCAATGGACTATCCTAATACACTGGTTGATCCCGACACACTGGTCGAACCCAATCCACTGTTCTATCCTATTCCACTGATCGATCCTGACTCACTGGTCTATCCTGACCCACTGGTCAATCCTAATCCACTGGTCTATCCTAACCCACTTGTCTATCCTACCCATCTGGTCAGTCCTAAGAAAAATAGTGTATACTGAACCATTGGTCTAGCCCAACCCACTGGTCTATCCCAACATACTTGTCTATCTTAGAACACTGGTCTATCCTAACCCAATGGTCTATCCTAACCCACTGGTCTATCCTACCCCACTGGTCTATCCTATCCCAATGGTCGATCCTAACCCACTGGTCTAGCCCAACACACTGGTCTATCCTAATCCACTGGTCGATCCAGACACACTGGACGAACCCAACCCACTGTTCTGTCCTATTTCACTGGTCGATCCTGACCCACTGGTCTAGCCCAACCCACTGATCTATCCGAACCCATTTGTCTATCCTACCTCACACTTCTATCCTAGCCCACAGGTGTATCCTAATCCACTGGTCTATCCTAACCCACTGGTCTATGATAACCCACTTTTCTATTCTGATCCACTGTTCTGTCCTAATCCACTGTTCTTCCCTAATCCATTGGTCTATCCTACCCCACTGGTCTATATCAACCAACTGGTCAAACCCAACCAACTGTTATATCCTAATCCACTGGTATATCCTAAACCATTGGTCTAGCCCAACCCACTGGTCTATCCTAATCCACTGGTCGAACCCAAGCCACTGTTCTGTCCTATTCCACTGGTCGATACTGACCCACTGGTCTAGCCCAACCCACTGGTCTATCCTACCTCAGTGGTATATCCTCACCCATTGGTCTATCCTAACCCATTGGTCTATCCTAACCCATTGGTCTATCCTAACCCACTGGTCGATCATGACCCACTGGTCTATCTCAACATACTGGTCTATATTAGCCCACTGGTCTATCTTACCCACTAGTCGATTCTGACCCATTGTTCTACACTATCCCAGTGGTCTATCCTCACCCACTGGTCAAACCCAAACCACTTTTCTGTCTTAATCCACTGGTCGATCCTAACCCATTGGTCTATCCCAACCTATTGGTCATTCCTAACCCACTGGTCTATTCTATCCCAGTGGTCTATCCTCACCCACTGGTCAAACCCAACCCACTGTTCTGTCTTAATCCACTGGTCGATCATAACCCATTGGTCTAGCCCAACCCACTGGTCTATCCTATCACACTGCTCTATCTTTACCCACATGTCTAAGTTACCCCACTGATCTATCTTAACCCATAGGTCTATCCTACCCAGCTGGTGTATCCTAAATAAATGGTATATGTTGACCCACTGGTCTAGTCCAACCCATTGGTCTATCCGAACATACTTGTCTATCTATGAAGACTAGTCTATCTTAACCCAATGGATTATCTAACCCTACTGGTCTATCTTAGCCCACTGGTCTCTCCTAACCCACTGGTCAATCCTGACCCACTGTTCTATCCTATTCCAATGTTCTATCCTAACCCACTGATCAAACCCAACTCACTGTTCTGTCCTAGCCCACTTGTCTATCTTATCCCACTGGTCTATCCTAACCCACTTGTCTATCCTACCTCACTGGTCTATCCTACCCCACTGGTCTATCCTAACCCACTGATCTAGCCCAACCCACTGGTCTATCCCAACATACTGGTCTATCTTAGCCCACTGGTCTATCTTACCCACTGGTCGATTCTGACCCACTGTTCTATGATATCCCAATGGTGTATCCGAACCATCTGGTCAAACCCAACCCACTATTCTGTCGTAAAACACTGGTCGATCATGACCCACTGGTCTAGCCCAACCCACTGGTCTATCCGAATCTACTGGTTTATCGTAGCCCGCTGGTCTATGCTAACCCAGTTTTCTATTCTGATCCACTGTTCTGTCCTAATCCACTGTTCTTCCCCAATCCACTGGTCTATCCTACCCAGCTGGTCTATATCAACCCACTGGTCAAACCCAAACAACTGTTCTATCCTAATCCACTGGTCTATCCTGAACCATTGGTCTAGCCCAACCCATTGGTCTATCCTAGTCCATTGGTCGAACCCAATCCACTGTTCTGTCCTATTCCACTGGTCGATCTTGACCCACTGGTCTAGCCCAACCCACTGGTCTATCCTGACCCATTTGTATATCCTACCTCACTGATATATCCTAACCCACTGGTATATCCTAACCCATTGGTCTATCCTAACCACCTAGTCGATCATGACCCACTGTTCTGTCCTAATCCACTGTTCTTCCCTAATCCACTGGTCTATCCTACCCCACTGGTCTATATCAACCCACTGGTCAAACCCAACCAACTGTTCTATCCTAATCCACTGGTCTATCCTGAACCATATCTCTAGCCCAGCCCATTGGTCTATCCTAACCCACTAGTCGATCATGACCCACTGTTCTGTCCTAATCCACTGTTCTTCCCTAATCCACTGGTCTATCCTACCCCACTGGTCTATATCAACCCACTGGTCAAACCCAACCAACTGTTCTATCCTATCCCAGTGGTCTATCCTCACCCACTTGTCTATCCTACCTCACTGTTCTGTCATAGCCCACTGGTCTATCTTAACCCACTGGTCTATCATAACCCACTTGTCTATCCTACCTCACTGATCTATCCTAACCCACTGGTCAAACCCATCTCACTGTTCTATCCTAGCCTACTGGTATATCTTAACCCACTGGTCTATCCTAACCCACTTGTCTATCCTACCTCACTGGTCTATCCCACTCCACTGGTCTATTCTACCCCACTGATCTAGCCTGATCCATTGGTCTCGCCCAACCCACTGGTCCATCCCAACTTACTGGTCTATCTTAGCCCTCTGGTCTATCTTACCCAATGGTCGATTCTGACCCACTGTTTTATCCTATCCCAATGATCTATCCTTACCCACGGGTGAAAACCAACCCACTCTTCTCTCCTAATTCAATGGTCGATCCTAACCCATTGGTCTATCCCAACCTACTGGTAAATCCTAACCCACTGGTCTATCCTATCCCAGTGGTCTATCCTCACCCAGCTGGTCAAACCAAACCCACTGTTCTGTCTTAATCCACTGATTTATCCTAGCTCATTGGTCTAGCCCAACCCACTGGTCTATCCTATCACACTGCTCTATCTTTACCCACAGGTCAATCCTTACCCACATGTCTAAGCTACCCCACTGGTCTATCTTAACCCACAGGTCTATCCTACCCAGCTGGTGTATCCTATGTTGACCAACTGGTTTAGCCCAACCCATTGGTCTATCCCAACATACTTGTCTATCTAAGAACACTAGTCTATCCTAACCCACTGGCTTATCTAGACCTACTGGTCTATCTTAGCCCACTGGTCTCTCCTAACCCACTGGCAAATCCTGACCCACTGTTCTATCCTATCCCAATGGTCTATCCTAAGCCACTGGTCAAACCCAACTCACTGTTCTGTCCTAGTCCACTGGTCTATCTTAACCCACTGGTCTATCCTAACCCACTTGTCTATCCTACCCCACTGGTTTATCCTAACCCACTGGTCTATTCTAACCCACTGGTCTATGATAAGCCACTTTTCTATTCTGATCCACTGTTCTGTCCTAATCCACTGGTGTATCCTAATCCACTGGTCTATCCTACCCCACTGGTCTATATTAAACCACTGGTCAAACCCAACTGGTCAATTCTGACCCACTGTTCTATCCTATCCCAATGTTCTATCCTAACCCACTGATCAAACCCAACTCACTGTTCTGTCATAGCCCTCTGGTCTATCTTAACCCACTGGTCTATCCTAACCCACTTGTCTATCCTACCTCACTGGTCTATCCTACCCCACTGGTCTATCCTAACACACTGATCTAACCTGACCCACTGATCTAGCCCAACCCACTGGTCTATCCCAACACACTGGTCTATCTTAGCCCACTGGTCTATCCTGCCCGCTGGTCTATTCTGACCCACTGGTCTATTCTGACCCACTGTTCTATCATATCCCAATAGTGTATCCGAACCCTCTAATCAAATCCAACCCACTGTTCTGTCGTAAACCACTGGTTGATCATGACCCACTGGTCTAGCCCAACCCACTGGTCTAGCCCAACCCACTGGTCTATCCGAATATACTGGTTTATCGTAGCCCACTGGTCTATGTTAACCAACTTTTCTATTCTGATCCACTGTTCTGTCCTAATCCACTGTTTTTTTCACTAATCCACTGGTCTATCCTACCATACTTGTCTATATCAACCCACTGGTCAAACCCAACCAACTGTTCTATCCTAATCCACTGGTCTATCCTGAAACATTGGTCTAGCCCAACCCACTGGTCAATCCTATTCCACTGGTCGAACCCAAGCCACTATTCTGTCCTATTCCACTGGTCTAGCCCAACCTACTAGTCTATCTTCACCCACTTGTCTATCCTACCTCAGTGGTATATTCTAACCAACTGGTCTATCCTAACCCATTGGTCTATCTTAACCCACTAGTCGATCATGACCCACTGTTCTATCCTATCCCAGTGGTCTATCCTCACCCACTTGTCTATCCTACCTCACTGTGCTGTCCTAGCCCACTGGTCTATCTTAACCCACTGGTCTATCCTAACCTACTTGTATATACTATCTCACTGGTCTATCCTAGCCACTGGTCTATCATAACCCACTGGTCTAGCCTGACCCACTGGTCTAGCCCAGCTCACTGGTCTATCCCAACATACTGGTCTATCTTAGCCCACTGGTATTTCTTACCCACTGGTCGATTATGACCCACTGCTCTATCATATCCCAGTGGTCTATCCTCATCCACTGGTCAAGCCCAACCCACTGTTCTGTCTTAATCCACTGGTCGATCCTAACTTATTGGTCTATCCCAACCCATTGGTCTATCCTATCACACTGCTCTATCTTTACCCACAGGTCTATCCTAACCCACAAGTCTATTCTACCCAGCTGGTCTGTCCTAAAAAAATGGTCTATGTTGACCACCTGGTCTAGCCCAACCCATTGGTCTATCCCAATGATCTATCCTCACCCACGGGTGAAAACCAACCCACTCTTCTCTCCTAATTCAATGGTCGATCCTAACCCATTGGTCTATCCCAACCTACTGGTAAATCCTAACCCACTGGTCTATCCTATCCCAGTGGTCTATCCTCACCCAGCTGGTCAAACCAAACCCACTGTTCTGTCTTAATCCACTGATCTATCCTAACCCATTGGTCTAGCCCAACACACTGGTCTATCCTATCACACTGCTCTATCTTTACCCACAGGTCAATCCTTACCCACATGTCTAAGCTACCCCACTGGTCTATCTTAACCCACAGGTCTATCCTACCCAGCTGGTGTATCCTATGTTGACCAACTGGTTTAGCCCAACCCATTGGTCTATTCCACCATACTTGTCTATCAAAGAACACTAGTCTATCCTAACCCACTGGCTTATCTAGACCTACTGGTCTATCTTAGCCCACTGGTCTCTCCTAACCCACTGGTAAATCCTGACCCACTGTTCTATCCTATCCCAATGGTCTATCCTAAGCCACTGGTCAAACCCAACTCACTGTTCTGTCCTAGTCCACTGGTCTATCTTAACCCACTGGTCTATCCTAACCCATTTGTCTATCCTACCCCACTGGTGTATCCTAACCCACTGGTCTATTCTAACCCACTGGTCTATGATAAGCCACTTTTCTATTCTGATCCACTGTTCTGTCCTAATCCACTGGTGTATCCTAATCCACTGGTCTATCCTACCCCACTGGTCTATATTAAACCACTGGTCAAACCCAACTGGTCAATTCTGACCCACTGTTCTATCCTATCCCAATGTTCTATCCTAACCCACTGATCAAACCCAACTCACTGTTCTGTCATAGCCCTCTGGTCTATCTTAACCCACTGGTCTATCCTAACCCACTTGTCTATCCTACCTCACATGTCTATCCTACCCCACTGGTCTATCCTAACACACTGATCTAACCTGACCCACTGATCTAGCCCAACCCACTGGTCTATCCCAACACACTGGTCTATCTTAGCCCACTGGTCTATCCTGCCCACTGGTCTATTCTGACCCACTGGTCTATTCTGACCCACTGTTCTATCATATCCCGAACCCTCTAATCAAATCCAACCCACTGTTCTGTCGTAAACCACTGGTTGATCATGACCCACTGGTCTAGCCCAACCCACTGGTCTATCCGAATCTACTGGTTTATCGTAGCCCACTGGTCTATGTTAACCAACTTTTCTATTCTGATCCACTGTTCTGTCCTAATCCACTGTTTTTCACTAATCCACTGGTTTATCCCACCATACTTGTCTATATCAACCCACTGGTCAAACCCAACCAACTGTTCTTTCCTAATCCACTGGTCTATCCTGAAACATTGGTCTAGCCCAACCCACTGGTCAATCCTATTCCACTGGTCGAACCCAAGCCACTATTCTGTCATATTCCACTGGTCTAGCCCAACCTACTAGTCTATCTTCACCCACTTGTCTATCCTACCTCAGTGGTATATTCTAACCCACTGGTCTATCCTAACCCATTGGTCTATCTTAACCCACTACCCACTGGTCTATCCTAACCCATTGGTCTATCTTAACCCACTAGTCGATCATGACCCACTGTTCTATCCTATCCCTGTGGTCTATCCTCACCCACTTGTCTATCCTACCTCACTGTGCTGTCCTAGCCCACTGGTCAATCTTAACCCACTGGTCTATCCTCACCCACTTGTCTATCCTACCTCACTGTGCTGTCCTAGCCCACTGGTCTATCTTAACCCACTGGTCTAGCCTGACCCACTGGTCTAGCCCAACTCACTGGTCTATCCCAACACACTGGTCTATCTTAGCCCACTGGTATTTCTTACCCACTGGTCGATTATGACCCACTGCTCTATCATATCCCAGTGGTCTATCCTCATCCACTGGTCAAACCCAACCCACTGTTCTGTCTTAATCCACTGGTCGATCCTAACTTATTGGTCTATCCCAACCCATTGGTCTATCCTATCACACTGCTCTATCTTTACCCACAGGTCTATCCAAACCCACATTTCTAAGTTACCCCACTGGTCTATCCTAACCCACAGGTCTATTCTACCCAGCTGGTCTGTCCTAAAAAAATGGTCTATGTTGACCACCTGGTCTAGCCCAACCCATTGGTCTATCCCAACATACTTGTCTATTTAAGAACACTAGTGTATCCTAACCCACTGACTTATCTAGACCCACTGGTCTATCTTAGCCCAATTGTCTCTCCTAACCAACTGGTCAATCTTGACCCACTGTTCTATCCTATCCCAATGGTCTATCTTAACCCACTGGTCAAACCCAACTCACTGTTCTGGCCTAGTCCACTGGTGTATCCTAACCCACTGGTCTATTATAACCCACTGGTCTATGATAACCCACTTTTCTATTCTGATCCACTGTTCTGTCCTAATCCAATGGTCTATCCTACCCCACTGGTCTATCCTAACACACTGATCTAGCCTGACCCACTGATCTAACCCAACCCAACTGGTATATCCCAACACACTGGTCTATCTTAGCCTACTGGTCTATCTGACCCACTGGTCTATTCTGACCCACTGTTCTATAATATCCCAATGGTGTATCCGAACCCTCTAATCAAATCCAACCCACTGTTCTTTCGTAAACCACTGGTCGATCATGACCCACTGGTGTAGCCCAACCCACTGGTCTATTCGAATCTACTGGTTTATCGTAGCCCACTGGTCTATGTTAACCTACCTTTCTATTCTGATCCACTGTTCTATCCTAATCCACTGTTCTTCCCTAATCCACTGGTCTATCCTACCCTACTGGTCTATATCAACCCACTGGTCAAACCCAGCCAACTGTTCTATCCTAATCCACTGGTCTATCCTGAATCATTGTTCTAGCCCAACCCACTGGTCTATCCTATTCCACTGGTCGAACCCAAGCCACTGTTCTGTCCTATTCCACTGGTCGATCCTGACCCACTGGTCTAGCCCAACCCACTGGTCTATCTTAACCCACTAATCGATCATGACCCACTGTTCTATCCTATCCCAGTGGTCTATCCTCACCCACTTGTCTATCCTACCTCACTGTGCTGTCCTAGCCCACTGGTCTATCTTAACCCACTGGTCTATCCTAACCTACTTGTATATACTACCTCACTGCTCTATCATATCCCAGTGGTCTATCCTCATCCACTGGTCAAACCCAACCCACTGTTCTGTCTTAATCCACTGGTCGATCCTAACTTATTGGTCTATTCCAACCCATTGGTCTATCCTATCACACTGCTCTATCTTTACCCACAGGTCTATCCTAACCCACATTTCTAAGTTACCCCACTGGTCTATCCTAACCCACAGGTCTATTCTACCCAGCTGGTCTGTCCTAAAAAAGTGGTCTATATTGACCACCTGGTCTAGCCCAACCCATTGGTCTATCCCAACATACTTGTCTAACTAAGAACACTTGTCTATCCTAACCCACTGGCCTATCTAGATTTACTGGTTTATCTTAGCCCATTGGTCTCTCCTAACCAACTGGTCAATCTTGACCCACTGTTCTATCCTATCCCAATGTTCTATCCTAACCCACTGGTCAAACCCAACTGACTGTTCTGTCCTAATCCACTAGTCGATCCTGACCCACTGGTCTAGCCCAACCAACTGATCTATCCTAACCCAATGGTCTATCCTGACCCACATACTGGTCTATCTTGGCCCATTGGTCAATCCTACCCCACTGGTCTATATCAACTCACTGGTCAAACCCAACCAACTGTGCTGTCCTAATCCATTGGTCGATCCCGACCCACTGGTATAGCCCAACCCACTGGTCCATCATAACCCACTTGTCTATCCTACCTCACTGGTATATCATTACCCACTGATCTATCTTAATCCACTGGTTTATCCTAACCCACTTGTCTTTCACATATGCTTGTCTATCTTAGAGCAATGGTCAATCCTAACCCACTTGTCTATCCTAGCCCACTGATCGATCATGACCCACTGTTCTATCCTATCTAAGTGGTCTATCCTCACCCACTGGTCAAACCCAACCCACTGTTCTGTCTTAATCCACTGGTCGATCCTAACACATTGGTCTAGCCCAACCCACTGGTCTATCCTATCACATTGATCTATCTTTACCCACAGGTCTATCCTAAGCCACATATAAAAGTTAACCCACTGGTCTATCCTAACCCACAGGTCTATCCTACCCAGCTGGTGTATCCTAAAAAATTGGTATATGTTGATCCACTGGTCTAGCCGAACCCATTGGTCTATCCCAACGTACTTGTCTATCTAAGAACACTAATCTATCCTAACCCACTGGCTTATCTAGCCCTACTGGTCTATCTTAGCCCACTGGTCTCTCCTAACCCACTGGTCAATCCTGACCCACTGTTTTATCCTATCCCAATGTTTGATCCTAGCCCACTGGTCAAACCCAACTCACTGTTCTGTCCTAGTCCACTGGTCTATCTTAACCCACTGGTCTATCCTAACCCACTTGTCTATCCTACCCCACTGGTGTATCCTAACCCACTGGTCTATTCTAACCCACTGGTCTATGATAACCCACTTTTCTATTCTGATCCACTGTTCTGTCCTAATCCACTGGTGTATCCTAACCCACTAGTCTATCCTACCCCACTGGTCTATATCAACCCACTGGTCAAACCCATTGGTCTATCCTAACCCACTGTTCTATCCTATCCCAGTGTTCTATCTTAATCCAATTGTCTATCCTAACCCACTTGTATATCCTACCTCACTGATCTATCCTACCCCACTGGTCTATCCTAACCCACTGATCTAGCTTGACCCACAGGTGTAGCCCAACCCACTGGTCTATCCCAACATACTGGTCTATCTTAGCCCACTGGTCTATCTTACCCACTGGTTTATTCTGACCCACTGTTCTATCATATCCCAATGGTGTATCCGAACCATCTGGTCAAACACAACCCACTGTTCTTTCGTAAACCACTGGTCGATCCTGACTCACTGGTCTAGCCCAACCCACTGGTCTATCTGAATCTACTGGTTTATCGTAGTCCACTGGTCTATGATAGCCCACTTTTCTATTATGATCCACTGTTCTGTCCTAATCCACTGTTCTGTCCTAATCCACTGGTCTATCCTACCCCACTGATCTATATCAACACACTGGTCAAACCCAACCAACTGTTCTATCCTAATCCACTGGTCTATCCTGAACCATTGGTCTAGCCCAACCCACTGGTCTATCTTAGTCCACTGGTCGAATCCAAGCCACTGTTCTGTCCTATTCCACTGGTCGATCCTGACCCACTGGTCTAGCCCTACACAATGGTCTATCCTGACCCACTTGTCTATCCTACCTCACTGGTATATCCTAACCCACTGATCTATCCTAACCCATTGGTCTATCCTAACCCACTGGTCGATCATGACCCACTGTTCTATCCTATCCCAGTGGTTTATCCTCACCCACTTGTCTATCCTACCTCACTGCTCTGTCCTAGCCCACTGGTCTATCTTAACCCACTGGTCTAACATAACCCATTTGTCAATCCTTCCTCACTGGTATATCCTACCCTATTGGTCTATCATAACCCACTGGTCTAGGCTGATGCACTGGTCTAGCCCAACCCACTGGTCTATCCCAACATACTGGTTTATCTTAACCCACTGGTCTTTCTTACCCACTGGTCGATCTTAACCCATTGGTCTATCCCAACCCACTGGTCTATCCTATCGCACTGCTCTATCTTTACCCACAGGTATATCCTAACCCACATGCCTAAGTTACCCCACTGGTCTATCCTAACCCACATGTATATCCTACCCAGCTGGTGTATCCTAAAAAAAACGGTCTATCTTAACCAACTGGTTTAGCCCAATCCATTGGTCTATCCTAACATACCTGTCTATCTAAGAATACTAGTCTATCCTAACCCACTGGCCTATCTAGACCTACTGGTCTATCTTAGCCCACTGGTCTCTCCTAACTCACTGGTCAATCCTGACCCACTGCTCTATCCTATCCCAATGTTCTTTCCTAACCCACTGGTCTATCCCAACATACTGGTCTATCTTAGCCCACTGGTCTTTCTTACCCACTGGTCGATTCTGACCCACTGTTCTATCCTATCCCAGTGGTATATCCTCACCCAATGGTCAAACCCAACCCACTTTCCTATCTTAATCTACTGGTCGATCCTAACCCATTGGTCTATCCCAACCCACTAGTCTATCCTAGCGCACTGCTCTATCTTTACCCACTGGTCTATCCTAACCCACATGTATATCCTACCCAGCTGGTGTATCCTAAAGAAAACGGTCTATCTTAACCAACTGGTTTAGCCCAATCCATTGGTCTATCCTAACATACCTGTCTATCTAAGAATACTAGTCTATCCTAACCCACTGGCCTATCTAGACCTACTGGTCTATCTTAGCCCACTGGTCTCTCCTAACCCACTGGTCAATCCTGACCCACTGCTCTATCCTATCCCAATGTTCTTTCCTAACCCACTGGTCAAACCCAACTCATTCTTCTGTACTAGCCCACTGGTCTATCTTAACCCACTGGTCTATCCTAACCCACTTGTCTATCCTACCTCACTGGTCTAGCCTACCCCACTGGTCTATCCTAACCCACTGATCTAGCCTGACCCACTGGTCTAGCCCAACCCACTGGTCTATCCCAACATACTGGTCTATCTTAGCCCACTGGTCTATTCTGACCCACTGTTCTATCATATCCCAATGGTGTATCCGAACCATATGGTCAAACCCAACCCACTGTTCTGTCGTAAACCACTGGTCGATCCTGACCCACTGGTTTAGCCCAACCCACTGGTCTATCCCAACATACTGGTCTATCTTAGCCCACTGGTCTATCTTACTCACTGGTCTATCCTGACCCACTGGTCTAGCCCAACCGACTGGTCTATCCAAATCTACTGGTTTATCATAGCCACTGGTCTATGTTAACCGACTTTTCTATTCTGATCCACGGTTCTGTCCTAATCCACTGTTATTCCCTAATCCTCTGGTCTATCCTACCCCACTGGTCTATATCAACCCACTGGTCAAACCCAACCAACTGTTCTATCCTAAACCACTGGTATGTCCTGAACCATTGGTCTAGTCCAACCCACTGGTCTATCCTAGTCCACTGGTCGAACCCAATCCACTGTTCTGTCCTATTCCACTGGTCGATCCTGACCCACTGGTCTAGCCCAACCCACTGGTCTATCCTGACCCACTTATCTATCCTACCTCAGTGGTATATCCTAACCCACTGGTCTATCCGAACCCATTGGTCTATCCTAACCCACTGATAGATCATGACCCACTGTTCTATCCTATCCCAGTGGTCTATCCTCACCCACTTGTCTGTCCTATCTCACTGCTCTGTCCTAGCCCACTGGTCTATCTTAACCCACTGGTCTATCCTAACCCACTTGTCTATCCTACCTCACTGGTCTATCCTACCCCACTGATCTATCCTAACCCACTGGTCTAGGCTGACCCACTGGTCTAGCCCAACCCACTGATCTATCCCAACACACTGGTCTATCTTAACCCACTGGTCGATTCGGACCCACTGTTCTATCCTATCCCAGTGGTATATCCTCACCCACTGGTCAAACCCAACCCACTTTCCTGTCTTAATCCACTGGTCGATCCTAACCCATTGGTCTATCCCAACCCACTGGTCTATCCCATCACACTGCTCTATGTTTACCCACAGGTCTATCCTAACCCACATGTCTAAGTTACCCCACTGGTCTATCCTAACCCACATGTATATCCTGCCCAGCTGGTGTATCCTAAAAAACGGTCTATGTTGACCAACTGATCTAGCCCAACCCATTGGTCTATCCTAACATACTTGTCTATCTAAGAATACTAGTCTATCCTAACCCACTGGCCTATCTAGACCTACTGGTCTATCTTAGCCCACTGGTCTCTCCTATCCCACTGGTCAATATTCACCCACTGTTCTATCCTATCCCAATGTTCTATCCTAACCCACTGGTCAAACCCAACTCACTGTTCTGTCCTAATCCACTAGTCGATCCTGACACACTGGTCTATCCCTACATACTTGTCTATCTTAGAAAACTGGTCGATCCTAGCCCACTAGTCTATCCTAACCAACTGTTCTATCCTATCCCAAAGGTTGATTTTAACCCACTGGTCTATCCTAACCCACTGGTCTATCCTAACCCACTGGTCTATCATAATCCCCTGGTATATCCTAACTCACTGATCTATCCTCATCAAGTGGACTCACCCACCCACTGGTCCATCCCAACCCACTGCTCTATCCTATCACATTGTTCTATCTTGACCCACTGGTCTATCCTAACCAACTTGTGTATCCTGACCCACTGGTCTATCCCAACATACTGGTCTATCTTAGCCCACTGGTCTTTCTTACCCACTGGTCGATTCTGACCCACTGTTCTATCCTATCCCAGTGGTATATCCTCACCCACTGGTCAAACCCAACCCACTTTCCTGTCTTAATTCACTGGTCGATCCTAACCCATTGGTCTATCCCAACCCACTGGTCTATCCTATCACACTGCCCTATCTTTACACACAGGTATATCCTAACCCACATGTCTAAGTTACCCCACTGGTCTATCCTAACTCACATGTATATCCTACCCAGCTGGTGTATCCTAAAAAAACGGTCTATGTTGACCCACTGGTGTAGTCCATCCCATTGGTCTAACCTAACATACCTGTCTATCTAAGAATACTAGTCTATCCTAACCCACTGGCCTATCTAGACCTACTGGTCTATCTTAGCCCACTGGTCTCTCCTAACCCACTGGTCAATATTCACCCACTGTTCTATCCTATCCCAATGTTCTATCCTAACCCACTGATCAAACCCAACTCACTGTTCTGTCCTAATCCACTAGTCGATCCTGACACACTGGTCTATCCCTACATACTTGTCTATCTTAGAAAACTGGTCGATCCTAGCCCACTAGTCTATCCTAACCAACTGTTCTATCCTATCCCAAAGGTTGATTTTAACCCACTGGTCTATCCTAACCCACTGGTCTATCCTAACCCACTGGTCTATCATAATCCCCTGGTATATCCTAACTCACTGATCTATCCTCATCAAGTGGACTCACCCACCCACTGGTCCATCCCAACCCACTGCTCTATCCTATCACATTGTTCTATCTTGACCCACTGGTCTATCCTAACCAACTTGTGTATCCTGACCCACTGGTCTATCCCAACATACTGGTCTATCTTAGCCCACTGGTCTTTCTTACCCACTGGTCGATTCTGACCCACTGTTCTATCCTATCCCAGTGGTATATCCTCACCCACTGGTCAAACCCAACCCACTTTCCTGTCTTAATCCACTGGTCGATCCTAACCCATTGGTCTATCGCAACCCACTGGTCTATCCTATCACACTGTTCTATCTTTACACACAGGTATATCCTAACCCACATGTCTAAGTTACCCCACTGGTCTATACTAACCCACATGTATATCCTACCCAGCTGGTGTATCCTAAAAAAACGGTCTATGTTGACCCACTGGTGTAGTCCATCCCATTGGTCTATCCTAACATACCTGTCTATCTAAGAATACTAGTCTATCCTAACCCACTGGCCTATCTAGACCTACTGGTCTATCTTAGCCCACTGGTCTCTCCTAACCCACTGGTTAATCCTGACCCTACGCTCTATCCTATCCCAATGTTCTTTCCTAACCCACTGGTCAAACCCAACTCACTGTTCTGTACTATCCCACTGGTCTATCTTAGCCCACTGGTCTATCCTAACCCACTTGTCTATCCTACCTCATTGGTCTATCCTAACCCACTTGTCTATCCTACCTCACTGGTCTATCCTACCCCATTGGTCTATCCTAACCCACTGATCTAGCCTGACCCAGTGGTAAAGCCCAACCCACTGGTCTATCCTAACCCACTTGTCTATCCTACCTCACTGGTCTATCCTACCCCACTGTTCTATCCTAACCCACTGATCTAGCCTGACCCAGTGGTCTAGCACATCCCACTGGTCTATCCCAACATACTGGTCTATCTTAGCCCACTGGTCTATTCTGACCCACTGTTCTATCATATCCCAATGGTGTATCCGAACCATCTGGTCAAACCCAACCCACTGTTCTGTCGTAAACCACTGGTCGATCCTGACCCACTGGTCTAGTCCATCCCACTGGTCTATCCCAACATACTGGTCTATCTTAGCCCATTGGTCTATCTTAGCCCATTGGTCTATCTTACCCACTGGTCTATTCTGACCCACTTTTCTAGCCCAACCCACTGGTTTATCCAAATCTACTGGTTTATCATAGCCCACTGGTCTATGTTAGACGATTTTTCTATTCTGATCCACTGTTCTGTCCTAATCCACTGTTCTTCCCTGATCCTCTGGTCTATCCTACCCCAATGATCTATATTAACCCACTGGTCAAACCCAACCAACTGTTCTATCCTAATCCACTATATATCCTGAACCATTGGTCTAGTCCAACCCACTGGTCTATCCTAGTCCACTGGTCGAGCCCAAGCCCCTGTTCTGTCCTATTCCACTGGTCGATCCTGACCCACTGGTCTATCCTGACCCACTTGTCTATCCTACCTGTAGGTTGGTGTATCCTAAAAAAAACGGTCTATGTTGACCCACTGGTCTAGTCCAACACATTGGTCTATCCTAACATACTTGTCTATCTAAGAATACTAGTCTATCTTAACCCACTGGCCTATCTAGACCTACTGGTCTATCTTAGCCCACTGGTCTCTCCTAACCCACTGGTCAATATTCACCCACTGTTCTATCCTATCACAATGTTCTATCCTAACCCACTGGTCAAACCCAACTCACTGTTCTGTCCTAATCCACTGGTCTATCCTGACCCACTGGTCTAGCCCAACCCACTGGTCTATCCTAACTGAATGGTCTATCCTGACCCACTTGTCTAGCCGAACCCACTGGTTTATCCCAACACACTGGTCTATCCTACCCCACTGGGCTATTTCAACCCACTGGTAAAACCCAACCAACTGTTCTGTCCTAATCCACTTGTCTATCCTGACCCACTGTCTAGCCTAATACGATGGTCGATCCCGACACACTGGTCGTTCCCAAATTACTGTTCTGTCCTATTCCACTGGTCGATCCTCACTCACTGGTATATCCTAACCTACTGGTCTATCCTAATCCACTGATCTATCCTAACCCACTTGTCTATCCTACCCAGCTGGTCAATCCTAGAAAAAATGGTGCATACTGACCCACTGGTCTAGCCCTACCCAATGGTCTATCCCAACATATTTGTCTATCTTAGAACACTGGTTTATCCTAACCCACTGGTCTATCCTAACCGACTGTTCTATCCTACCCCAATGGTCGATCCTAACCTACTGGTCTAGCCCAACACACTGGTCTATCCTAATCCACTGGTCTATCATAACCCACTTGCCTATCCTACCCAGCTGGTCTATTAAAAAAATGGTATATGCTGACACACTGGTCTATCCCATCATACTTGTCTATCTTAGAAAACTGGTCCATCCTAGCCCACTGTTCTATCCTATCCCAATGGTCGATTTTAACCCACTGGTCTATCCTAACCCACTGGTCTATCCTAACCCCCTGGTCTATCCTAACCCACTGATCTATCCTCATCAAGTGGACTCACCTACCCACTGGTCCATCCCAACCCACTGCTCTATCCTCTCCCACTGGTCTATCTTAATCCACTGGTCTATCCTAACCAACTGTGTATCCTGACCCACTGGTCTAACCCAACCCACTGGTCTATCCGATCCTACTGGTATATCTTAGCCCACTGGTCTATGCTAACCCACTTTTCTATCCTGATCCACTCTGCTGTCCTAATCCACTGTTCTCCCATAATCCACTGGTCTACCCTAAACCACCGGTCTATATCACCCCACTGGTCAATCCCAGCCAACTGTTCTGTCCTAATCCACCGCTCTATCCTGAACCACTGGTCTAGTCCAACCCACTGGTCTATCCCAGTACACTGGTCGATCCCAACACGCTGGTCGAACCCAACCCACTCCTCTGTCCTATTCCACTGGTCGATCCTGACCCACTGGTGTAGCCCAACCCACTGGTCTATCCTAACCCACTTGTCTATCCTACCTCAAAGGTATATCCTACCCCACTGGTCTAATCTAACCCACTGGTCTAACCTGACCCACTGGTCTATCCCAACATACTGGTCTATCTTAACCCACTGGTCTATCCTAACCCACTGGTCGATTCTGACCCACTGTTCTATCATATCCCAATGGTCTATCCTAACCAACTGGTCAAACCCAACCGACTGTTCTGTCGTAAGCCACCGGTCGATCTGAACCACAGGTCTAGACCAACCAACTGGTCTATCCGAATCTACTGGTCTATCTTAGTCCATTGGTCTATGCTAACTCATTTTTCTATCCTGATCCACTGTTTTGTCCTAATACACTGTTCTTCCCTAATCCATTGGTCTATCCTACCCTACTGGTCTATATCAACCCACTGGTCAAACCCAACCAACTGTTCTATCCTAATCCACTGGTCTATCCTGAACCATTGGTCTAGCCCAACCCACTGATCTATCCTATTCCACTGGTCGATCCCGACACACTGGTCGAACCCAACACACTGTTCTGTTCTATTCCAATGGTCGATCCTGACCCACTGCACTAGCCCAACCCACTGGTGTATCCTAACCCACTTGTCTATCCGACCTCACTGGTCTATCCTAACCTACTTGTATATCCTACCCAGCTGGTCTATCAAAACAAATGGTATATGCTGACCCACTGGTCTATCCCATCGTACTTGTCTATCTTAGAACACTAGTATATCGTAACCCACTGTTCTATCCTATCCCAAAGTTCTATTCTAACCCACTGGTCTATCCTAATCCACTGGTCTATCCTAACTCACTGGTTTAACCTCACCCACTGTACTCGCCCAACCCACTGGTCTATCCTAACCCACTGGTCTATCCTAATCCACTGGTCGATCCTGACCCACTGGTCTAGCCCAACCCACTGGTCTATCCCAACATACTTATCTATCTTAGCCCACTGGTCAATACTGACCCACTGTTCTATCCTATTTCTAATTTTCTATCCTAACCCACCGGTCCAACCTAACCAACTGTTCTGTCCTAATCCACTGTTTCTGCCCTAATCCACTGGTCTAGCCCAACCCACTGGTCTATCCTAATCCACTGGTCGATCCTGACCCACTGATCGAACCGAACTCACTGTTCTGTCCTAATCCACTGGTCGATCCTGACCGACTGGTCTATCCCAACCTACTGTTCTATTTTAGCCCAGTGGTCTGTCCTAGCCCACTGTTCGATGCTGACCCATCAAAATTTAGTTCTTATTGAGCAAATGGTTTCAGACAAGAAGATTTTTATGGGAATTTCCCATAGGATCCTATGTTAAATTAAATTCGGCTGTGGTGGCCATCTTGGTCGGAGGTCTGAAATGTCGGACGCAAATTTGGAAGGGGGCCACCAAAGGATCATTTCAGCAAAGTTTGGTTGAGATTGGCTCAGTAGTTGCAGAGGAGAAGATTTCTATAAACATTTCATCCCCCTTTTTTCTATTTTTAGCCTGGCGGCCATCTTGGTTGTAGGTCTTGATCACCGTACACAATTTTGGAAGGGGGCCATCCAAGGACCATTCCACCAAAGTTTGGTTGCAATTGGCCCAGTGGTTTCTGAGGAGATTTTTATGTGAATTTCCCATAGGGTCCTATGTTAAGCTAATTTCGGCTGTGGGGGCCATCTTGGTCGAAGGGCCGAACTGTCGGACACATTTTTGGAAGATAACCATCCAATGACTATTTCATCAACATTTAGTTCTTATTGAGCAAATGGTTTCAGACAAGAATATTTTTATGGGAATTTCCCATAGGGTCCTATGTTAAATTAAGTTCGGCTGTGGCGGCCATCTTGGTCGGAGGTCTGAAATGCCGGACACAATTTTGGAAGGGGACCACCCAAGGATCATTTCAGCAAAGTTTGGTTGAGATTGGCTCAGTAGTTTCTGAGGAGACGATTTTTTTAAAATTTCATCCCCCCTTTTTTCTATTTTTAGCCTGGCGGCCATCTTGGTTGGAAATCGGAATCACCGGACACAATTTTGGAAGGGGGTCATCCAAGGACCATTCCACCAAAGTTTGGTTGCAATTGACCCAGTGGTTTCTGAGAAGATTTGTATGTGAATTTCCCATAAGGTCCTCTGTTAAGCTAAGTTCGGCTGTGGTGGCCATCTTGGTCGGAGGTCTGAAATGCGGACACAATTTTGGAAGGGGACCACCCAAGGATCATTTCAGCAAAGTTTGGTTGAGATTGGCTCAATAATTTCAGAGGAAAATTCAAAAAAAAAAATCATCCCCCTTTTTCCTTGGCGGCCATCTTGGTTGGAAATCGGGATCACTGGACATAATTTTGGAAGGGGGCCATCCAAGGACCATTCCACCTAAGTTTGGTTGCAATTGGCCCAGTGGTTTCTGAGGAGTAGATTAAAATGTGAAATGTTGACGGACGAACGACGGACAAAAAGTGATGGCAGTAGCTCACATGGCCTAAAGGCCAGGTGAGCTAAAAACTGGATTGTATTTGTTCTCGTTCACTGAAACAACAGTCTACATGTAAAATATGTCGCTCCACTCAGACACATTGTCCTAACTCCAAACCTAGAAAATGTTAGCTCTCATTCCTTAAGTATGCACTTTTAGTCAATCTATATGATCCAAATAGCTAAAAGGGGTGATCGAAGCTCATTTGCAAAGAAGATATTATAACTAGAGGCTCCCAGGAGCCTGCATAACTCATCTGGGTATAATAACATCAGTCAATAAAACTTGATAACTTCGGTAAAAAAAACAACAAATGTAGCCCTCGTCATTGCAGACCCCTTCTAAAAAACATTTGGGCAGGGGTTCCCCCTTTAATGTAAGTTATAAAAATTGCTGTAAGAAAACATAAATGTCAATGATTCTCAAAATTTTGCTTTTGCTACTTCACATTTTGTAATAGAGTTGCTTCCCTTTGATTATTTGAGTAACCAAAAGCAGTGAGTCAACAAAAAGATGCATTTCAAGAGGAATAACTCTTCACACAGTTGTCACACATTTTCAACTGTGGGGAAATTTTTTGTAGATCTTGACATTTTTAAACTTTCCCTCTATCTCTAATAGTTTTTGAGATAAAATTTAGAACATTTTGATGAAAAAAGGGCAATAACTCCAAAATGGGTAATGGGATTTACTTCAAAATTGCGGGGTAGGTAGATCTTGACATGCTGCAAATTTTAGCAATTTAAACTTAACCTTTATCTCTTATAGCTTTTGAAATATAAGACGAAAAGTATTAAAATTTTACAAATTTGATGAAAAAAGGGCAATAACTGCAAGATGGGTAATCATATTTACTTCAAAATTACAGGGTAGGTAGATCTTGACATACTGAACATGTTTGCTGTTTAAACTTAACATCTATCTCTTATAGATTTTGAAATAAAGGACGAAAACTATTAAAATTTAGAAAATTTGATGAAAAAAGGGAAATAACTCCATAATTGGTAATGGGATTTACTTCAAAATTGCAGGGTAGGTAGATTTTGACATGCTGCACAGTTTTTGAAATATAAGACGAAAAGTATTAAAATAAAAAAAATAAAAAATGATGAAAAAAGGGCAATAACTCCAAGATGGGTAATCAGATTTACTTCAAAATTGCAGGGTAGGTAGGTAGATCTGGCTGTTCTGATCATTTTTACCCCATTTCAGATTTTTGATATTATTAACGGTTTTTGAGTTATTACCCAAAACCTGCAATATTACCGGACACAATTTTGATACTAGAAACCTTAGTGATGATTCGGACCAAGTTTGGTTTCCATTGGTCTAATACTTTCAGAGGAGAAGATTTTTTTAAAGTTTACGACGTACGACGGACGAAGGACGCCAAGTGATGGCAATAGCTCACATGACCGTGAGCTAAAAAGTGACTTGACATGTGTTCCATATCAATGATGCCACCACATGTGTTCTGAGGTAAACAGAACTAATTTAAAGGTATAATAGTTAATTATTTGTTCTTATTAAGATTTTAACATGATTATGTACTTTAATTATTAGGTAGAACAATGTCACGTCGTCGATGGAAATCCCCATCATTATGAAAAGGTGAAGGCTGCAAAAAAGAACAAATTTCAAACTCACTTGTGGTAAACACTTCCCGATCCTTTCCTTGTTCATGACTTATCACTGGGTTTGTAAGTAGATTAACATGTCAGGTGTCACTAGTGGAGCAGAAGCTGCCTACCCTTCCAGAGCACCTGAGTTCACCCCCGGTTTTTAGTGGGGCTAGTGTTACTCTATCTTTAGTTTTATAAGTATGTTTTGTAGATCGTTGTTTGTCCTTTTGTTCCTTTTTCCTTTGGCTATTGTGTTGTAGGTTCTTCTTCGATATACAGATTCAGATTACCCCTTTGGTATCTTCAAACTCTTCTATAAATAGAATGCACAGCTCAGATACATGTAAAGTTAAGCTTAGAGGTGTTTCCTCTCAAATTAAAAACCTCGTTAATCTGCATCCGTGAACGAGAAGTGCAGGGAGTATTACAGTCTATCTCTAAGGTGAATAATTTATGTCTGGTGAGTAAATATTCTCATGTTTGGGTACAAGCAGAAGATCTCCAAACCATGCGAGTCTAAACTCACGAGTCGGTAGAAAGGAATCAACATAAAGGCCCAGATTAGACAAGTGGGAGGACAGGGGATCTACTTTGAAATAAGTAAGATAGATTTCTAAGAATGATATTGTATTATAAATCAAAAGTAAATTCAATTACAATGTATACAATTTACAGAAATAATATTCAACATTATATTCAATATATTCAACAAGAATCTAAAATTTATTTCAATTAAGTATTCAGTATTATTTTACATTACAAATGCAATAAATGTTTTATAATATAGCAAGTGAGTGAGTGAGTGATTGTTGTTTAACGCCAAATGAACAATTTGTCAGCTATATCATGGTGAGAACACGTTATATTTCAATGCATGCTTAGTTGGATTTTTATAGTGCTAGCTCTCTCTCTCTCTGATACAGCAGTCCGTGGGGAGACATGCTGCTCCACTCAACACATTATCCTGAGTTAGAGCCAACCAGTCTTTTCTCTTACTTTTTAATGTTGTGTGTTTAACAGAGGAGCAACAAATACCAATTACATAAGTCTTTGGTGTGAACCACGTGAGGCTCAATCACGGTCTACCGCACGCGAGGCAAGCATGCTAGCCACCGATGTGTTTTTGCTTTTTTTGTTTTTTTCTTTATATAGTCAATCTACATTTGTATATATCACTATATAGCTATCCAAACGTCCAAGTATTTTGATATTGATCGATTAAAAGTGGTATTCACGAGTGGACATGTAAAAGTAGGGAAACCCTGTGTGCTGTGGAGTAAGTGACATGCTTTACTGTTTTGGGCATTCATGATATTTCAAATTTATGTAATTTATTTTATATCCCAATTGCAGAAAAGTCATTCTTAAATGATTAGTGTAAAAAAATATTTTTTTATTTTAATTATTTAAAAAAATTATATAATAACATTTTTTTTATTTTTTTTCTAAAATAAACCCTACAAATATAATCATTTTCACTGGCACAACAAAGGAGGACACACATTGACTACTATGTATGATCAAAATGAAAAAGTGTTCATGTGGCATTAAAGAATAATCACTCACACACTAATTTGCATGAATACATTGTCATATATATATATATATATATATATACTACATATTTTGTTTAAATGAAGGCTGCCCAATATAGTGACAGGGCTAAAGCTTGTATATATGTGTAGGTAAATATGTTAAAAACATTGACCAGACGTTTCAGTATAGGCTTCATTAAAATATCGCTCATGTAAAACGTTACAGGGGTACCAGAAAAGCTATATTTAGGTCAGTGACAGTATATTACATATACAATATTGGTGTATTGATGGTAAATATAGAATTGATGTGGCGAGGCTTAGAAACGGGGGAAAAATGAGCTTTACCAGAAAAAGCTATATTTAGGCCAGTGACAGTATATTGCATATACAATATTGTTGTATTGACGGTAAATATAGAATTTATGTGGTCAGGCTTAGAAATGGGGGAAAGACAAGCTTTGCCAGAAAAGCTATATTAAGGTCAGCGACAGTATATTACATATACAATATTACAAAAATCTATCCAGTCAATACAATTTGACAACTCAAATAGAACCAGTGCAGGATAAAATGTTTTACTTATCTAATAATGTTATTTGTATGTAGTGTGAATAATTAGCTTAAACTTATTATATTAGCAAATTAAATAGACAAATAGATTAGAAACAAGCTAAACAAACTTATGCATGTTTCGTAGATCGTTGTTTGTCCTTTTGTCCTTTTACTTTTGGCCATTGTGTTCTCTATTTTTTTTTCGATATACAGATTCTGATTACCTCCCTTTGGTATCTTCAAACTCTTCTTATGACGTCTTTTCAAAATTACAATTTGTTAAATTAATGAAGTACATAAAAAGCATGTATTACTATATATAGCACTAAAAACAAATCCATAATGTTATCAATATACACCAAAAAAATAGAAGGACAAATAAAATTAAGATGGATTCATATCATGATGTGCATGTTCACCTAGTTAAATTCCAGTTATACGATAAGGAATCTTTTTTTTAGCATTTCATATAATCAAAAACATATTTATATACAATACAAATGTGTTCATACAAAGTATCCCAAACAAAGTCAGTTAGTGAGAACCGATTATCGACTTGATATTCAATGTTTTGAAATTCCTAATTCAAATATCGTTTGAACATTCATAGTTATCATGGGAAGGGCGACCATTTTGAAAATTTTCAACCCCGAATGAACTTTTTCACATCCCAATGATCATTCCAGGGAAGCTTCAATGCAATCAGACCAAATAGGATTCTATAATAACTAATTTAGGCCCTTCAAAATATATCAAAAGGAACCCTAGTGCAAAATTTTAAACCTTTATGTACAACTAGGTACATAGATGTATCATCATACCACACCCCAAGATAATTGGATCTACTGCGAACTTCACGTGTTACAGAAAGAAATAATATAATATAATATAATATGGAGGGATAGATTTATGGTGCTTAACTTTGAACAATATTTCAGTTATATTGTGGCGGTCAGTTTTATTGGTAGAGGAAACAGGAGTACCGGTTTTATAATTTAAAAACAAATATTTTAAACATGTATCATGTAATTCATCAAACCCCAAGTTACATTTTTACAAATTTACATCTCATTTCAAAATAAATTTTGATCCTTTCTCAATCTTATATGGCATAAAAATAAAAATAATTAAATGATAATAATAATAATAATAATAATAATAATAATGATTTTCAACCTTGAATGCACATCTTCACATCCCAAGGATCATTCCTGTGAAGTTTCATTACAATCAGATAAAAACAATATTTTTTCAACTTTCATGGTTATCATGGCAACGGTGGCCATTTTGAAATATTTTATCATTAATGCACAACTACACATACCAAAAACATTCATATGAAGTTTCATTACAATCAAACCAAAATGTTTTTTTTTTACCTATGATGGTTATCATGACAATCTTCACGTGTTACAGTAAACATAATAATAATAATAACAATAATGATAATAATATTATAATAATAATAAAAATAAAAATAATAATAAACGGAATAAAAACAATAAGTCTCCAAACTTTGCTTGAAAAACATACTTAACATTAATTTGATATGTAGATTGTAGCAGGTTGTCATCTGGTAGTTCTGGCTTTTAAGTTAATTGGACAATATAAAAAGAAATGTTTTAAATTTTCAATGGCAGCACCACAACTACAAGATAGGTCAGATACAAAACCACCATGAAATAGATCGTAATTTGAAGCTGAGCTACTTAGCTGGGTTAAAATAATATTCAATTTCCTAGGACATTTACATACATCTGAAAATTTAACCCAACAACAGTGTTAAAATTAGATTTTTGAGCTGTCTAATATATAGCCTTAGTAACATTTTAAGACAAATACAGAATTACCAAATTTAAATATATATCTGTGAGTTGTTATGGAAATATAAAACTGACAAAGTTAACAGTCAAATTATCACAAAAGAATGAAAATGACACAAATAAGTTGAATATGAAATAACAATTATCTTATCACATACAACTATAGTAGATGAAAAGGGGGAGGGGAGATAAATGACGGATGTACAAAATAATAAATCAATAAACAAACAATGACATACTAAACTAGAAAATAATCACAAAACTTCTATTCATACTGTAACATGTATCATAAATATGTAAACATATCAAAATCTTCATAACAATATAGATAATCATATGAAAGCAGATTTAACAGTAATTGGCAAATTAGTTTATTATCATTTCCCATATCTGTCACAGAGCCAATATATATACAGCCCTGAGAGGAGAATATAAGATTCAAGCATCAGTCACAGACAAAATTTATATAACATTCCAACACCTGACACATCCCCAAAATATATGTACACTATAGGTAATGTTTATATAACATTCCAACACCTGACACATCCCCAAAATGTATGTACACTATAGGTAATGTTTATATAACATTCAAGCATTTGAAAAGGTACAGAAATCTATGTAGGTCAGGTTATTATAAGATTGCAACTGAACACCTGGCACAGCCAAAATATACGTACACTATAGGTCATGTTAAAATAACATTCAATCATTTCAAAAGGTGCAGGAATCTATGTAGGTCAGATTAATATAAGATCCCAATACCTGGCACAAATCAATGGTCCATATATCACCAGGAAAATAGACATTACAAAATTAACACTATAAAACAAACATTACAAAATTAACATTACAAAATAGACATTACAAAATTAACACTATAAAATAGACATTACAAAATTAACATTACAAAAATAGAAAATTGTAAAATCTCATGTTCATCTAATGAAGCATAACTTATGAGGTCATCCAATTCATAACTTTTGATTTCAGTTTTTTACAATATTAGTACAGTCTCTTATAATATAAAGTTACTGTGTGTGAGGCTTAATAAATGGGAAATCGGCTAGGTTCATCGAGTACACATAAACTTTATATTTTAAAACACTACATATAAATTGTGTTTATTACTACTGAAAAAGTCACATTAATCGATGGGTGATGATATTTTAATACAAAAATAGAATTATACAATTATCCCTTGATTGTCCCTTTTGATATTTTCGGTCCACAGGAAGTCAACTACTATTTCCCCAAGGCTAAACACGTAAAACGTGAAAGGGTACCAGAAAAGCTATATCTCGGTCAATGACAGTATAGTCAAACCTGTATTGAGAGGTCACCCTTGGAGAAAAAAGGTGACCTTATAAGACAGGTGAACTCTTAAAAAAGGTTCAATATATATGAACTTGTCTATGACAGGACAAGCAAAAGGTGACATTTTAATACAGGTGACCTTTTAATAGAGGTGACTGCAGGGGCAGGTTTGACTGTATAACAAACATTTATCCAGTCAATGCAATTTGACTGCTCAAATAGAACAAGTGCATTATGAAAGTATTTATGTTTCATTGAGTATCAGTTTCTTGGGATTATAAATCCTTATATCAATCTCCTCAAAAGTCATTAATTGTTAATTATATTACAAAAATAAGTAACACAAAGCCATATGTTCCACTTCTAGATTTGTAATATAGTGACTGTTATGACTGCAGGGGCAGGTTTGACTGTATAACAAACATTTATCCAGTCAATGCAATTTGACTGCTCAAATAGAACAAGTGCATTATGAAAGTATTTATGTTTCATTGAGTATCAGTTTCTTGGGATTATAAATCCTTATATCAATCTCCTCAAAAGTCATTAATTGTTAATTATATTACAAAAATAAGTAACACAAAGCCATATGTTCCACTTCTAGATTTGTAATATAGTGACTGTTAATACGAATTAATAAAAATGAAATTAAAGTAAAAAGGAACGGGGTTAAAACATGTTTAGGACTTGAGCCAGTACATGTGTAATTATAGACATAAATATAATTGTGGCACGGTTACACCTATTAAGAAATTAACGTTCCATGCAGGGAATATGTGTAGGACCTGAGGCAGTACAAGTCAAGGGAATGGTCAGCAATACCAGGTGGGGGAGACAGGATATATATCAAAAGAGACTGGTTTGGGACAGTTATAGACAGGAACTATGGAGTAACAAAGGGGAACGAAAGGCTAATGGGCGACGAAGTGACAGTCAGATAAACTACGTCCAAAGATGGGACTTGTAAATAGGGAGATGGCGAGCAGAAGAAAAAGACCCCTTTTGGGGGAACCTTTCGGAATGGAAGTGTTTTGGCAGAAGCTTTTGAAACTAACTGTAAAATAACAAGTGTTTTTGATAGACTTTTGGACTCTGAATTATGAACTAAGAAACTATACGATCACGAAAATTTATATTGTATTTAGATTATTATTATTGTTAATCAAATTAAATTATTCAAACTCAATAGTCTTATAGATTTAAACGTATATATTGGTTGGTTGTTACAGACATGAATAAAATCTCATCAACTAGTTCTTGAGGTAAGAGTACTTTCCATTTTCTGCTACATTTTATATCATAATAATAAAAAAAAGGAATCAAAATGTGTTTTACGGAATTGAAATGATACAACCAAATACCAAAACTTGAATATGGTCTATTAGATCGAATTTCTCCTGACATGTTTTCTAAACTCGGACAAGGTATTCTTACCATCATAATATGGTGTATCAGGTAGTATTACCCACCACTTATACTTCTCCATTTGACGTACCAGTCCTCTCTTGATTTCTAATGAGGAAATCCAGTTAGTTTCTCCAACATTAACATCTTCAAAGTGTTCCATCAAATGTTTTAATTTGTAAAGTGAACTCCAACTGGACCTATTCAATAATTTGTAGAGTAGCGTGTTACTGTTATAGTCACGCTTATTTATAGTCAATCCAATCTTTAACAGATGAGTCAAGTAGTCATTGTCACCTTCAGTTATTATGTTCCACAGTAGATAAATGACGATGATTACGATCTTGTGCCTGACGGTCATCTTTACCAATTTGTTCATTTATATAAAATTCGGATCTTTTCAAATCCGCAAGTACATTTTTTTTTTGTATCTCAAACAAATGGTTATTTCTCCGATATTTCTGGAATTTGATTTTCTTCCTGGATCAACAGCTGTACAACATCAGTTTTATTTCTTCATACTGCTATCTCCAAAGTAAGTTGTGCAGATAATTAATCAAATGTTACGGAATACCAAACGGTGCAATAAAAAAAGGGACAATCCAGAGAAACCGGAAACACAGGGCACACAAGACGAAGAAAAAAACAAATCAAAAACACAACACAATATGCAAACAAGATATACGTCCTCCCACAAACAACTGGAGGCAAAGACGAACCGAACATCGTTCCTATACATTAATGCTATAAACCATGGTGATTGTCCTCGTTCGCTATTTAAATTGATATCTGCACCAGAACTTAGTAAACATTTAACAACATCACATTCTCCTTCACAAGATGCTGCAAACAATGGTGATTCTCCATCTCTATCACACAAATTGATATCTGCACCAGAACTTAGTAAACACTTAAAAACATCACAGTGTCCAGACAATGACGCTATAAACAATGGTGATCATCCACTATCATTACACAAATTGATATCTGCACCAGAACTTAGTAAACACTGAACAACATCACATTTTCCTTTCTCTGATGCTGCAAACAATGGTGATTTTCCATCTTTATCACACAAATTGATATCTGCACCAGAGCTTAGTAAACACTTAACAACATCACAGTGTCCAAACAATGACGCTATAAACAATGGTGATCGTCCATTATCATTACACAAATTGATATCTGCACCAGAACTTAGTAAACAATTAACAACATCGCAGTGTCCAGACAATGATGCTATAAACAATGGTGATCGTCCACCATCTTTATCACACAAATTGATATCTGCACCAGAGCTTAGTAAACACTTAACAACATCACATTTTCCTTTCTCTGATGCTGCAAACAATGGTGATTTTCCATCTTTATCACACAAATTGATATCTGCACCAGAGCTTAGTAAACACTTAACAACATCACAGTGTCCAAACAATGACGCTATAAACAATGGTGATTGTCCACTATCATTACACAAATTGATATCTGCACCAGAACTTAGTAAACACTTAACAACATCACAGTGTCCAGACAATGATGCTGCAAACAATGGTGATCTCCCTAGTTGACTGCGTAAATTGATATCTGCACCAGAACTTTGTAAACACTTAACAACATCACATTCTCCTTCACATGATGCTGCAAACAATGGTGATTCTCCATCTTTATCACACAAATTGATATCTGCACCAGAGCTTAGTAAACACTTAACATCACATTTTCCTTCACATGATGCTGCAAACAATGGTGATCTTCCATCTTTATCACACAAATTGATATCTGCACCAGAGCTTAGCAAACACTTAACAACATCACATTTTCCTTCATATGATGCTGCAAACAATGGTGATTTTCCATCTTTATCACACAAATTGATATCTGCACCAGAGCTTAGTAAACACTTAACAACATCACATTCTCCTTTACATGATGCTGCAAACAATGGTGATCTTCCATCTTTATCACACAAATTGATATCTGCACCAGAGCTTAGTAAACACTTAACAACATCACATTTTCCTTTACATGATGCTGCAAACAATGGTGATTGTCCACTATCATTACATAAATTGATACCTGCACCAGAACTTAGTAAACACTTAACAACATCACATTTTCCTTTCGTTGATGCTACAAACAATGGTGATCGTCCACTATCATTACACAAATTGATATCTGCACCAGAGCTTAGTAAACACTTAACAACATCACATTCTCCTTTACATGATGCTGCAAACAATGGTGATCGTCCACCATCTTTATCACACAAATTGATATATGCACCAGAGCTTAGTAAACACTTAACAACATCACATTTTCCTTCACATGATGCTGCAAACAATGGTGATTTTCCATCTTTATCACACAAATTGATATCTGCACCAGAGCTTAGTAAATACTTAACAACATCACATTCTCCTTTACATGATGCTGCAAACAATGGTGATTCTCCATTTTTATCACACAAATTGATATCTGCACCAGAGCTTAGCAAACACTTAACAACATCACATTCTCCTTTAGATGATGCTGCAAACAATGGTGATTCTCCATCTTTATCACACAAATTGATATCTGCACCAGAGCTTAGTAAACACTTAACAACATCACATTCTCCTACATATGATGCTGCAAACAATGGTGATCTTCCATCTTTATCACACAAATTGATATCTGCACCAGAGCTTAGTAAACACTTAACAACATCACATTTTCCTTTACATGATGCTGCAAACAATGGTGATGATTTTCCATCTTTATCACACAAATTGATATCTGCACCAGAGCTTAGTAAACACTTAACAACATCACAGTGTCCAAACAATGACGCTATAAACAATGGTGATCGTCCACTATCATTACACAAATTGATATCTGCACCAGAACTTAGTAAACACTTAACAACATCACATTCTCCTTTACATGATGCTGCAAACAATGGTGATCTTCCATCTTTATCACACAAATTGATATCTACACCAGAGCTTAGTAAATACTTAACAACATCACAGTGTCCAAACAATGACGCTATAAACAATGGTGATCGTCCACTATCATTACACAAATTGATATCTGCACCAGAGCTTAGTAAACACTTAACAACATCACATTTTCCTTTACATGATGCTGCAAACAATGGTGATGATTTTCCATCTTTATCACACAAATTGATATCTGCACCAGAGCTTAGTAAACACTTAACAACATCACATTCTCCTTTAGATGATGCTGCAAACAATGGTGATATTCCATCTCTATCACACAAATTGATATCTGCACCAGAGCTTAGTAAACACTTAACAACATCACATTTTCCTTCACATGATGCTGCAAACAATGGTGATTTTCCATCTTTATCACACAAATTGATATCTGCACCAGAGCTTAGTAAACACTTAACAACATCACATTTTCCTTCACATGATGCTGCAAACAATGGTGATTTTCCATCTTTAACACACAAATTGATATCTGCACCAGAGCTTAGTAAACACTTAACAACATCACATTCTCCTTTAGATGATGCTGCAAACAATGGTGATCTTCCATCTTTATCACACAAATTGATATCTGCACCAGAGCTTAGTAAACACTTAACAACATCACAGTGTCCAAACAATGACGCTATAAACAATGGTGATCGTCCACTAACATTACATAAATTGATATCTGCACCAGAACTTAGTAAACACTTAACGACATCACAGTGTTCACACAATGATGCTATAAACAATGGTGATCGTCCACTATCATCACACACATTGTTATCTGCACCAGAACTTATTAAAAACTTAAGAAAATGCCATTCTTCTTTCTTTGATGCTAAAAAAAATGGTGAATTTCCTTGTTTGTCACATAAATTGATATCTGCACCAGAGCTTAGTAAACACTTAACAACATCATAGTGTCCAGAACATGATGCTGCAAACAATGGTGATATCCCTAGTTGGCTGCTTAAATTGATATCTGCACCAGAACTTAGTAAACACTTAACAACATCAAATCGTCCATAAATTGATGCTATTAACAATGGTGACTGTTTCCAAAAATTATATTTATTTATAGCAGCATGGTTTCTCAGCAATGCTTTCACGACACACAAATTACCTGTTTCAGACGCTACTGTCAGTGGTGTATTCCATCTATGATAATCTTTGTAAGAAGTTGTACTACAGGACATTAAATCCATGTCAATACACTTTGGGTCTACGTATTTAAGTATCAGTTCAACCATATCTAAAGTGTTACTGTAACATCCAAGTAATAGTAAACGTGTGTTCTCCATGAGATTGGAACCAAATATCAAACTAATGCTATGTTTGTTACATTCAACATGGTTGACTATTTCCTGAAGAAGATGAGTGTGACCGTAATTAATTATCCAACTTATTACCTTAATATTAATTACAGAGTCAGATTCCACAGAACACAGCAGACGTAACTGCCTCAGTAAACGAATACGTTCAATAATGTCACTCATCTCTCGAATAGATTTCTTGACATAAAATGATACATGCACAAAATGACGAATGTTCTGATGTTTCCTTAAAATCAATGATTCAAATTCATCAAAGGGTTTTGTTTTCAACATTCCTTCGAAAACATCACGAAATGGACCGTGTGGCAGTGACTTGTTCAGGAAGACATCAAATAGATTCATAGACTGGATATCTTTATAGAGTCTTTCGGCAAGAGGTAAATACATATCTTCACTTATGTGAATGCAAAGATCCTCATGTGAAGCTTGTTCGTATACTGTGACTTTATTTGCTATATAACTGCTCGGTAAATACTTTAATATCTGATGCTTATTTTGACGACCATAATGATATGCGATAGCTTCAAATATAAAGTCATGTGTGAATGTGTATTCAGTATCTAATTTGGTGAAGTAGGTTTCTGACATGTGATAAATGGCATCTTTTATTTGTTTATCCGAGGTACCTCGATTTACCCTACAATTATTAAATACCTCCTGCATGCGTTCGTGGGGTAAACACTCGATTGATAAATTGCTGTCATTAATTAGACACGAGACAAGAACAGCATATTGAATAGGGTTTGTGTGCTGCAGTTTGCCCAGTTCACTAATAAAATATTTGAACGGTTTATTGAAGAAGTTTTCTCCCAACTGCTGGTATTTTTCTTCCCTTGAAAATACCTTACAAAGAAATGGAAACATATGATTGGCTTTGGTAAATGAAAGGAATTCATAGAGATCTGTGCTGACATCTTTGCTTTCACAATGATATTTGCAAATTACCATCTTTTCTGTTTCAGTCAGCTGATTATCTTTACTCTGTAAATCTATGACATTTTCTGTTACAAACAATCCTAGCTCAAAAGCCTCCTTATACACCGACTTTCTGCAAGTAAACAATAGTTTTGATGTCTTCCCTATTGTTGTGAAAATTTGTTCCTTATGGTTGTTAATATGGTTGTAAATATTCATATCTAAAGCAAAAATACCTAATACATCATCTAGTACAAATACTTGTTTATGATCTATGTCTCTATATTGTATGATTTCTTCTAGTCTACACACTGGCACAACTTCCCATCCTTGGTCCTCTAGCTGTAATGCAATATGGCGAGCTGTGGCTGTCTTCCCCGATCCTGGTCCACCAATTATTGTCATATAAATTTCAGACTGAACCATTTTCCATGCTGCTGTAAATCCTCCAGTTTTGTCATAAAATGGTTTATCCTCTACTCCCCATCTCTTAATCAATTCAATGTGGACTTCTGAAATACAGTGCAACGAAATATTTATTACAATTCATTCAGGATTTTAAAGTGAGTGAGTGATTGTTGCTTAACTGCAACTCAGTAATTTTTCATCTATATCTAACATGGCAAGAACAAGTTAAATGATGATGAGGTCCACTTTCTACTAGACCAACACACTGAAATGTTTTTTTTTATAGTGCCAACTCACTGAAACAACTAAACTAGAGGCTCCCATGAGCCTGTAATCGCCCACCTGGTTTTCAATTTGACATCTAAAGTTGATAGAAAATGGGGGTGTTACACATAATTTTGAAAGTGGGCCATCCAAAGATCATTTCAACTCAAATTTCTGAGCAAAAGATTTTGATGTGATTTTTATCTCATACTATTCCTAAACGGAATAAACTGGCTGAAAAAATCTCACAGAAAAACCCAGAATATATGTTAAACTACTCATTGCCATATAGCTGCAGTTAAAATTTGAGTTCATTTTGATTTGTAATAAATCAGAAATTGACAACTAAAGAAATTTCTATTTTTAGTAACAGCAGCCATTTTGAATGGAGGGCGGGGCTGTCGGACACAATATTGAAGGGGACCACCCCAGCCAAATTTGCTTTAATTTGGTTCAGCGGTTTCATCAGAGAAGATTTAAATGTGATCTTTTATCAAAATATGTCTAATTTGTATAATCAGTATAAATCGGTTGAGAGAAAAAATTCACAGAAAAACCCAGAATATTTGTTAATCTACTCATTGTCATGTAGCTGCAGTTAAAATTTGAGCTCATTTTGATTTATAATAAAGCAGCAATGGACAATTGAAGAAATTTCTATTTTTTGTAACAGCAGTCATCTTGAATGGAGGGTGGAGCTGTCGGACACAATTTTGAAATGGGACTACCCAAGGACTATCCCTGCCAGGTTTGGTTTAATTTGGTTCAGCGGTTTCAGAGGAAAAGATTTAAATGTGATCTTTTATCAAAATATGCCTAATTTGCATAATCGGTATAAATCGGCTGAAAGAAAAATTTCACAGAAAAATGCGGAATATATGTTAAACTACTCCTAGCCATGTAGCTGCAGTTAAAATTTGAGCTCATTTTGGTTTATACTAAAGCAGCAATGGACAATTGAAGAAATTTCTATTTTTAGTAACAGCAGCCATCTTGAATGAAGGGCGGTGCTGTCGGACACAATTTTGAAAGGGACCCACCCAAGGACCATCCCTGCCAGGTTTAGTGTAATTTGGTTCAGCGGTTTCAGAGGAGAAGATTTAAATGTGATCTTTTATCAAAATATGCCTAATTTGCATAATCGGTATAAATCGACTGAAAGAAAAATTTCACAGAAAAACACGGAATATATGTTAAACTACTCCTTGCCATGTAGCTGCAGTTAAAATTTGAACTCATTTTGACTTATACTAAAGCAGCAATGGACAATTAAAATTTCATCCCCTTTTTTCTATTTGTAGCTTGGCGGCCATCTTGGTTGAAAGTCGGAATCACCGGGCACAATTTTGGAAGGGGGTCATCCAAGGACCATTCCACCAAAGTTTGGTTCAAATTGGCGCAGTGGTTTCAGAGGAGTTGATTAAAATGTGAAAAGTTAACGGACGGACGGACGACAGATGACGGACGCTCAGTGGTGACAATAGCTCACGGTCAGGTGAGGTAAAAAAGTTTGCATATAGACATGTTGCCCCACTCGGACACATTATCCTGATTGCGAGGCACCATTCTTGCTCTTTCTCCTTTATGCTGCATGTTTAGCAGAGAAGCAACAAATACAAATTTCATAGTCTTTGGTTTGACCCAATCGGAGCTCGAACCGACAATTTACTGCGCTCCAGGAGAGTACTCTAACCATTACATCACCGATGCAGTTCATTTAGGATTTTACAAAATACAGCAAATAACAGACAAGTACGTAAAAACTAACATTAAATTTGTATTAACCTGACCATATATTGTTATTTTCAGTTATTGTATATTGTAATTGATCACTGATCATATATTGCTACTAACCGTGTATTGCTGTTGTCCGTATACTGACCGTATGTTGTTACTGATTATCTATTCTTGCTATCCATGTACTGTGAAAGTACTTTTCTTCGTGGGTATCAATTTTTGTGGTTTGGTTAACAATTACAAGTTCGTGGATTCGTAAATTTGTGGATTTTGTGTTTGCACCCAATTATTTTCAACATAATAGATAAGTTTCATTAGGTAGCAAATCTTCGAGAAAGCTTCACTACATTAGACAGATGAGCCATATAATTATGTAATAGGAAGTGGAATGTGGATATTAAAGTGTTCATTTTGACATGTACAGTTGGAGATCATTCTGACATTTGTTAAATTTAGCAGATTTATTTTATCGAATTTGAAAGTAAAAAAAATCTACTGAAATTACTTTATTAGCACGTACACTAGCAATTTCCTTTAATATATATTAAATTCGTTTTTATGTCTTACAAATATTTACTCTCCATTTTATTTAAAATTTGTGTTTATCACAACTAAAAAAAGAACAATAAAGTGTTTTTCTCACTCGTTGTCGTGTCACAAGATCAATCCTATCACTGGGGCAAATGTACAGTTAACTTATGGATAATTGATCATTAATTGTTTAAGAAAGGTGATAAAATATGTTTATTGAAGCAAGGGTGTTTAATAGAAAAATGTTTATACAACACTTAGAAGCGTGTCACCGTCAGTGTATGGTTTGGAAGTAAATTTGATTTCTATAAGGGACCGACCATTTAACTTGAAGGGAGGATTATGGTTTTTTGCTTCGTTGAAATTTTTTTTTTCGGACATCACAAGAGTTCAAATATTTTTTTTTTGTCGCGCAAAGCACAAATTTTTTTTCCAGAATTTAACATTAGGTTATATGACAAAAACTCTGAATCAGATTATTTTGTTTTTCCTCCACCAAAATCAGAATATTTTTTTCAGCAACATTGGGAATCAGAATATTTTTTTAGAAAAAACCATAACCCCCCCCCCCCCCCCCCCCCCCCTTCAAGTTAAATGGTCGTTCCCTAACAGAAAGTTGTTAAAATCTTTTCACATATAAATATTTCTGTCGTTTTTACACATGCATTCAAAATCAAATAATTCACAAACATGTTCACGTGGATTATGACCCATGAAAAGGAATGCTTGTACTTATTTCGTCATTAAAATTGTCAATTGTAATTACCTATACAGCTGGTCCTGAAAGTCGAGGTCACTCGAGGACAGCATTGGATAATATATTGATGTCAAGCTACTTCCCAAGTTTCATTGTTTGTTGGATTCTTAATTTCGTGGATCAGCCTACCCACGAAAACCACGAAAATTGGTACCCCACGAATAAATGTGATTTCACGGTATTGTCTTGTTCCTATATTGTAGCTAACTGTATATGCAAGACATAATTTTTTCCGATTGAAATTTTATCCGGTGGAAAGAATTTAATATTAAATTTTATGCTACAGTAAATATTTTATAATAAAATACTTTCCATTGCTTCTATAAAAAGTATCCTAGTGTACAATAAACAGGTACATAATATTATATCCGATGCTGATTATTAAATCATGAGATGCATCTGTAATATCATTTCCGACGATTAATGATGAATCCCATTTGACATTGTATAATTAAATTTATGCATTTTATTCAATAAAATATTTGAACTGAATTGAATTGAATGATAAATCACCTGAACCATCAAATGAGATAATCCAGATAATATTTTATACTAAGGTACGTAATATTATGTCCGGCGCTGATCATTAAATCATGAGACGCATCTATAATATTATTTTCGATGCTCATTGATAAATCACCCGATCCATCAAATGAGGCTAATCCGGATAATATTTTATACTAAGGTATGTAATATTATTTCCAAAGCTGATTAATGAATCACCTGACCCATCCAGAAAATATTTTATAAATAAAATTTACAGGTAAATATATATACGGAAAATATATTATAGCCAGAACACTGTCAATTTAAATGACAGAGTGAGTAATCTTCAAACCCATTATAAAGTCAATAGAGTCATGTAAGTTTAAATATATTAAATTTGTTATTAATTGGTATTGGTCGATATTGAATAATGGAAGAAGATGAATACAATGATATTTTTGGGGTCACTCAGGCACTGTGCTTAATATCCATAATGTTCATTATTGTTTATTTTATTTTCTTGATATTTCTAATCATTGAAATCATTGTATGAAATTTTGTGTTGATTTATACTGCTCGTAAGGGGCGAGTTGGTTATCAATAAAACTATTTGCATTTGTATTTGTTACATATATACATGTACAAGACCAAAATGCATGTTATCCACGGATATATTTTGATATTAAATTTCTTCCATCTCATCTGGAAAATATATAATAGCATTGGAAGAAATTTAATATTGAAATATTGTCCAAGGATAATATTTTATATTAAAAATAATCTGCCGGAAAGAATATTATAGAGGATAAAATAAAATGTTACATATTCTGACTGTATATTCTATCACTGGTAAGACTTTTACCAGACTTGACTGTATATATGTGTAACACGGCTGGTATCTTATAAGAAGCAGGAACTGCTACCCTTCATGAGCACCTGAGTTCACCCCATGTTTTTTGGTGGAGTACGTGTTGCTCATCTTATTAGTTTTTTGTGTTGTCCTATTATGTGTCTTTATGTTCTGAGTTCTGTGTTGTAATGTCTGTTACGATTTCCACATAAAAGCGACGTTACCTTCAGTTGTTTGTAGTAGGGCGCATGTCTTATTTACATTATTTGTGTTTGTTTGCACATAATGGTGTCCAAAACATAATGTGTTGTGTTTTTGTTTTATTTTCCTTCGTCTTGTGTACTCTATGTTGCCAGTTTCTCTGGATTGTCCTTTTTTTGCCCCTTCGGTATTCTTTAACATTTATTTTCTAACTGACCATATGCTGTCGTTAATATCATATTTTCGATGACCGTATATTATAGCTAATTGTATATTGAAAGTTATCGTATACTGTAACTGATTGTATATTATTACTGGTCATTTTCTGTAACGGCTTGTATGCTGTAGATAACCGTATATTGTTGCTGATCATATAGTGCAGATAATCGCATATTGTCACTGATCGTATATTATTGATACACGTATAGTGTCGCCGATTGCATATTGTCGATAATCGTATATTGTCACTGATCATATATTGTAGACAATCATATATTGTCGCTGATCGTATACTGTAGACAATCGTATATTGTCGCTGATCGTATACTGTAGATAATTGCATATTGTCACTGATCGTATATTACTGATAAACATATATTGTCACCGATTGTATATTGTAGATATTCATAGATTGTCGCTCATCGTATATTGTAGATTATCATATATTGTCGCTGATCGTATATTTTTTTGCTAATCGTATATTGTAGACAATCTTATATTGTTGCTGATAATATATTGTAGATAATCGTATATTGTTGCTGTTCGTATATTGTAGATAATCACATATTGTCGCTGATCGTATATTGTGTTTGCTGGTACGTTGTATTTGTTCCATTGAAATAAGGAATACCTCAGACACAGATAGGTCTGCTTCAAACCTTGACCTACACCTCGTAAAATTTCAGCGAGGGCCAATTAAGAACAAACCTTTCAAACAAAAGAGATGGTTTAAATTTTCCCATTGTGAACTTTCCATGTATAAGTAGCAACATTCCAGCAGCACTTGCATATGGAGTATATATATCTCAATTGATCTGATATTCCAAAGCTAGTGGTTTCTATCAGGATTTCCTTGATTAAAGGGTTGCTGCTGAAGGAAGCTACTGAACCAAGGGTTCCTATTGGCTAAGTTGAAGTCATCATCACATGACTTAGCTAACAGTTGTAAGCACTCCCCGGTCCTTTCATCATTCATGACAACACTGTGTTTGTAACTAGAGTAACACGACGAGCTTCACTACTGAAGAAGGAACTGTCTACTCTTCCGGAGCACCCCTGTTTTTAAGTGGAATTCGTGTCTTTTAGCTATTTTTCCTAAATGGTCATTGCATTGTCTGTCCTTTCGCGTTCTATGGTCACTGATTACTCCTTTGGTATCTTGAAACTTTTCTGACATACAGGATCTTTTCAAGCTTTTAATATGCTAATATGGATTAGGCACAGCCTACAGGCGAGCATCGCATCTACGCATAGACATGTTCATGTACAATTAGTAGCTTTGGGTTCTTTTCTTCATTATTCTTGATTGTTTTTCTTTGTTCTTCAATTCGACTTACCCCGTTAATTCTATTGCAAAGGAGATTTTTTGGTCCAAGATATATCGGGGACGACTTTTTTTTGGGCCGATCGTTCTTTAGAGGTGAAACAAGAAGGTCTAACGATTGTCCATTTTATAAATAAATTAATTGTTTCATGTAAAGAAGCTGTACGGTTTCCTTTCTAATTTTTTTTTTTGGTTATTTTTAAACTGGATAGTTATTTTTTTATTCAAATTAAAAGGCTATTTCCTTACTTCACTCCGATTGTCCATTCTATGCCGAAACTTAGAATCCTTCTCCGGTTGGTATTGATCATATATTGATTCATCTCCTTACACACATGTTGCTGTTTAGCTCGCTACTATCTCAACCCCCCCCCCCCCCCCCCCCCCCATCAAATACGTAATTTTATTTAAATTGAAAAGACAACATAACTTACCCCGAATGTTTAATGGTATGTGTCTATCATTGATGTCGTCGAATTTCTTTCTATTGTCAGCAATATCTGTACTGCATTCAGTCACCTTTTGATTTAGTTCCATAAGTTCTTTTCGTATATCTTCTTCCATTTCATTTTTGATGCATTTGTCAAACTTTTTCGTTCTCATTGACTCCACATCTGTTGATAAGCTACCTTTGCTTAATCTGTTAATGGCCTGATAAGGATAAAGAATACATCAAGGTATGACATGTTTGTTGTTTGTGTGATGGTATATAACACCACTTTCAATAATATTTTCTAGATGTCCATAAAAACAAATGTATGTGCATTGAGAGCTATCCGCCTTCATCTGAAAAGTGTAAATATCAATTGATATGGAATCCTGTACATATGGTCATATCCGGAATGTATAACTGAGATGAAAAATTAAAAAAAAACCAAAATACTGTTGGACGAAAAGGTGACAAATCTATATTCCTAACACATATACATACAGGCACTTTAATGAAAAGTGACAGATTTTTAACCCAAACCTCCATTCTTTGTGAAATGAGGCAGTGATGCAAGTGTTTTCCTCGTGTGATTGAAATATAAACCCTCACATATATTTGTGTGAGCAGTGCTGTTATAATAAACGCTCTAATTTGAAGAAAACTAAATGTGTCGGAACGACACGAATGTCCTCGCCGTGAATATTAAGGAGGCTCGCAAATGTTTCACCCTTTTTTTAATTCCCTCAGTAATAGGCTAAGAATAACAAACTATTATTTAAGATCTGTATCCTCAAGCCTCCTTAAATTCACATACCAACAATCAAGTCAATATCTCAAATCATAGTGAAAAAAAGGCCAAATTTCAAAGCCCAATGTCTGTAAGTTGGCCAAAAATCATTCAACCAGAATGCATTTCAATGTTGATCTGTAACTTATGATTATACACTCTCATACCAAAAATCAAGTCAATATCTCAAATCATAGTGAAATAAAGTGGTGACAACAAAACATTTGGCAAAATTTCAAAGCCGAAACGGCTGCAAGTTGGCAAAAAATTATTCAACCGTAACGAGTTTCAAAGTTGATCTGTAACTTATGATTATACACTCTCATACCAAAAGTCAAGTGAATATCTCCAAGCATAACGAACAAATTTCGAAGTCCAAGGGCCATAACTCGGCCAAACATCATTGGATCGGAACGAAATGTAAACTTGATCTGTAACTCATTATTATACACTCATATATCAAAAATCAAGTCAAACTAAGGAGAATGAGGAGTTGAGAGAACAAATAGCTGGACATAGAAAAAAAATGAGTGAGATTTAGAAACAGGTAGCTGATAATGAAATCATATCAAAAGAGGCACTACAAATGTCTAATTATAACCAGCAATACTCCAGGAAACTTAACATCAAAATCATGAACTATCCTGAGAAGAAAGATGAAAAAATAACAGATATATTTGTCAAGGATATTGTAAAGGACAAACTAAATGTAAAAGTTGATCCATCAGAGATCCAAGCTATACATAGGATACCAGGAAAGATCGGTGAAGCAAGACCTGTAATTGTGAAATTGGTCAATTCTGAAGTGAAATACAGGATTATGAGGGCTAAAAGGAACTTGCCAAAGAAAGAGACTTAAGACTGGTAGACGATGTTACAAAACACAATATGGGACTTATAACAAGACTGAGAAATTGTAAAGAACTTGAAAGTGCCTGGTACTTTAATTGTTCTGTGTATGGTAAAACTTTTGATGAAAAGAGAATACAATTTGATATTTTTGATGACATCAACAACAAAATTGCTAAAAGACACTAAATTAACCATTTGTTCTGGATCTATATGTACTATAAAGGAATACAGTGAACTTTTATTCAATAAACAGTAGGTTTATTTACATTTTTTTTTAATTATATAATTTTGTTGTTTATGAATGAACATACAATGTATGTAAAAAAAGGTGATAAGCTAAATTAGTAAAATATCTTTTATTGTTAACACACCAAATGATCATAAAAAATTAAACATTTTCAAATCCACTTCTTTTATATTATATACAAGAGTGGACACAGAAATGTGCTGTCCAAAAGGCAAGTGTGGATGTCAATATATCATATCATGGACAGGGGTCCTGGATTTTTTTAAATAAACTAGAGGCTGATGATGAGGTCCACTTTCTACTAGACCAACACACTGAAATGTTTTTTTTTTATAGTGCCAACTCACTGAAACAACTAAACTAGAGGCTCCCATGAGCCTGTAATCGCCCACCTGGTTTTCAATTTGACATCTAAAGTTGATAGAAAATGGGGGTGTTACACATAATTTTGAAAGTGGGCCACCCAAAGATCATTTCAACTCAAATTTCTGAGCAAAAGATTTTGATGTGATTTCTATCTCATAATATTCCTAAACGGAATAAACTGGCTGAAAAAATCTCACAGAAAAACCCAGAATATATGCTAAACTACTCATTGCCATATAGCTGCAGTTAAAATTTGAGTTCATTTTGATTTGTAATAAAGCAGAAATTGACAACTAAAGAAATTGTTATTTTTAGTAACAGCAGCCATTTTGAATGGAGGGCGGGGCTGTCGGACACAATATTGAAAGGGGACCACCCAAGGACCATCCCAGCCAAATTTGCTTTAATTTGGTTCAGCGGTTTCATCAGAGAAGATTTAAATGTGATCTTTTATCAAAATATGTCTAATTTGTATAATCAGTATAAATCGGTTGAAAGTAAAAATTCACAGAAAAACCCAGAATATATGTTAATCTACTCATTGTCATGTAGCTGCAGTTAAAATTTGAGCTCATTTTGATTTATAATAAAGCAGCAATGGACAATTGAAGAAATTTCTATTTTTAGTAACAGCAGCCATCTTGAATGGAGGGTGGAGCTGTCGGACACAATTTTGAAATGGGACTACCCAAGGACTATCCCTGCCAGGTTTGGTTTAATTTGGTTCAGCGGTTTCAGAGGAAAAGATTTAAATGTGATCTTTTATCAAAATATGTCTAATTTGCATAATTGGTATAAATCGGCTGAAAGAAAAATTTCACAGAAAAACCCAGAATATATGTTAAACTACTCCTTGCCATGTAGCTGCAGTTAAAATTTGAGCTCATTTTGATTTATACTAAAGCAGCAATGGACAATTGAAGAAATTTCTATTTTTGGTAACAGCAGCCATCTTGAATGGAGGGCGGGGCTGTCGGACACAAATTTGAAAGGGACCCAACCAGGGACCATCCCTGCCAGGTTTGGTTTAATTTGGTTCAGCGGTTTCAGAGGAGAAGATTTAAATGCGATCTTTTATCAAAATATGCCTAATTTGCATAATCGGTATATATCGGCTGAAAGAAAAATTTCACAGAAAAACACGGAATATATGTTAAACTACTCCTTGCCATGTAGCTGCAGTTAAAATTTGAGCTCATTTTGACTTATACTAAAGCAGCAATGTACAATTAAAATTTCATCCCCCTTTTTTCTATTTTTAGCTTGGTGGCCATCTTGGTTGGAAGTCGGGATCACCGGACACAATTTTGGAAGGGGGCCATCCAAGGACCATTCCACCACAGTTTTGTTCAAATTGGCCCAGTGGCTTCAGAGGAGTTGATTAAAATGTGAAAAGTTAACGGATGGACGACGGACGCTCAGTGGTGACAATAGCTCACCAGGTGAGCTAAAAACTAATCCTGGATTATTATTTTTGCTTAAAGTCCGGTCCTGTGTTTTTATTTCAAATTTTCATCATAGCCCCCCTCCCCCTCCCAAGGGATATAAAATTGTATCATTAATAATAAATTAATAAATAATAAATTCAGATTTTCTATTTAAAATAAATCTCATTTACAAAACCACTGATATTTGTTCAATATTTAACGCTGATTTAAGCTTTAGTCACAACAAATTTTTATTTTTCTCTTTAAACTGTCGAAACATAACATTTATTTAACTGTAAAATTCACAAATAAAATTCACCCCCCCCTTTTTCTTGTTTAAATCAATGATCAAAAATATTCCAGAATCAAACAAATGAATAAATATAACATATATTTCTTTTGCATGCATCTTTTTACCATGCGGTGTCAGTGTGTTTTAAATCGGTCATCCAATCAGGACGCTCATTATTCTTGTTCAAGATAAAAATACATCGCTAAAATTACCTGTGGGTGTTTCCCCACTTCAACTCGTAAATTTACATAGAAATCGGAGATATTTCGTCATAAAACTTCACACATGGTTTTGTCTATCATATTTCTTGAAGACAAACATAAAATTGTATTGCATTTATCAATATTTTATGAGTATCAACAGTTTTTTCAACACTGTATCTGTTTCTCGATACAGCCGCAACTTCAACTCGTAAATTTACATAGAAATCGGTGATATTTCGTCATAAAACTTCACACATGGTTTTGTCTATCATATTTCTTGAAGACAAACATAAAATTTTATTGCATTTATCAATATTTTATGAGTATCAACAGTTTTTTCAACACCATATCTGTTTCTCGATACAGCCGCAACTTCAACTCGTAAATTTACATAGAAATCGGAGATATTTCGTCATAAAACTTCACACATGGTTTTGTTTATTATATTTCTTGAAGGCAAACATAAAATTTTATTGCATTTATCAATATTTTATGAGTATCAACAGTTTTTTCAACACCGTATCTGTTTCTCGATACGGCCGCCCGATTACAGTGACCCGTGACCCAGATTAACACGTTCCACCAGTTTTTTCTTAATAATGTTGTTTAACAATACAAATATTGTGAGCATAAAATTGTAATACATGTACCTGTAAATTACAGTTATCATTTTTTTAGCCAAAGGGAGATAACTCAAATCATATTACCAATCAATGAATCTCTTAAATTTTCTGTTGTACTCTAAAAATATCTTCAAATGAAACCTTTCAAAATGGTTTATTTTTTAATATTGGATATTTTCATTTATTAGTAATTTATTAATTCTATGTAAGATTAAATAAATACTTTAAAACTATGAATTTACAAAATGTATAACTCTTTTTTTGGTTTGGTTTTAAAAATCAGTGCTAATTTTCTTTTTTTCAAATGTATATGTATAATATCAGATTGACTGCCCTCGTGTTTCAATTATTTACATGTATAAAATGTGCTATCTTAAATGTATGAATGAGTGTAACGGTATGTTTTGTGTATCTGTGTTCTTGGTTGTATTGACTTGTAACTTGCTATTATTGGTATATCTACATGTTAATATAACATAATGAATAACCATATACAAATTTTGTCTATGAATGTAAGGGGTCTTTTTTCAAATACTAAAAAGAGGTCAGATGTATTTAATTGGGTCAAGGCAAAGAGAATCTCCATAGTTTGTTTTCAGGAGACACACAGTACCAAAGATGTAGCAGTCAAATGGGAGGACGAATGGGGTAGTAAATGCTTTTTTAGTCATGGTGATAGTAAAAGTGCCGGAGTAAGTGTTATGTTCAGAAATGGTTTTGATTTTAAGGTTAATGATTCTATATTAGATAAGAATGGTCGCTATATTATTTTAGATTTAACTGTTTATGAACAACGTTTAACACTAGTTTGTTTATATGGTTACAACACTGACAAACCTGAATTGTTTATTGAAATACTGCAAAAGTCTGCAGGATTTGCTAATACTAGCTTTTTATTTTGTGGTGACTGGAATGTAGTACAGAATAAATCTGATGATACTTATAATGTAATACATGACATAAACCAAAATGCACGTAAGAAAATAGAGGAACTTAAAGAAACATTTGAATTATTAGATCCTTGGCGAACTTGTTATCCTGTGGATAAAAAGTTCACATGGCGTCAAACCTCTCCTATTAAACAAGATATTTTTTCTCTCAGGGAGTATACCAAAATAATTCCAGGCTACAGAACTGACCACTCTGCCATTGTTTTTAGTTTTTCTGCCTCTCCTGCTAATCAGGGAAAGGGCTACTGGAAATTTAACTCCCAATTATTGAGGGACTCAAATTATATTGATATAGTTAAAACATGCATTAGAGATACATTATCTGAATACTACTCAGGTGGAAATATTGATGATTTTCTTCATGTTGAATTATTATGTAATGATCAGGTGTTTTTTGAAATATTGAAAATGAAAATCAGAAGTGTTTCCATAGCCTACAGTATAAAAAAATCTCGAGATGAAAAGGAAAAAAACATTAAAACTTGAGAATCACATACACATTTTAGAAAATCAAATGAATTTGAATTCTACTGAGTTTATTCAGGCATCTCTGAATCAGATAAAGGGGGAATTAGAAAATCGGAGGCGGGATATAGTAGAGGGTTTACTTCTTCGATCTCGGGTCAATTGGCATGAGAATGGGGAAAGATGCTCTGAATATTTTTGTAAATTAGAAAAAAAGTCCTTTATCAACAAAACCATTTCTGAACTTATCAATGAAAAAGGTAATCATATTTCAGAACAATCAAAAATTCTATTTGAACATGAACAATATTACAGGAAATTGTATTCATCCAATCATTTATGTGTAGATAATGATTTTTTCTACCAGCATGATGTCAAATTAAGTGATGAACAAAAAAACTCTTTGGAGGGGAATTTATCATTCAAGGAATGTGGTGAATCTCTTAAATTAATGCAAAATGGAAAAAGCCCTAGGTCAGATGGTTTCACAGTAGATTTCTATAGATTCTTTTGGAACGATATTGGTGCTTTTGTTTTTCGGTCATTATATTTTGGCTATGAAACAGGCCATTTCTCTCAATTTCAGACTCAAGGAGTTATTACTTGTATTCCTAAGGAGAGTAAAGATAGGTGATATATGAGCAACTGGCATCCAATCAGTTTACTAAATACAGATTTAAAAATAGCTTCTGCAGCAATTGCAAATAGATTTAAACAAGTTTTAGGTTGTATTATTAGTGATACTCAAAAAGGTTTTATGAAAGACAGATTTATGGGTGAAAATACTCGTCTTCTCTATGACTTAATGCACTATTTAGAAGATAATGATATGGACGGTTTATTATTATTAGTTGATTTTGAAAAAGCTTTTGATTCTATAGAATGGAAATTTTTACAGAAAGCTTTAAATAGTTTTAATTTTGGTCCTTCTATTTGCAAATGGTTTGAAACTTTTTATGTAGACTCTAAAAGTTGTGTGATAAATAATGGTCATATATCAAACTTTTTCAATCTGGAAAGAGGCTATCTCCTTATTTATTTATTATTGGTGTTGAGTTGCTTTCCTTACAAATTAAATCAAATCCCAAAATAAAAGGAGCATTGGTGAATTATACTGAATCACTTATTAGTCAATATGCAGATGATACATTCCTCGTATTTGATGGTTGTGAGACATCACTTAGGGAGACCCTGATTTGTTTTGAAAACTTTTATAAAGCTTCAGGTCTGAAAATTAATACATCTAAAACATGGGTAGTATGGGTTGGAAATAAGAGGTCTTCCAATCAAATTCTTTGTCCAGATTTCAAATTGAACTGGTCTGTATCCAATTTCAAACTACTTGGAATATATTTTTCTCTTGATCTCAGTTCTATGCCTGACCTAAATTTTAGAAAGACTAGTATTACTGTGAGCTCACTATAATATACCCCCCGCTCCCCACATCTGTCCAACCTATTTCCATAACCAAAACATTACTGATTGTTCCGACCAAAAATAAAAGGGATCCTCCTCTCTTCACCGGTAAGCTGCTGATAAAATTTGAAAACATTCTGAGAAACACTACTCAAGTTATCATACGACATAGGTTAAAAATCCTATTTTCCGTCATATCAAGTCCAATAACTCTGGAACGGCAAAAGTGAAAATCGTCAAAAATGAAAAGGATCCTCCTCTCTTCACCGGTAAGCTGCTGATAAAATTTCAAAACATTCTGAGAAACACTACTCAAGTTATCTTATGACATAGGTTAAAAATCCTATTTTCCATCATATTAAGTCCAATAACTCTGGAACGGCAAAAGTGAAAATCGTCAAAAATGAAAGGGATCCCCCTCTCTTAACCAGTAAACAGCTGATAAAATTTGAAAAGATTCTAAGAAACACAACTCAAGTTATCGTACGACATAGGATTTGTCTACAGACGGACGGACAGATGGATGGACATGGTGAAACCAGTATACCCCCTTACAACTTCATTGCAGGGGTATAAAAATTATAGATGTTTCCAAAATATTAAAAAGCTGGTAACATAGAAAGCGCACCCTTCTTGGGAAGGTAACCGTGATAAAAACACTTGCACTTCCAAAGCTTATTCATTTACTTACCTCACTGCCAAATTTAAAACAATCACTGTTTAATGATCTAAATAAACTATTTTTTAATTTTATATGGGATGGAAAACCAGAAAAAATCAAACGAAATACACTCATAGCTGATTTTGAAGATGGAGGGTTAAAAATGATACATTTACAACACTTCAATGCCTATTTCAAAACCAGAGGCTCTCAGAGCCTGTATCGTTCACCTGGTTATAAAAAAAACCAATTGGTCCTATGTAAAAACTATGTCCTGTAGTGGTAGTCATCTTGGAATTACGATCAACATAAAAAACACAAAGTTTGTAAAGGACCTTCCAATGATTGATGCACAATAGGTTCAATCAGTGCAATAGCTTCAGAGAAGAATATATTTCTGTATTTTCCCCATATGGTCCTGTGTTAATACTATGACCTGTGGTGGCAGCCATCTTGGATTTCCGATCGGCATAAAAAACAGAAACTTTGTAGAGGACCTTCCAATGATCATTCCTGGGCAGTTTGGTTTCAATTGTCCAAGTGGTTTCAGAGAAGAAGCGTTTTGAAACATTTTTCCCATAGGGTCCAATGTTAAACTAAGTCCGGCCGTAGCCGCCATTTTGAATTTCATATCAGAACAAAAAACGTAAAGTTTGTAGAGGACCATCCAATGAACATTCATGTACAGTTTGGCTTTAATCATATTTGTAGTTTCTGAGTAGAAGGCATTTGAACATTTTCCCATAGGGTCCAATGTTAATCTATGTATTGCGGTGGTGGCCATCGTGGATTTCCGATCGGCATAAAAAAAACACACCTTGTAGAGGACCTTCCAATGATCATTCCTGGGCAGTTTGGTTTCAATTATCCAAGTGGTTTCAGAGAGGAAGCGTTTTGAAACATTTTTCCCATAGGGTCCAATGTTAAACTAAGTCCTGCCGTAGCCGCCATTTTGAATTTCATATCGGAATAAAAAACGTAAAGTTTGTAGAGGACCATTCAATGAACATTCATGTACAGTTTGGCTTTAATCATATTTGTAGTTTCTGAGAAGAAGGCATTTGAACATTTTCACATAGGGTCCAATGTTAATCTATGTCCTGCGGTGGCGGCCATCTTGAATTTTCGATCGGCATAAAAAAACAGAAACTTTGTAGAGGACCTTCCAATGATCATTCCTGGGCAGTTTGGTTTCAATTGTCCAAGTGGTTTCAGAGAAGAAGCGTTTTGAAACATTTTCCCCATAGGGTCCAATGTTAAACTAAGTCCTGCCGTAGCCGCCATTTTGAATTTCATATCGGAACAAAAAACGTAAAGTTTGTAGAGGACCATCCAATGAACATTCATGTACAGTTTGGCTTTAATAATATTTGTAGTTTCTGAGAAGAAGGCATTTGAACATTTTCCCATAGAGTCCAATGTTAATCTATGTATTGCGGTGGCAGCCATCTTGGATTTCCGATCGGCATTAAAAACAGAAAATTTGTAGAGGACCTTCCAATGATCATTCCTGGGCAGTTTGGTTTCAACTGTCCTAGTGGTTTCAGAGAAGAAGCGTTTTGAAACATTTTCCCATAGGGTCCAATGTTAAACTAGGTCCTGCCGTAGCCGCCATTTTGAATTTCATATCGGAACAAAAAACGTAAAGTTTGTAGAGGACAATCCAATGAACATTCATGTACAGTTTGGCTTTAATCATATTTGTAGTTTCTGAGAAGAAGGCATTTGAATATTTTCCCATAGGGTCCAATGTTAATCTATGTCCTGCGGTGGCGGCCATCTTGGATTTCCGATCGACATAAAAAACAGAAACTTTGTAGAGGACCTTCCAATGATCATTCCTGGGCAGTTTGGTTTCAACTGTCCAAGTGGTTTCAGAGAAGAAGCATTTTGAAACATTTTTCCCATAGGGTCCAATGTTAAACTAAGTCCTGCGGTAGCCGCCATTTTGAATTTCATATCGGAACAAAAAACCTTAAGATTGTAGAGGACCATCCAATGAACATTCATGTACAGTTTGGCTTTAATCATATTTGTAGTTTCTGAGAAGAAGGCATTTGAATATTTTCCCATAGGGTCCAATGTTAATCTATGTCCTGCGGAGGCGGCCATCTTGGATTTCCGATCGGCATAAAAAAACAGAACTTTGTAGAGGACCTTCCAATGATCATTCCTGGGCAGTTTGGTTTCAATTGTCCAAGTGGTTTCAGAGAAGAAGCGTTTTGAAACATTTTTCCCATAGGGTCCAATGTTAAACTAAGTCCTGCCGTAGCCGCCATTTTGAATTTCATACCGGAACAAAAAACCTTAAGATTGTAGAGGACCATCCAATGAACATTCATGTACAGTTTGGCTTTAATCGTATTTGTAGTTTCTGAGAAGAAGGCATTTGAATATTTTCCCATAGGGTCCAATGTTAATCTATGTCCTGCGGTGGTGGCCATCTTGGATTTCCGATCGGCATAAAAAACAGAACTTTGTAGAGGACCTTCCAATGATCATTCCTGGGCAGTTTGGTTTCAACTGTCCAAGTGGTTTCAGATAAAAAGCATTTTGAAACATTTTTCCCATAGGGTCCAATGTTAAACTAAGTCCTGCCGTAGCCGCCATTTTGAATTTCATACCGGAACAAAAAACCTAAAGTTTGTAGAGGACAATCTAATGAACATTCTTGTACAGTTTGGCTTTAATCATATTTGTAGTTTCTGAGAAGAAGGCATTTGAATATTTTCCCATAAGGTCCAATGTTAATCTATGTCCTGCGGTGGCAGCCATCTTGGATTTCCGATCGGCATAAAAAACAGAAACCTTGTAGAGGACCTTCCAATGATCATTCCTGGGCAGTTTGGTTTCAACTGTCCAAGTGGTTTCAGAGAAGAAGCATTTTGAAACATTTTTCTCATAGGGTCCAATGTTAAACTAAGTCCTGCCGTAGCCGCCATTTTGAATTTCATATCGGAACAAAAAACCTTAAGATTGTAGAGGACCATCCAATGAACATTCATGTACAGTTTGGCTTTAATCGTATTTGTAGTTTCTGAGAAGAAGGCATTTGAATATTTTCCCATAGGGTCCAATGTTAATCTATGTCCTGCGGTGGCAGCCATCTTGGATTTCCGATCGGCATAAAAAACATAAACTTTGTAGAGGACCTTCCAATGATCATTCCTGGGCAGTTTGGTTTCAACTGTCCAAGTGGTTTCAGAGAAGAAGCATTTTGAAACATTTTTCCCATAGGGTCCAATGTTAAACTAAGTCCTGCGGTAGCCGCCATTTTGAATTTCATACCGGAACAAAAAACCTAAAGTTTGTAGAGGACAATCTAATGAACATTCTTGTACAGTTTGGCTTTAATCATATTTGTAGTTTCTGAGAAGAAGGCATTTGAATATTTTCCCATAGGGTCCAATGTTAATCTATGTCCTGCGGAGGCGGCCATCTTGGATTTCCGATCGGCATAAAAAACAAAAAATTTGTAGAGGACCTTCCAATGATCATTCCTGGGTAGTTTGGTTTCAACTGTCCAAGTGGTTTCAGAGAAGAAGCATTTTGAAACATTTTCCCCATAGGGTCCAATGTTAAACTAAGTCCTGCCGTAGCCGCCATTTTGAATTTCATATCGGAACAAAAAACCTTCAGATTGTAGAGGACCATCCAATGAACATTCATGTACAGTTTGGCTTTAATCATATTTGTAGTTTCTGAGAAGAAGGCATTTGAATATTTTCCCATAGGGTCCAATGTTAATCTATGTCCTGCGGTGGCGGCCATCTTGGATTTCCGATCGGTATAAAAAACATAAAATTTGTAGAGGACCTTCCAATGATCATTCCTGGGGAGTTTGGTTTCAACTGTCCAAGTGGTTTCAGAGAAGAAGCATTTTGAAACATTTTCCCCATAGGGTCCAATGTTAAACTAAGTCCTGCCGTAGCCGCCATTTTGAATTTCATACCGGAACAAAAAACCTAAGTTTGTAGAGGACCATCTAATGAACATTCATGTACAGTTTGGCTTTAATCATATTTGTAGTTTCTGAGAAGAAGGCATTTGAATATTTTCACATAGGGTCCAATGTTAATCTATGTCCTGCGGTGGCAGCCATCTTGGATTTCCGATCGGCATAAAAAACAGAAACTTTGTAGAGGACCTTCCAATGATCATTCCTGGGCAGTTTGGTTTCAACTGTCCAAGTGGTTTCAGAGAAGAAGCATTTTGAAACATTTTTCCCATAGGGTCCAATGTTAAACTAAGTCCTGCCGTAGCCGCCATTTTGAATTTCATATCGGAACAAAAAACCTTAAGTTTGTAGAGGACCATCCAATGAACATTCATGTACAGTTTGGCTTTAATCATATTTGTAGTTTCTGAGAAGAAGGCATTTGAATATTTTCCCTTAGGGTCCAATGTTAATCTATGTATTGCGGTGGTGGCCATCTTGGATTTCCGATCGGCATAAAAAACAGAAACTTTGTAGAGGACCTTCCAATGATCATTCCTGGGCAGTTTGGTTTCAACTGTCCTAGTGGTTTCAGAGAAGAAGCATTTTGAAACATTTTTCCCATAGGGTCCAATGTTAAACTAAGTCCTGCCGTAGCCACCATTTTGAATTTCATATCGGAACAAAAAACCTTAAGTTTGTAGAGGACCATCCAATGAACATTCATGTACAGTTTGGCTTTAATCATATTTGTAGTTTCTGAGAAGAAGGCATTTGAATATTTTCCCTAAGGGTCCAATGTTAATCTATGTCCTGCGGTGGCAGCCATCTTGGATTTCCAATCGGCATAAAAAAACAGAACTTTGTAGAGGACCTTCCAATGATCATTCCTGGGCAGTTTGGGTTCAATTGTCCAAGTGGTTTCAGAGAAGAAGCGTTTTGAAACATTTTTCCCATAGGGTCCAATGTTAAACTAAGTCCTGCCGTAGCCGCCATTTTGAATTTCATACCGGAACAAAAAACATTAAGATTGTAGAGGACCATCCAATGAACATTCATGTACAGTTTGGCTTTAATCGTATTTGTAGTTTCTGAGAAGAAGGCATTTGAATATTTTCCCATAGGGTCCAATGTTAATCTATGTCCTGCGGTGGTGGCCATCTTGGATTTCCGATCGGCATAAAAAACAGAACTTTGTAGAGGACCTTCCAATGATCATTCCTGGGCAGTTTGGTTTCAACTGTCCAAGTGGTTTCAGATAAAAAGCATTTTGAAACATTTTTCCCATAGGGTCCAATGTTAAACTAAGTCCTGCCGTAGCCGCCATTTTGAATTTCATACCGGAACAAAAAACCTAAAGTTTGTAGAGGACAATCTAATGAACATTCTTGTACAGTTTGGCTTTAATCATATTTGTAGTTTCTGAGAAGAAGGCATTTGAATATTTTCCCATAGGGTCCAATGTTAATCTATGTCCTGCGGAGGCGGCCATCTTGGATTTCCGATCGGCATAAAAAACAGAAACCTTGTAGAGGACCTTCCAATGATCATTCCTGGGCAGTTTGGTTTCAACTGTCCAAGTGGTTTCAGAGAAGAAGCATTTTGAAACATTTTTCCCATAGGGTCCAATGTTAAACTAAGTCCTGCCGTAGCCGCCATTTTGAATTTCATATCGGAACAAAAAACCTTAAGATTGTAGAGGACCATCCAATGAACATTCATGTACAGTTTGGCTTTAATCGTATTTGTAGTTTCTGAGAAGAAGGCATTTGAATATTTTCCCATAGGGTCCAATGTTAATCTATGTCCTGCGGTGGCGGCCATCTTGGATTTCCGATCGGCATAAAAAACAGAAAATTTGTAGAGGACCTTCCAATGATCATTCCTGGGCAGTTTGGTTTCAACTGTCCAAGTGGTTTCAGAGAAAAAGCATTTTGAAACATTTTTCCCATAGGGTCCAATGTTAAACTAAGTCCTGCCGTAGCCGCCATTTTGAATTTCATACCGGAACAAAAAACCTAAAGTTTGTAGAGGACAATCTAATGAACATTCTTGTACAGTTTGGCTTTAATCATATTTGTAGTTTCTGAGAAGAAGGCATTTGAATATTTTCCCATAGGGTCCAATGTTAATCTATGTCCTGCGGAGGCGGCCATCTTGGATTTCCGATCGGCATAAAAAACAAAAAATTTGTAGAGGACCTTCCAATGATCATTCCTGGGCAGTTTGGTTTCAACTGTCCAAGTGGTTTCAGAGAAGAAGCATTTTGAAACATTTTTCCCATAGGGTCCAATGTTAAACTAAGTCCTGCCGTAGCCACCATTTTGAATTTCATATCGGAACAAAAAACCTTAAGTTTGTAGAGGACCATCCAATGAACATTCATGTACAGTTTGGCTTTAATCATATTTGTAGTTTCTGAGAAGAAGGCATTTGAATATTTTCCCTTAGGGTCCAATGTTAATCTATGTATTGCGGTGGTGGCCATCTTGGATTTCCGATCGGCATAAAAAACAAAAACTTTGTAGAGGACCTTCCAATGATCATTCCTGGGCAGTTTGGTTTCAACTGTCCTAGTGGTTTCAGAGAAGAAGCATTTTGAAACATTTTTCCCATAGGGTCCAATGTTAAACTAAGTCCTGCCGTAGCCACCATTTTGAATTTCATATCGGAACAAAAAACCTTAAGTTTGTAGAGGACCATCCAATGAACATTCATGTACAGTTTGGCTTTAATCATATTTGTAGTTTCTGAGAAGAAGGCATTTGAATATTTTCCCTTAGGGTCCAATGTTAATCTATGTATTGCGGTGGTGGCCATCTTGGATTTCCGATCGGCATAAAAAACAGAAACTTTGTAGAGGACCTTCCAATGATCATTCCTGGGCAGTTTGTTTTCATCTGTCCTAGTGGTTTCAGAGAAGAAGCATTTTGAAACATTTTTCCCATAGGGTCCAATGTTAAACTAAGTCCTGCCGTAGCCACCATTTTGAATTTCATATCGGAACAAAAAACCTTAAGATTGTAGAGGACCATCCAATGAACATTCATGTACAGTTTGGCTTTAATCATATTTGTAGTTTCTGAGAAGAAGGCATTTGAATATTTTCCCATAGGGTCCAATGTTAATCTATGTCCTGCGGTGGCGGCCATCTTGGATTTCCGATCGGCATAAAAAAACATAAAATTTGTAGTGGACCTTCCAATGATCATTCCTGGGCAGTTTGGTTTCAACTGTCCAAGTGGTTTCAGAGAAAAAGCATTTTGAAACATTTTTCCCATAGGGTCCAATGTTAAACTAAGTCCTGCGGTAGCCGCCATTTTGAATTTCATACCGGAACAAAAAACCTTAAGTTTGTAGAGGACCATCTAATGAACATTCATGTACAGTTTGGCTTTAATCATATTTGTAGTTTCTGAGAAGAAGGCATTTGAATATTTTCCCATAGGGTCCAATGTTAATCTATGTCCTGCGGTGGCAGCCATCTTGGATTTCCAATCGGCATAAAAAAACAGAACTTTGTAGAGGACCTTCCAATGATCATTCCTGGGCAGTTTGGTTTCAACTGTCCAAGTGGTTTCAGATAAAAAGCATTTTGAAACGTTTTTCCCATAGGGTCCAATGTTAAACTAAGTCCTGCCGTAGCCGCCATTTTGAATTTCATACCGGAACAAAAAACCTAAAGTTTGTAGAGGACAATCTAATGAACATTCTTGTACAGTTTGGCTTTAATCATATTTGTAGTTTCTGAGAAGAAGGCATTTGAATATTTTCCCATAAGGTCCAATGTTAATCTATGTCCTGCGGTGGCAGCCATCTTGGATTTCCGATCGGCATAAAAAACAGAAACCTTGTAGAGGACCTTCCAATGATCATTCCTGGGCAGTTTGGTTTCAACTGTCCAAGTGGTTTCAGAGAAGAAGCATTTTGAAACATTTTTCCCATAGGGTCCAATGTTAAACTAAGTCCTGCCGTAGCCGCCATTTTGAATTTCATATCGGAACAAAAAACCTTCAGATTGTAGAGGACCATCCAATGAACATTCATGTACAGTTTGGCTTTAATCGTATTTGTAGTTTCTGAGAAGAAGGCATTTGAATATTTTCCCATAGGGTCCAATGTTAATCTATGTCCTGCGGTGGCGGCCATCTTGGATTTCCGATCGGCATAAAAAACATAAAATTTGTAGAGGACCTTCCAATGATCATTCCTGGGCAGTTTGGTTTCAACTGTCCAAGTGGTTTCAGAGAAAAAGCATTTTGAAACATTTTTCCCATAGGGTCCAATGTTAAACTAAGTCCTGCCGTAGCCGCCATTTTGAATTTCATACCGGAACAAAAAACCTAAAGTTTGTAGAGGACAATCTAATGAACATTCTTGTACAGTTTGGCTTTAATCATATTTGTAGTTTCTGAGAAGAAGGCATTTGAATATTTTCCCATAGGGTCCAATGTTAATCTATGTCCTGCGGAGGCGGCCATCTTGGATTTCCGATCGGCATAAAAAACAAAAAATTTGTAGAGGACCTTCCAATGATCATTCCTGGGTAGTTTGGTTTCAACTGTCCAAGTGGTTTCAGAGAAGAAGCATTTTGAAACATTTTCCCCATAGGGTCCAATGTTAAACTAAGTCCTGCCGTAGCCGCCATTTTGAATTTCATATCGGAACAAAAAACCTTAAGATTGTAGAGGACCATCCAATGAACATTCATGTACAGTTTGGCTTTAATCATATTTGTAGTTTCTGAGAAGAAGGCATTTGAATATTTTCCCATAGGGTCCAATGTTAATCTATGTCCTGCGGTGGCGGCCATCTTGGATTTCCGATCGGTATAAAAAACATAAAATTTGTAGAGGACCTTCCAATGATCATTCCTGGGGAGTTTGGTTTCAACTGTCCAAGTGGTTTCAGAGAAAAAGCATTTTGAAACATTTTTCCCATAGGGTCCAATGTTAAACTAAGTCCTGCCGTAGCCGCCATTTTGAATTTCATACCGGAACAAAAAACCTAAGTTTGTAGAGGACCATCTAATGAACATTCATGTACAGTTTGGCTTTAATCATATTTGTAGTTTCTGAGAAGAAGGCATTTGAATATTTTCCCATAGGGTCCAATGTTAATCTATGTCCTGCGGTGGCAGCCATCTTGGATTTCCGATCGGCATAAAAAACATAAACTTTGTAGAGGACCTTCCAATGATCATTCCTGGGCAGTTTGGTTTCAACTGTCCAAGTGGTTTCAGAGAAGAAGCATTTTGAAACATTTTTCCCATAGGGTCCAATGTTAAACTAAGTCCTGCCGTAGCCGCCATTTTGAATTTCATATCGGAACAAAAAACCTTAAGTTTGTAGAGGACCATCCAATGAACATTCATGTACAGTTTGGCTTTAATCATATTTGTAGTTTCTGAGAAGAAGGCATTTGAATATTTTCCCTTAGGGTCCAATGTTAATCTATGTATTGCGGTGGTGGCCATCTTGGATTTCCGATCGGCATAAAAAACAGAAACTTTGTAGAGGACCTTCCAATGATCATTCCTGGGCAGTTTGGTTTCAACTGTCCTAGTGGTTTCAGAGAAGAAGCATTTTGAAACATTTTTCCCATAGGGTCCAATGTTAAACTAAGTCCTGCCGTAGCCACCATTTTGAATTTCATATCGGAACAAAAAACCTTAAGATTGTAGAGGACCATCCAATGAACATTCATGTACAGTTTGGCTTTAATCATATTTGTAGTTTCTGAGAAGAAGGCATTTGAATATTTTCCCATAGGGTCCAATGTTAATCTATGTCCTGCGGTGGCGGCCATCTTGGATTTCCGATCGGCAAAAAAAAACATAAAATTTGTAGTGGACCTTCCAATGATCATTCCTGGGCAGTTTGGTTTCAACTGTCCAAGTGGTTTCAGAGAAAAAGCATTTTGAAACATTTTTCCCATAGGGTCCAATGTTAAACTAAGTCCTGCGGTAGCCGCCATTTTGAATTTCATACCGGAACAAAAAACCTAAAGTTTGTAGAGGACCATCTAATGAACATTCATGTACAGTTTGGCTTTAATCATATTTGTAGTTTCTGAGAAGAAGGCATTTGAATATTTTCCCATAGGGTCCAATGTTAATCTATGTCCTGCGGTGGCAGCCATCTTGGATTTCCAATCGGCATAAAAAACAGTAACTTTGTAAAGGACATTCCAATGATCATTCATGTACAGTTTAGGTTCAGTCAGTTCATTAGTTTCAGAGAAGAAGATCTTTGAAATTTCAGCCAATCAGAGCATATTATTGGCCTTGGCAGCCATATGGAATATCCGACTGGAACGAAAAACAGTAACTTTGTAGAGGACCATCCAAGGAACATTCCTGCTAAGTTTGGTTCCAATCGGCCCAGTGGTTTCGGAGAAGAAGCTTGAAATGTGAAAAGTTTACAGACGACAGACGACGGACGCCAAGTGATGGCAATAGTTTGGTCCAGGTGAACTAATAAGCTGGATAAAAAGATTCTTTTCCAATTTGAAAGGTGGCTGGCAAAAAATCATGGCAAAGAATATAAAATATTATGGGGGTGAAAGAATTTGTTCCTTACAAAAGGAAAAGATCCTTGAAATTTCTAGAATATTCAGTAACCCATTTTGGAAAGATATCTTTTATAGCTTGTATTTAGCAAAGCCACTTGTAAAATTGAATATAAAGGAGTGTTTATCTCTTGAACTACTTAACTTTGTATCAATTGATGATTTCCCTTTTTATATGAGATGGGAAAATGCAGGTGTAACAAGCTTAAATCATATCATGGATACTGTTACAAAAAAATTCTTGACTTTTGAAAAGATTAAAACATTAATTAAAAGTAACAACTTCATTCGATATTACACATTAATCTCAAACATTCCTACTGATATTAAAAAGTGTTTAAAAGATAACATTGATAATATCAATACAGAAAATTTTCATCCAAAAGATGACTTTTTAGACAGACTAATAAATATAAAAAGTTTAAAGTTTGTATATATTACTTTACTGAAGACATTAACTCATCTTCCCATTCAAACATTTTTGAAATGGGAAGAAATACTTGGGATTGACATTGCAGACTGGTCTATATATTTTCGAATTCTTAAAGTGTTGCAGGGATACATATCTGATCAATTTTCAGTATAAGTTTTAACATAGAGTTATACCTACTAATACCTTTTTATTCAAAATTCATATTAAAGACACAAAATTGTGCTCATTTTGCAAAGTTGAAGATGAAACGGTTGAACAATTATTTTTTAATTGTCCTTTGATATTTCCTTTCCTGAGAGCTTTCAATGACTGTCTTAAATGCTATTTTCACAATATTGAATTTCACAAAGAACAATTTTTGCTTGGATTTAAAGAAGAAAGTTTAACTCTTAACTTGCTGATCCTTATAGCTGAAAATTATTTATATAAATGTAAACTAAAAGAAAAAATTCCAAATATCATAGAACTGAAGTATCGAATTAAAAATTACTATTCACTTGAACAATATATAGCCATAAAGAACAACAATTTAAAAGGTTTTGAAAAATACTGGACCCCAGTGAAACATGTTTTTCCAGATTTTTAACTATGGATAGGTACCTGGGTACACTACGTTATTTATGTTTATGTATTTATTTGCATCAATTAGGAGTAAGTTACTAAAGTCACAAAATAATAGAAGACAGAAATTGTAAAGGAATGGGTGTTTTGTTTATGAAAGGGAGAGAGAGAGAATGTGAAAGAATGAATGTGTCTCAATTGATTTATTTATTGATGTCATATTTTGCTTATTAATTAAGTTAAAGAAAATGCAATAGTCACATAATAATTATGTTGTGAATCCTTGTACATCCATGTCAGGTGGTAATGTATGGGCTTTTATATGAATGTAAATTCCTGACTATTGAAGAAACAAAAAAAAATCAATTCAATATTTCCAAGCATAGCGAAAAAATTTGAGAAAGCATCAGAGATGCAACAGCCAAGTTGCAAGTCAAAATCATTTGGTCAAACTGGATTCCTGTTTTCAAGATTTATCAATGTTTTGTGCCAAGTATCAATCTTCTGGCATTGCTGGTTCACAAGAAGAAGATTTTTAAATATTAAAATAATTAATCATTTTAGGCCCCCTCTTGGGACCCCAGACATACCGAACACAACTTTGGAAGAGGATCACCCAAGGAACATTTGGGCAAAGTTTGGTTAAAATTGACAAAATGGTTTCAGAGACATGTGTAATTCTCAAAAAAAACATCCGGTAGGGGATGGGGATGACCCCAGGTCTCAACTCTTGGGGCATTTAATTTGTCTATTCACCCTGATCATAAATATATATGGTTTAGGGGTGGTGATCTCAACCAATAAAAAGTTCACTTCAGATAGGGGGTGGGGTATGACCCTCCCGGGGCCTGAGCTATAAGGCATTTAATTTGCCTAGTCACCCTGATCATCAATATATATGGCTTAGGGGTGGGGATCTCAACCATTAAAAAGTTCACTTCAGGCAGGGGGTGGGGTATGACCCCCAGGACCTGAGTAATAAGGCATTTAATTTGCCTAGTCACCCTGATCATAAATATATATGGTTTAGGGGTGGGGATCTCAACCATTAAAAAGTTCACTTCAGGTAGGGGGTGGGGCATGACCCCAGGGTCTGAGCTATAGTGTATTTAATTTGCCTAGTCACCCTGATTATAAATATATATGGCTTAGGGTGGGGATCTCTATCACATTTTTTTAATACAGATTCCCAAGCGTGGTGGGGCTGAGCCCCCGGGATAAGAAATGTTGAATGCACAACTTCACATTGGCATCTCCACCCATACCAAATATTAAGTTTCTATCTTTTGTAATTATAGAAAAATGTGTAATTCTCAAAATATGTACTTTTTCTATAAAAAAAAACATGATTTTACAAGAAAAAAACAATAGATTAATCTGAATTTCGAACTCGCTCTAAATAATAGTGTAATAATGCTTCCTACCAACAATTATGTTGATCGGCCAAAAACTAAGAGCGCTATCGCGTTAACGAAGATAATTCTCAAAATATGTACTTTTCTATAAAAAACCCATGATTTTACAAGAAAAAAACAATAGATTAATCTGAATTTCGAACTCGCTCTAAATAATAGTGTAATAATGCTTCCTACCAACAATTATGTTGATCGGCCAAAAACTAAGAGCGCTATCGCGTTAACGAAGATAATTCTCAAAATATGTACTTTTTCTATAAAAAACCCATGATTTTACAAGAAAAAAACAATAGATTAATCTGAATTTCGAACTCGTTCTAAATAATAGTGTAATAATGCTTCCTACCAACAATTATGTTGATCGGCCAAAAACTAAGAGCGCTATCGCGTTAACGAAGATAATTCTCAAAATATGTACTTTTCTATAAAAAACCCATGATTTTACAAGAAAAAAACAATAGATTAATCTGAATTTCGAACTCGCTCTAAATAATAGTGTAATAATGCTTCCTACCAACAATTATGTTGATCGGCCAAAAACTAAGAGCGCTATCGCGTTAACGAAGATAATTCTCAAAATATGTACTTTTTCTATAAAAAACCCATGATTTTACAAGAAAAAAACAATAGATTAATCTGAATTTCGAACTCGTTCTAAATAATAGTGTAATAATGCTTCCTACCAACAATTATGTTGATCGGCCAAAAACTAAGAGCGCTATCGCGTTAACGAAGATAATTCTCAAAATATGTACTTTTTCTATAAAAAACCCATGATTTTACAAGAAAAAAACAATAGATTAATCTGAATTTCGAACTCGCTCTAAATAATAGTGTAATAATGCTTCCTACCAAAAATTATGTTGATCGGCCAAAAACTAAGAGCGGTATCGCGTTAACGAAGATAATTCTCAAAATATGTACTTTTTCTATAAAAACCATGATTTTACAAGAAAAAAACAATAGATTAATCTGAATTTCGAACTCGCTCTAAATAATAGTGTAATAATGCTTCCTACCCAAAATTATGTTGATAGGCCAAAAACTAAGAGCGCTATCGCATTAACGAAGATAATTCTCAAAATATGTACTTTTTCTATAAAAACCATGATTTTACAAGAAAAAAACAATAGATTAATCTGAATTTCGAACTCGCTCTAAATAATAGTGTAATAATGCTTCCTACCCAAAATTATGTTGATCGGCCGAAAACTAAGAGCGGTATCGCATTAACGAAGATAATTCTCAAAATATGTACTTTTTCTATAAAAACCATGATTTTACAAGAAAAAAACAATAGATTAATCTGAATTTCGAACTCGCTCTAAATAATAGTGTAATAATGATTCCTACCCAAAATTATGTTGATAGGCCGAAAACTAAGAGCGCTATCGCGTTAACGAAGATAGGCTAACATATGCCCGCCCGCCTTTCGCCAAAACATAAGCCGACTACAACTTCGTTGCAACTCGGCTAAAAAGTGGTGACTGTTTTATTTCGGAATTACGGACATGGGTAACACTATATGTCCCTGCCACTTAGTGGCGGGGACATAACAAATTAGGCATAATATGTTTAATATCTTTGTTTCACAGAAGTTGTCACATGTATAATATTAGTTCTATGAAAGAGAAGCGATGGTCTCAACCATCATTTGAACCGCATCGGTGGGGTAATTTAGCGTGCTTGCCTCGAGTACGGTAGATCACGGGTTCAAGCCTCGGTCAGGTCAAACCAAACACTATAAAATTGGTATTTGTTGCTTCTCTGCTAAGCACACAGCATTAAGGAGAAAGAGTAAAAACTGGTTGGCTCGGAATCAGAATAATGTGTCAGAGTGGAGCTACATGTCTACCCGCGGACTGTTGTTTCAGTGAGCTAGCACTACAAAAATCCAACTCAGCCTGTTGGTCTAATACAATGCGGACCTCATCATCATCATCTCATTGAAAATCGACTTGTTCTCGCCATGATATAGCTGAAAAACTACTGAATTGGCGTTAAACAATTACTCAACCTTCATTTAAATAATATAGTACAGAAGGCCATCACAAGACATTATAGTCAACTTTGAATCAATATATATGGGTAGAGATTGGTAATTGTAAAATATTTTACCTGTGATCAATCAACAAATGGATAGAAAATGGTAATTGTAAATTATTTTACCTGTGATAAATCTACAAATGGGAAGAGAATGGTAATTGTAAATTATTTTACCTGTGATATATCTACAAAGGGTAGATTGGTAATTGTAAAATATTTTACCTGTGATGAATCTACAAATGGGTAGAAAATGGTAATTGTAAATTATTTTACCGTGATATATCTACAAATGGGTAGAGAATGATAATTGTAAATTAGTTTACCTGTGAAATATCTACAAAAGGGTAGAGAATGGTAATTGTAAATTATTTTACCTGTGATAAATCTACAAATGGGTATAGAATGGTAATTGTAAATTATTTTACCTGTGATCAATCAACAAAAGGGTATGGAATGGTAATTGTAAATTATTTTACCTCAGATAAATTTACAAATGGGTGTAGAATGGCAATTGCAAAATGTTTTACCTGTGATAAATCTGCAAATAGGTGTAGAATGGTAATTGTAAAATGTTTTACCTATGATACATCTACAAATGGGTATAGAAGGGTAATTGTAAATTAGTTTACCTGTGAAATATCTACAAAAGGGTAGAGAATGGTAATTGTAAATTATTTTATCTGTGATAAATCTACAAATGGGTATAGAATGGTAATTGTAAATTATTTTACCTGTGATTAATCTACAAAAGGGTAGAGAATGGTAATTGTAAATTATTTTACCTCAGATAAATTTACAAATGGGTGTAGAATGGTAATTGCAAAATGTTTTACCTGTGATAAATCTGCAAATAGGTGTAGAATGGTAATTGTAAAATGTTTCACCTGTGATACAACTACAAATGGGTATAGAAGGGTAATTGTAAATTATTTTACCTGTGATAAATCAGTCCAGTGGGTAGAGAAATCTGTATCACAGATTTCAAACTCAGAATTGTGTGCAAGATTATTTCTTAAATGTCGAATTCTTTCGACGTCGTCTGTTTCATTTAAATGTCCAGGTAATGGCCGAGGTCCCCATCCACAAGTTGGAGCGGGAATAGCAAGGTTTCTGATCAGTTTGTATAGCAAGGTGAAGTCAAAATCTGTAGAAACAACAACCTGGCCACCTGAAATGAATATAAAATAAACATAAAAGATGAATAAAGCTTTTCTGTAAAACAATAGAAAACTAGTGCTCACTAATATATACCACCCTCTCCCCACATCTGAATCACGCAATCGTTTAATGGTACAAAATTAAGTGCTGCAAGTCAAGCGTCTTCCCGATAAACAATAATTGAAAAAAATCCGAATTTTGAAAACGTCACAGTACACGTTTATTATATCGGAGGTCGGATTAAGGGTTTGAAAATTGGAGAAACTCCGGCGAAATCGTGGTTGTTGGCATCCCTGCAGTTTCCAAAGGGATCCCCCTCTCTTCACAATTAAGTCACTAATAAAATTTTAAAAGATTTTGAGAAACACTTACTCAAGTTGTTGTACGACATATAGGGTAAAATAATACCCTACTTTCCGTCATATCAAGTGTAATAACTCTGGAATGGCAAAAGTGAAAACCGTCAAAAATGAAACGGATACTCTTCTCTTTACTGGTAAGCTGCTGATAAAATTTCAAAACATTCTGAGAAACACTACTCATGTTATCATACGATATAGGGTAAAAATCCTATTTTCCGTCATATCAAGTCCAATAACTCTGGAACAGCAAAAGTGAAAATCGTCAAAAATGAAAGGGATCCTCCTCTCTTCACCAGTAAACAGCTGATAAAATTTTAAAAGATTCTAAGAAATACAACTCAAGTTATCATACGACACGACATAGGATTTGTCTACAGACGAACGGACAGTTGGACATGGTGAAACCAGCATACCCCCTACAACTTTGTTGCGGGGGCATAATAAAAGTATAAACAATAATGGTTGACAATAAATAGATAAAACAATAATAGTTGACAATAAAAGGATAAATAATGATAGTCGACAATAAAAGGATAAACAATAATGGTCGACAATCAAAGGATAAACAAAAATGGTAGACAATGAAAGGATAAATAATAATAGTCGACAATAAAAGGATAAAGAATAATGGTTGACAATAAAAGGATAAACAATAATGGTCAACAATAAAAGGATAAACAATAATGGTCAACAATAAAAGGATAAACAATAATGGTCAACAATAAAAGGATAAACAATAATGGTCAACAATAAAAGGATAAACAATAATGGTCAACAATAAAAGGATAAACAATAATGGTCAACAATAAAAGGATAAACAATAATGGTCAACAACTAGAGGCTCCCAGGAGCCTGTAATCGCTCACCTGGTTTTCAATTTGACATCTAAAGTTGATAGAAAATGGGGGTGTTACACATAATTTTGAAAGTGGGCCACCCAAAGATCATAATATTCCTAAACGGAATAAACTGGCTGAAAAAAACCTCACAGAAAAACCCAGAACATATGTTAAACTACTCATTGCCATATAGCTGCAGTTAAAATTTGAGTTCATTTTGATTTGTAATAGAGCAGAAATTTCTATTTTTAGTAACAGCAGCCATCTTGAATGGAGGGTGGAGCTGTCGGACACAATTTTGAAATGGGACTACCCAAGGACTATCCCTGCCAGGTTTGGTTTAATTTGGTTCAGCGGTTTCAGAGGAAAAGATTTAAATGTGATCTTTTATCAAAATATGTCTAATTTGTATAATCAGTATAAATCGGTTGAAAGAAAAAATTCACAGAAAAACCCAGAATATATGTTAATCTACTTATTGTCATGTAGCTGCAGTTAAAATTTGAGCTCATTTTGATTGATAATAAAGCAGCAATGGACAATTGAAGAAATTTCTATTTTTAGTAACAGCAGCCATCTTGAATGGCGGGTGGAGCTGTTGGATACAATTTTGAAATGGGACTACCCAAGGACTATCCCTGCCAGGTTTGGTTTAATTTGGTTCAGTGGTTTCAAAGGAAAAGATTCAAATGTGATCTTTTATCAAAATATGCCTAATTTGCATAATCGGTATAAATCGGCCGAAAGAAAAATTTCACAGAAAACCCCGGAATATATATATGCTAAACTACTCATTGCCATGTAGCTGCAGTTAAAATTTGAGCTCATTTTGGTTTATACTACAGCAGCAATGGACAATAGAAGAAATTTCTATTTTTAGTAACAGCAGCCATCTTGAATGGAAGGTGGGGCTGCCGGACACAATATTGAAAGGGACCCACCCAAGGGACCATCCCTGCCAGGTTTAGTGTAATTTGGTTCAGCGGTTTCAGAGCAAAAGATTTAAATGTGATCCTTTATCAAAATATGCCTAATTTGCATAATCGGTATAAATCGCCTGAAAGAAATATTTCACAGAAAAATGCGGAATATATGTTAAACTACTCCTTACTAATACCATGTAGCTGCAGGTAAAATTTTAGCTCATTTTGGTTTATACTAAAGCAGCAATGGACAATAGAAGAAATTTCTATTTTTAGTAACAGTAGCCATCTTGATTGGGAGGTGGGACTGTCGGACACAATATTGAAAGGGACCCACAAGGACCATCCCTGCCAGGTTTAGTGTAATTTGGTTCAGTGGTTTCAGAGGAGAAGATTTAAATGTGATCTTTTATCAAAATATGTCTAATTTGCATAATCGGTATAAATCGGCTGAAAGAAAAATTTCACAGAAAAACCCAGAATATATGTTAAACTACTCCTTGCCATGTAGCTGCAGTTAAAATTTGAGCTCATTTTGACTTATACTAAAGCAGCAATGGACAATTGAAGAAATTTCTATTTTCAGTAACAGCTCCCATCTTGAATGGAGAGCGGGGCTGTCGGACACAATTTTGAAAGGGGCCCACCCAAGGACCATCCCTGCCAGGCTTAGTGTAATTTGGTTCAGCAGTTTCAGAGGAGAAGATTTAAATGTGATCCTTTATCAAAATATGCCTAATTTGCATAATCGGTATAGATCGGCTGAAAGAAAAATTTCACAGAAAAACCCGGAATATATGTTAAACTACTCCTTGCCATGTAGCTGCAGCTCATTTTTACTTATACTAAAGCAGCAATGAACAATTAAAATTTCATCCCCCCTTTTTCTATTTTTAGCTTGGTGGCCATCTTGGATGGAAGTCGGGATCACCGGACACAATTTCGGAAGGGGCCATCCAAGGCCATCCAAGGACCATTCCACCAAAGTTTGGTTCAAATTGGCCCAATGGCTTCAGAGGAGTTGATTAAAATGTGAAAAGTTAACGGACGGACGGACGACGCTCAGTGGTGACAGTAGCTCACATGACCCTTTGGGTCAGGTGAGCTAATAAAAGGATAAACAATAATGGTCGACAATAAAAGGATAAACAATAATGGTCGACAATAAAAGGATAAACAATAATGGTCAACAATAATGGTCGACAATAAAAGGATAAACAATAATGGTCAACAATAAAAGGATAAACAATAATGGTCAACAATAACGGTCAACAATAAAAGGATAAACAATAATGGTCAACAATAAAAGGATAAACAATAATGGTCAACAATAAAAGGATAAACAACAATGGTCAACAATAAAAGGATAAACAACAATGGTCGACAGTAAAACATAAAAAATAATGGTCGACAATAAAAGGATAAACAATTAAAGTTTGTATGTCTCCCCCCGTCCCACAAACTGTAGTCAAAGGTAAAAAATCTATTTAGGTAACAAATAAAATTAAGCTTCAATGAATAACAAACCAGAGGCTCTCAAGAGCCTGTATCGTTCACCTGGTTATAAAAAAAACCAATTGGTCCTATGTAAAAACTATGTCCTGCAGTGGTAGTCATCTTGGAATTACGATCAACATAAAAAACACAAAGTTTGTAAAGGACCTTCCAATGATTGATGCACAATTTAGGTTCAATCAGTGCAATAGCTTCAGAGAAGAATATATTTCTGTATTTTCACCTGTGTTAATACTATGACCTGTGGTGGCGGCCATCTTGGATTTCCGATCGGCATAAAAAACAGAAACTTTGTAGAGGACCTTCCAATGATCATTCCTGGGCAGTTTGGTTTCAACTGTCCAAGTGGTTTCAGAGAAGAAGCGTTTTGAAACATTTTTCCCATAGGGTCCAATGTTAAACTAAGTCCTGCCGTAGCCGCCATTTTGAATTTCATATCAGAACAAAAAACGTAAAGTTTGTAGAGGACCATCCAATGAACATTCATGTACAGTTTGGCTTTAATCATATTTGTAGTTTCTGAGTAGAAGGCATTTGAACATTTTCTCATTGGGTCCAATGTTAATCTATGTATTGCGGTGGTGGCCATCGTGGATTTCCGATCGGCATAAAAAACACACTCCTTGTAGAGGACCTTCCAATGATCATTCCTGGTCAGTTTGGTTTCAATTATCCAAGTGGTTTCAGAGAAGAAGCGTTTTGAAACATTTTTCCCATAGGGTCCAATGTTAAACTAAGTCCTGCTGTAGCCGCCATTTTGAACTTCATATCGGAATAAAAAACGTAAAGTTTGTAGAGGACCATTCAATGAACATTCATGTACAGTTTGGCTTTAATCATATTTGTAGTTTCTGAGAAGAAGGCATTTGAACATTTTCCCATAGGGTCCAATGTTAATCTATGTCCTGCGGTGGTGGCCATCTTGGATTTTCGATCGGCATAAAAAAACAGAAACTTTGTAGAGGACCTTCCAATGATCATTCCTGGGCAGTTTGGTTTCAATTGTCCAAGTGGTTTCAGAGAAGAAGCGTTTTGAAACATTTTCCCATAGGGTCCAATGTTAAACTAAGTCCTGCCGTAGCCGCCATTTTGAATTTCATATCGGAACAAAAAACCTTAAGATTGTAGAGGACCATCCAATGAACATTCATGTACAGTTTGGCTTTAATAATATTTGTAGTTTCTGAGAAGAAGGCATTTGAACATTTTCCCATAGGGTCCAATGTTAATCTATGTATTGCGGTGGCAGCCATCTTGGATTTCCGATCGGCATAAAAAACAGAAACTTTGTAGAGGACCTTCCAATGATCATTCCTGGGCAGTTTGGTTTCAACTGTCCAAGTGGTTTCAGAGAAGAAGCATTTTGAAACATTTTCCCATAGGGTCCAATGTTAAACTAAGTCCTGCCGTAGCCGCCATTTTGTATTTCATACCGGAACAAAAAACCTAAAGTTTGTAGAGGGCCATCTAATGAACATTCATGTACAGTTTGGCTTTAATCATATTTGTAGTTTCTGAGAAGAAGGCATTTGAATATTTCCCCATAGGGTCCAATGTTAATCTATGTCCTGCGGTGGCGGCCATCTTGGATTTCCAATCGGCATAAAAAACAGAAAATTTGTAGAGGACCTTCCAATGATCATTCCTGGGCAGTTTGGTTTCAACTGTCCAAGTGGTTTCAGAGAAGAAGCATTTTGAAACATTTTTCCCATAGGGTCCAATGTTAAACTAAGTCCTGCCGTAGCCGCCATTTTGAATTTCATATCGGAACAAAAAACCTTAAGATTGTAGAGGACCACCCAATGAACATTCATGTACAGTTTGGCTTTAATCATATTTGTAGTTTCTGAGAAGAAGGCATTTGAATATTTTCCTATAGGGTCCAATGTTAATCTATGTCCTGCGGTGGCGGCCATCTTGGATTTCCGATCGGCATAAAAAACAGAAACTTTGTAGAGGACCTTCCAATGATCATTCCTGGGCAGTTTGGTTTCAACTGTCCAAGTGGTTTCAGAGAAGAAGCATTTTGAAACATTTTCCGCTTAGGGTCCAATGTTAAACTAAGTCCTGCCGTAGCCGCCATTTTGAATTTCATATCGGAACAAAAAACCTTAAGATTGTAGAGGACCATCCAATGAACATTCATGTACAGTTTGGCTTTAATCATATTTGTAGTTTCTGAGAAGAAGGCATTTGAATATTTTCCCATAGGGTCCAATGTCAATCTATGGCCTGCGGTGGCGGCCATCTTGGATTTCCGATCGGCATAAAAAACAGAAAATTTGTAGAGGACCTTCCAATGATCATTCCTGGGCAGTTTGGTTTTAACTGTCCAAGTGGTTTCAGAGAAGAAGCATTTTGAAACATTTTCCCCATAGGGTCCAATGTTAAACTAAGTCCTGCCGTAGCCGCCATTTTGAATTTCATATCGAAACAAAAAACCTTAAGATTGTAGAGGACTATCCAATGGACATTCATGTACAGTTTGGCTTTAATAATATTTGTAGTTTCTGAGAAGAAGGCATTTGAACATTTTCCCATAGGGTCCAATGTTAATCTATGTATTGCGGTGGCAGCCATCTTGGATTTCCGATCGGCATAAAAAACAGAAATTGGTAGAGGACCTTCCAATGATCATTCCTGGGCAGTTTGGTTTCAACTGTCCAAGTGGTTTCAGAGAAGGAGCATTTTGAAACATTTTTCCCATAGGGTCCAATGTTAAACTAAGTCCTGCCGTAGCCGCCATTTTGAATTTCATATCGGAACAAAAAACCTTAAGATTGTAGAGGACCATCCAATGAACATTCATGTACAGTTTGGCTTTAATCATATTTGTAGTTTCTGAGAAGAAGGCATTTGAATATTTTCCTATAGGGTCCAATGTTAATCTATGTCCTGCGGTGGCGGCCATCTTGGATTTCCGATCGGCATAAAAAACAGAATATTTGTAGAGGACCTTCCAATGATCATTCCTGGGCAGTTTGGTTTCAACTGTCCAAGTGGTTTCAGAGAAGAAGCATTTTGAAACATTTTCCCTTTAGGGTCCAATGTTAAACTAAGTCCTGCCGTAGCCGCCATTTTGAATTTCATATCGGAACAAAAAACCTTAAGATTGTAGAGGACCATCCAATGAACATTCATGTACAGTTTGGCTTTAATCATATTTGTAGTTTCTGAGAAGAAGGCATTTGAATATTTTCCCATAGGGTCCAATGTCAATCTATGGCCTGCGGTGGCGGCCATCTTGGATTTCCGATCGGCATAAAAAACAGAAAATTTGTAGAGGACCTTCCAATGATCATTCCTGGGCAGTTTGGTTTTAACTGTCCAAGTGGTTTCAGAGAAGAAGCATTTTGAAACATTTTCCCAATAGGGTCCAATGTTAAACTAAGTCCTGCCGTAGCCGCCATTTTGAATTTCATATCGAAACAAAAAACCTTAAGATTGTAGAGGACCATCCAATGGACATTCATGTACAGTTTGGCTTTAATAATATTTGTAGTTTCTGAGAAGAAGGCATTTGAATATTTTCCCATAGGGTCCAATGTTAATCTATGTCCTGCGGTGGCGGCCATCTTGGATTTCCGATCCGCATAAAAAACAGAAACTTTGTAGAGGACCTTCCAATGATCATTCCTGGGCAGTTTGGTTTCAACTGTCCAAGTGGTTTCAGAGAAGAAGCATTTTGAAACATTTTCCCCATAGGGTCCAATGTTAAACTAAGTCCTGCCGTAGCCGCCATTTTGTATTTCATACCGGAACAAAAAACCTAAAGTTTGTAGAGGGCCATCTAATGAACATTCATGTACAGTTTGGCTTTAATCATATTTGTAGTTTCTGAGAAGAAGGCATTTGAATATTTTCCAATAGGGTCCAATGTTAATCTATGTCCTGCGGTGGCAGCCATCTTGGATTTCCGATCGGCATAAAAAACAGAAACTTTGTAGAGGACCTTCCAATGATCATTCCTGGGCAGTTTGGTTTCAACTGTCCAAGTGGTTTCAGAGAAGAAGCATTTTGAAACATTTTTCCCATAGGGTCCAATGTTAAACTAAGTCCTGCCGTAGCCGCCATTTTGTATTTCATACCGGAACAAAAAACGTAAAGTTTGTAGAGGACCATTCAATGAACATTCATGTACAGTTTGGCTTTAATCATATTTGTAGTTTCTGAGAAGAAGGCATTTGAATATTTTCCCATAGGGTCCAATGTTAATCTATGTCCTGCGGTGACAGCCATCTTGGATTTCCGATCGGCATTAAAAACAGAAACTTTGTAGAGGACCTTCCAATGATCATTCCTGGGCAGTTTGGTTTCTACTGTCCAAGTGGTTTCAGAGAAGAAGCATTTTGAAACATTTTTCCCATAGGGTCCAATGTTAAACTAAGTCCTGCCGTAGCCGCCATTTTGAATTTCATATCGGAACAAAAAACCTTCAGATTGTAGAGGACCATCCAATGAACATTCATGTACAGTTTGGCTTTAATCATATTTGTAGTTTCTGAGAAGAAGGCATTTGAATATTTTCCCATAGGGTCCAATGTTAATCTATGTCCTGCGGTGGCGGCTATCTTGGATTTCCGATCGGCATAACAAACAGAAAATTTGTAGAGGACCTTCCAATGATCATTCCTGGGCAGTTTGGTTTCAACTGTCCAAGTGGTTTCAGAGAAGAAGCATTTTGAAACATTTTTCCCATAGGGTCCAATGTTAAACTAAGTCCTGCCGTAGCCGCCATTTTGAATTTCATATCGGAACAAAAAACCTTAAGATTGTAGAGGACCATCCAATGAACATTCATGTACAGTTTGGCTTTAATCATATTTGTAGTTTCTGAGAAGAAGGCATTTGAACATTTTCCCATAGGGTCCAATGTTAATCTATGTATTGCGGTGGCAGCCATCTTGGATTTCCGATCGGCATAAAAAATAGAAACTTTGTAGAGGACCTTCCAATGATCATTCCTGGGCAGTTTGGTTTCAACTGTCCAAGTGGTTTCAGAGAAGAAGCATTTTGAAACATTTTCCCCATAGGGTCCAATGTTAAACTAAGTCCTGCCGTAGCCGCCATTTTGAATTTCATATCGGAACAAAAAACCTTAAGATTGTAGAGGACCATCCAATGAACATTCATGTACAGTTTGGCTTTAATCATATTTGTAGTTTCTGAGAAGAAGGCATTTGAATATTTCCCCATAGGGTCCAATGTTAATCTATGTCCTGCGGTGGCGGCCATCTTGGATTTCCAATCGGCATAAAAAACAGAAAATTTGTAGAGGACCTTCCAATGATCATTCCTGGGCAGTTTGGTTTCAACTGTCCAAGTGGTTTCAGAGAAGAAGCATTTTGAAACATTTTTTCCATAGGGTCCAATGTTAAACTAAGTCCTGCCGTAGCCGCCATTTTGTATTTCATACCGGAACAAAAAACCTACAGTTTGTAGAGGGCCATCTAATGAACATTCATGTACAGTTTGGCTTTAATCATATTTGTAGTTTCTGAGAAGAAGGCATTTGAATATTTTCCCATAGGGTCCAATGTTAATCTATGTCCTGCGGTGGCAGCCATCTTGGATTTCCGATCGGCATAAAAAACAGAAACTTTGTAGAGGACCTTCCAATGATCATTCCTGGGCAGGTTGGTTTCAACTGTCCAAGTGGTTTCAGAGAAGAAGCATTTTGAAACATTTTTCCCATAGGGTCCAATGTTAAACTAAGTCCTGCCGTAGCCGCCATTTTGAATTTCATATCGGAACAAAAAACCTTCAGATTGTAGAGGACCATCCAATGAACATTCATGTACAGTTTGGCTTTAATCATATTTGTAGTTTCTGAGAAGAAGGCATTTGAATATTTTCCCATAGGGTCCAATGTTAATCTATGTCCTGCGGTGGCGGCTATCTTGGATTTCCGATCGGCATAACAAACAGAAACTTTGTAGAGGACCTTCCAATGATCATTCCTGGGTAGTTTGGTTTCAACTGTCCAAGTGGTTTCAGAGAAGAAGCATTTTGAAACATTTTTCCCATAGGGTCCAATGTTAAACTAAGTCCTGCCGAAGCCGCCATTTTGAATTTCATATCGGAACAAAAAACCTTAAGATTGTAGAGGACCATCCAATGAACATTCATGTACAGTTTGGCTTTAATCATATTTGTAGTTTCTGAGAAGAAGGCATTTGAATATTTTCCTGTAGGGTCCAATGTTAATCTATGTCCTGCGGTGGCGGCCATCTTGGATTTCCGATCGGCATAACAAACGGAAACTTTGTAGAGGACCTTCCAATGATCATTCCTGGGCAGTTTGGTTTCAACTGTCCAAGTGGTTTCAGAGAAGAAGCATTTTGAAACATTTTTCCCATAGGGTCCAATGTTAAACTAAGTCCTGCCGTAGCCGCCATTTTGTATTTCATACCGGAACAAAAAACCTAAAGTTTGTAGAGGGCCATCTAATGAACATTCATATACAGTTTGGCTTTAATCATATTTGTAGTTTCTGAGAAGAAGGCATTTGAATATTTTCCCATAGGGTCCAATGTTAATCTATGTCCTGCGGTGGCAGCCATCTTGGATTTCCGATCGGCATAAAAAACAGAAACTTTGTAGAGGACCTTCCAATGATCATTCCTGGGCAGTTTGGTTTCAACTGTCCAAGTGGTTTCAGAGAAGAAGCATTTTGAAACATTTTCCCCATAGGGTCCAATGTTAAACTAAGTCCTGCCGTAGCGCCATTTTGAATTTCATATCGGAACAAAAAACCTTAAGATTGTAGAGGACCATCCAATGAACATTCATGTACAGTTTGGCTTTAATCATATTTGTAGTTTCTGAGAAGAAGGCATTTGAATATTTTCCCATAGGGTCCAATGTTAATCTATGTCCTGCGGTGACAGCCATCTTGGATTTCCGATCGGCATTAAAAACAGAAACTTTGTAGAGGACCTTCCAATGATCATTCCTGGGCAGTTTGGTTTCAACTGTCCAAGTGGTTTCAGAGAAGAAGCATTTTGAAACATTTTTCCCATAGGGTCCAATGTTAAACTAAGTCCTGCCGTAGCCGCCATTTTGAATTTCATATCGGAACAAAAAACCTTAAGATTGTAGAGGACCATCCAATGAACATTCATGTACAGTTTGGCTTTAATCATATTTGTAGTTTCTGAGAAGAAGGCATTTGAATATTTTCACATAGGGTCCAATGTTAATCTATGTCCTGCGGTGGCGGCCATCTTGGATTTCCGATCGGCATAACAAACAGAAAATTTGTAGAGGACCTTCCAATGATCATTCCTGGGCAGTTTGGTTTCAACTGTCCAAGTGGTTTCAGAGAAGAAGCATTTTGAAACATTTTTCCCATAGGGTCCAATGTTAAACTAAGTCCTGCCGTAGCCGCCATTTTGAATTTCATATCGGAACAAAAAACCTTAAGATTGTAGAGGACCATCCAATGAACATTCATGTACAGTTTGGCTTTAATCATATTTGTAGTTTCTGAGAAGAAGGCATTTGAATATTTTCCCATAGGATCCAATGTTAATCTATGTCCTGCGGTGGCGGCCATCTTGGATTTCCGATCGGCATAACAAACAGAAACTTTGTAGAGGACCTTCCAATGATCATTCCTGGGCAGTTTGGTTTCAACTGTCCAAGTGGTTTCAGAGAAGAAGCATTTTGAAACATTTTCCCCTTAGGGTCCAATGTTAAACTAAGTCCTGCCGTAGCCGCCATTTTGAATTTCATATCGGAACAAAAAACCTTAAGATTGTAGAGGACCATCCAATGAACATTCATGTACAGTTTGGCTTTAATAATATTTGTAGTTTCTGAGAAGAAGGCATTTGAACATTTTCCCATAGGGTCCAATGTTAATCTATGTATTGCGGTGGCAGCCATCTTGGATTTCCGATCGGCATAAAAAATAGAAACTTTGTAGAGGACCTTCCAATGATCATTCCTGGGCAGTTTGGTTTCAACTGTCCAAGTGGTTTCAGAGAAGAAGCATTTTGAAACATTTTCCCATAGGGTCCAATGTTAAACTAAGTCCTGCCGTAGCCGCCATTTTGTATTTCATACCGGAACAAAAAACCTAAAGTTTGTAGAGGGCCATCTAATGAACATTCATGTACAGTTTGGCTTTAATGATATTTGTAGTTTCTGAGAAGAAGGCATTTTAATATTTCCCCATAGGGTCCAATGTTAATCTATGTCCTGCGGTGGCGGCCATCTTGGATTTCCAATCGGCATAAAAAACAGAAATTTGTAGAGGACCTTCCAATGATCATTCCTGGGCAGTTTGGTTTCAACTGTCCAAGTGGTTTCAGAGAAGAAGCATTTTGAAACATTTTTTCCATAGGGTCCAATGTTAAACTAAGTCCTGCCGTAGCCGCCATTTTGAATTTCATACCGGAACAAAAAACCTAAAGTTTGTAGAGGGCCATCTAATGAACATTCATGTACAGTTTGGCTTTAATCATATTTGTAGTTTCTGAGAAGAAGGCATTTGAATATTTTCCCATAGGGTCCAATGTTAATCTATGTCCTGCGGTGGCAGCCATCTTGGATTTCCGATCGGCATAAAAAACAGAAACTTTGTAGAGGACCTTCCAATGATCATTCCTGGGCAGTTTGGTTTCAACTGTCCAAGTGGTTTCAGAGAAGAAGCATTTTGAAACATTTTCCCCATAGGGTCCAATGTTAAACTAAGTCCTGCCGTAGCGCCATTTTGAATTTCATATCGGAACAAAAAACCTTAAGATTGTAGAGGACCATCCAATGAACATTCATGTACAGTTTGGCTTTAATCATATTTGTAGTTTCTGAGAAGAAGGCATTTGAATATTTTCCCATAGGGTCCAATGTCAATCTATGGCCTGCGGTGGCGGCCATCTTGGATTTCCGATCGGCATAAAAAACAGAAAATTTGTAGAGGACCTTCCAATGATCATTCCTGGTCAGTTTGGTTTCAATTATCGAAGTGGTTTCAGAGAAGAAGCGTTTTGAAACATTTTTCCCATAGGGTCCAATGTTAAACTAAGTCCTGCTGTAGCCGCCATTTTGAACTTCATATCGGAACAAAAAACGTTAAGTTTGTAGAGGACCATTCAATGAACATTCATGTACAGTTTTGCTTTAATCATATTTGTAGTTTCTGAGAAGAAGGCATTTGAACATTTTTCCAAAGGGTCCAATGTTAATCTATGTCCTGCGGTGGTGGCCATCTTGGATTTTCGATCGGCATAAAAAAACAGAAACTTTGTAGAGGACCTTCCAATGATCATTCCTGGGCAGTTTGGTTTCAATTGTCCAAGTGGTTTCAGAGAAGAAGCGTTTTGAAACATTTTCCCATAGGGTCCAATGTTAAACTAAGTTCTGCCGTAGCCGCCATTTTGAATTTCATATCGGAACAAAAAACCTTAAGATTGTAGAGGACCATCCAATGAACATTCATGTACAGTTTGGCTTTAATAATATTTGTAGTTTCTGAGAAGAAGGCATTTGAACATTTTCCCATAGGGTCCAATGTTAATCTATGTATTGCGGTGGCAGCCATCTTGGATTTCCGATCGGCATAAAAAACAGAAAATTTGTAGAGGACCTTCCAATGATCATTCCTGGGCAGTTTGGTTTCAACTGTCCAAGTGGTTTCAGAGAAGAAGCATTTTGAAACATTTTTCCAATAGGGTCCAATGTTAAACTAAGTCCTGCCGTAGCCGCCATTTTGAATTTCATATCGGAACAAAAAACCTTAAGATTGTAGAGGACCATCCAATGAACATTCATGTACAGTTTGGCTTTAATCATATTTGTAGTTTCTGAGAAGAAGGCATTTGAATATTTTCCCATAGGGTCCAATGTTAATCTATGTCCTGCGGTGGCGGCCATCTTGGATTTCCGATCGGCATAAAAAACAGAAAATTTGTAGAGGACCTTCCAATGATCATTCCTGGGCAGTTTGGTTTCAACTGTCCAAGTGGTTTCAGAGAAGAAGCATTTTGAAACATTTTCCCCATAGGGTCCAATGTTAAACTAAGTCCTGCCGTAGCCGCCATTTTGAATTTCATATCGGAACAAAAAACCTTACGATTGTAGAGGACCATCCAATGAACATTCATGTACAGTTTGGCTTTAATCATATTTGTAGTTTCTGAGAAGAAGGCATTTGAATATTTTCCCATAGGGTCCAATGTCAATCTATGGCCTGCGGTGGCGGCCATCTTGGATTTCCGATCGGCATAAAAAACAGAAAATTTGTAGAGGACCTTCCAATGATCATTCCTGGGCAGTTTGGTTTCAATTATCCAAGTGGTTTCAGAGAAGAAGCGTTTTGAAACATTTTTCCCATAGGGTCCAATGTTAAACTAAGTCCTGCCGTAGCGCCATTTTGAATTTCATATCGGAACAAAAAACGTTAAGTTTGTAGAGGACCATTCAATGAACATTCATGTACAGTTTTGCTTTAATCATATTTGTAGTTTCTGAGAAGAAGGCATTTGAACATTTTTCCATAGGGTCCAATGTTAATCTATGTCCTGCGGTGGTGGCCATCTTGGATTTTCGATCGGCATAAAAAAACAGAAACTTTGTAGAGGACCTTCCAATGATCATTCCTGGGCAGTTTGGTTTCAATTGTCCAAGTGGTTTCAGAGAAGAAGCGTTTTGAAACATTTTCCCATAGGGTCCAATGTTAAACTAAGTCCTGCCGTAGCCGCCATTTTGAATTTCATATCGGAACAAAAAACCTTAAGATTGTAAAGGACCATCCAATGAACATTCATGTACAGTTTGGCTTTAATAATATTTGTAGTTTCTGAGAAGAAGGCATTTGAACATTTTCCCATAGGGTCCAATGTTAATCTATGTATTGCGGTGGCAGCCATCTTGGATTTCCGATCGGCATAAAAAACAGAAAATTTGTAGAGGACCTTCCAATGATCATTCCTGGGCAGTTTGGTTTCAACTGTCCAAGTGGTTTCAGAGAAGAAGCATTTTGAAACATTTTTCCAATAGGGTCCAATGTTAAACTAAGTCCTGCCGTAGCCGCCATTTTGAATTTCATATCGGAACAAAAAACCTTAAGATTGTAGAGGACCATCCAATGAACATTCATGTACAGTTTGGCTTTAATCATATTTGTAGTTTCTGAGAAGAAGGCATTTGAATATTTTCCCATAGGGTCCAATGTTAATCTATGTCCTGCGGTGGCGGCCATCTTGGATTTCCGATCGGCATAAAAAACAGAAACTTTGTAGAGGACCTTCCAATGATCATTCCTGGGCAGTTTGGTTTCAACTGTCCAAGTGGTTTCAGAGAAGAAGCATTTTGAAACATTTTCCCCATAGGGTCCAATGTTAAACTAAGTCCTGCCGTAGCCGCCATTTTGAATTTCATATCGGAACAAAAAACCTTAAGATTGTAGAGGACCATCCAATGAACATTCATGTACAGTTTGGCTTTAATCATATTTGTAGTTTCTGAGAAGAAGGCATTTGAATATTTTCCCATAGGGTCCAATGTCAATCTATGGCCTGCGGTGGCGGCCATATTGGATTTCCGATCGGCATAAAAAACAGAAAATTTGTAGAGGACCTTCCAATGATCATTCCTGGGCAGTTTGGTTTCAATTATCCAAGTGGTTTCAGAGAAGAAGCGTTTTGAAACATTTTTCCCATAGGGTCCAATGTTAAACTAAGTCCTGCTGTAGCCGCCATTTTGAACTTCATATCGGAACAAAAAACCTTAAGATTGTAGAGGACCATCCAATGAACATTCATGTACAGGTTGGCTTTAATCATATTTGTAGTTTCTGAGAAGAAGGCATTTGAATATTTTCCTATAGGGTCCAATGTTAATCTATGTCCTGCGGTGGCAGCCATCTTGGATTTCCGATCGGCATAACAAACAGAAACTTTGTAGAGGACCTTCCAATGATCATTCCTGGGCAGTTTGGTTTCAACTGTCCAAGTGGTTTCAGAGAAGAAGCATTTTGAAACATTTTCCCATAGGGTCCAATGTTAAACTAAGTCCTGCCGTAGCCGCCATTTTGAATTTCATATCGGAACAAAAAACCTTAAGATTGTAGAGGACCATCCAATGAACATTCATGTACAGTTTGGCTTTAATAATATTTGTAGTTTCTGAGAAGAAGGCATTTGAACATTTTCCCATAGGGTCCAATGTTAATCTATGTATTGCGGTCGCAGCCATCTTGGATTTCCGATCGGCATAAAAAATAGAAACTTTGTAGAGGACCTTCCAATGATCATTCCTGGGCAGTTTGGTTTCAACTGTCCAAGTGGTTTCAGAGAAGAAGCATTTTGAAACATTTTCCCCTAGGGTCCAATGTTAAACTAAGTCCTGCCGTAGCCGCCATTTTGAATTTCATATCGGAACAAAAAACCTTAAGATAGTAGAGGACCATCCAATGAACATTCATGTACAGTTTGGCTTTAATCATATTTGTAGTTTCTGAGAAGAAGGCATTTGAATATTTCCCCATAGGGTCCAATGTTAATCTATGTCCTGCGGTGGCGGACATCTTGGATTTCCAATCGGCATAAAAAACAGAAAATTTGTAGAGGACCTTCCAATGATCATTCCTGGGCAGTTTGGTTTCAACTGTCCAAGTGGTTTCAGAGAAGAAGCATTTTGAAACATTTTTTCCATAGGGTCCAATGTTAAACTAAGTCCTGCCGTAGCCGCCATTTTGTATTTCATACCGGAACAAAAAACCTAAAGTTTGTAGAGGGCCATCTAATGAACATTCATGTACAGTTTGGCTTTAATCATATTTGTAGTTTCTGAGAAGAAGGCATTTGAATATTTTCCCATAGGGTCCAATGTTAATCTATGCCCTGCGGTGGCAGCCATCTTGGATTTCCGATCGGCATAAAAAACAGAAACTTTGTAGAGGACCTTCCAATGATCATTCCTGGGCAGTTTGGTTTCAACTGTCCAAGTGGTTTCAGAGAAGAAGCATTTTGAAACATTTTTTCCATAGGGTCCAATGTTAAACTAAGTCCTGCCATAGCCGCCATTTTGTATTTCATACCGGAACAAAAAACCTAAAGTTTGTAGAGGGCCATCTAATGAACATTCATGTACAGTTTGGCTTTAATCATATTTGTAGTTTCTGAGAAGAAGGCATTTGAATATTTTCCCATAGGGTCCAATGTTAATCTATGTCCTGCGGTGGCAGCCATCTTGGATTTCCGATCGGCATAAAAAACAGAAACTTTGTAGAGGACCTTCCAATGATCATTCCTGGGCAGTTTGGTTTCAACTGTCCAAGTGGTTTCAGAGAAGAAGCATTTTGAAACATTTTCCCCATAGGGTCCAATGTTAAACTAAGTCCTGCCGTAGCGCCATTTTGAATTTCATATCGGAACAAAAAACCTTAAGATTGTAGAGGACCATCCAATGAACATTCATGTACAGTTTGGCTTTAATCATATTTGTAGTTTCTGAGAAGAAGGCATTTGAATATTTTCCCATAGGGTCCAATGTCAATCTATGGCCTGCGGTGGCGGCCATCTTGGATTTCCGATCGGCATAAAAAACAGAAAATTTGTAGAGGACCTTCCAATGATCATTCCTGGTCAGTTTGGTTTCAATTATCCAAGTGGTTTCAGAGAAGAAGCGTTTTGAAACATTTTTCCCATAGGGTCCAAAGTTAAACTAAGTCCTGCTGTAGCCGCCATTTTGAACTTCATATCGGAACAAAAAACGTAAAGTTTGTATACGACCATTCAATGAACATTCATGTACAGTTTTGCTTTAATCATATTTGTAGTTTCTGAGAAGAAGGCATTTGAACATTTTTCCATAGGGTCCAATGTTAATCTATGTCCTGCGGTGGTGGCCATCTTGGATTTTCGATCGGCATAAAAAAACAGAAACTTTGTAGAGGACCTTCCAATGATCATTCCTGGGCAGTTTGGTTTCAATTGTCCAAGTGGTTTCAGAGAAGAAGCGTTTTGAAACATTTTCCCATAGGGTCCAATGTTAAACTAAGTCCTGCCGTAGCCGCCATTTTGAATTTCATATCGGAACAAAAAACCTTAAGATTGTAGAGGACCATCCAATGAACATTCATGTACAGTTTGGCTTTAATAATATTTGTAGTTTCTGAGAAGAAGGCATTTGAACATTTTCCCATAGGGTCCAATGTTAATCTATGTATTGCGGTGGCAGCCATCTTGGATTTCCGATCGGCATAAAAAACAGAAAATTTGTAGAGGACCTTCCAATGATCATTCCTGGGCAGTTTGGTTTCAACTGTCCAAGTGGTTTCAGAGAAGAAGCATTTTGAAACATTTTTCCAATAGGGTCCAATGTTAAACTAAGTCCTGCCGTAGCCGCCATTTTGAATTTCATATCGGAACAAAAAACCTTAAGATTGTAGAGGACCATCCAATGAACATTCATGTACAGTTTGGCTTTAATCATATTTGTAGTTTCTGAGAAGAAGGCATTTGAATATTTTCCCATAGGGTCCAATGTTAATCTATGTCCTGCGGTGGCGGCCATCTTGGATTTCCGATCGGCATAAAAAACAGAAACTTTGTAGAGGACCTTCCAATGATCATTCCTGGGCAGTTTGGTTTCAACTGTCCAAGTGGTTTCAGAGAAGAAGCATTTTGAAACATTTTCCCCATAGGGTCCAATGTTAAACTAAGTCCTGCCGTAGCCGCCATTTTGAATTTCATATCGGAACAAAAAACCTTAAGATTGTAGAGGACCATCCAATGAACATTCATGTACAGTTTGGCTTTAATCATATTTGTAGTTTCTGAGAAGAAGGCATTTGAATATTTTCCCATAGGGTCCAATGTCAATCTATGGCCTGCGGTGGCGGCCATCTTGGATTTCCGATCGGCATAAAAAACAGAAAATTTGTAGAGGACCTTCCAATGATCATTCCTGGGCAGTTTGGTTTCAATTATCCAAGTGGTTTCAGAGAAGAAGCGTTTTGAAACATTTTTCCCATAGGGTCCAATGTTAAACTAAGTCCTGCTGTAGCCGCCATTTTGAACTTCATATCGGAACAAAAAACCTTAAGATTGTAGAGGACCATCCAATGAACATTCATGTACAGGTTGGCTTTAATCATATTTGTAGTTTCTGAGAAGAAGGCATTTGAATATTTTCCTATAGGGTCCAATGTTAATCTATGTCCTGCGGTGGCAGCCATCTTGGATTTCCGATCGGCATAACAAACAGAAACTTTGTAGAGGACCTTCCAATGATCATTCCTGGGCAGTTTGGTTTCAACTGTCCAAGTGGTTTCAGAGAAGAAGCATTTTGAAACATTTTCCCATAGGGTCCAATGTTAAACTAAGTCCTGCCGTAGCCGCCATTTTGAATTTCATATCGGAACAAAAAACCTTAAGATTGTAGAGGACCATCCAATGAACATTCATGTACAGTTTGGCTTTAATAATATTTGTAGTTTCTGAGAAGAAGGCATTTGAACATTTTCCCATAGGGTCCAATGTTAATCTATGTATTGCGGTGGCAGCCATCTTGGATTTCCGATCGGCATAAAAAATAGAAACTTTGTAGAGGACCTTCCAATGATCATTCCTGGGCAGTTTGGTTTCAACTGTCCAAGTGGTTTCAGAGAAGAAGCATTTTGAAACATTTTCCCATAGGGTCCAATGTTAAACTAAGTCCTGCCGTAGCCGCCATTTTGAATTTCATATCGGAACAAAAAACCTTAAGATTGTAGAGGACCATCCAATGAACATTCATGTACAGTTTGGCTTTAATCATATTTGTAGTTTCTGAGAAGAAGGCATTTGAATATTTTCACATAGGGTCCAATGTTAATCTATGGCCTGCGGTGGCGGCCATCTTGGATTTCCGATCGGCATAAAAAACAGAAACTTTGTAGAGGACCTTCCAATGATCATTCCTGGTCAGTTTGGTTTCAATTATCCAAGTGGTTTCAGAGAAGAAGCGTTTTGAAACATTTTTCCCATAGGGTCCAATGTTAAACTAAGTCCTGCTGTAGCCGCCATTTTGAACTTCATATCGGAACAAAAAACCTTAAGATTGTAGAGGACCATCCAATGAACATTCATGTACAGGTTGGCTTTAATCATATTTGTAGTTTCTGAGAAGAAGGCATTTGAATATTTTCCTATAGGGTCCAATGTTAATCTATGTCCTGCGGTGGCAGCCATCTTGGATTTCCGATCGGCATAACAAACAGAAACTTTGTAGAGGACCTTCCAATGATCATTCCTGGGCAGTTTGGTTTCAACTGTCCAAGTGGTTTCAGAGAAGAAGCATTTTGAAACATTTTCCCATAGGGTCCAATGTTAAACTAAGTCCTGCCGTAGCCGCCATTTTGAATTTCATATCGGAACAAAAAACCTTAAGATTGTAGAGGACCATCCAATGAACATTCATGTACAGTTTGGCTTTAATCATATTTGTAGTTTCTGAGAAGAAGGCATTTGAACATTTTCCCATAGGGTCCAATGTTAATCTATGTATTGCGGTGGCAGCCATCTTGGATTTCCGATCGGCATAAAAAATAGAAACTTTGTAGAGGACCTTCCAATGATCATTCCTGGGCAGTTTGGTTTCAACTGTCCAAGTGGTTTCAGAGAAGAAGCATTTTGAAACATTTTCCCATAGGGTCCAATGTTAAACTAAGTCCTGCCGTAGCCGCCATTTTGAATTTCATATCGGAACAAAAAACCTTAAGATTGTAGAGGACCATCCAATGAACATTCATGTACAGTTTGGCTTTAATCATATTTGTAGTTTCTAAGAAGAAGGCATTTGAATATTTTCACATAGGGTCCAATGTTAATCTATGTCCTGCGGTGGCGGCCATCTTGGATTTCCAATCGGCATAAAAAACAGAAAATTTGTAGAGGACCTTCCAATGATCATTCCTGGGCAGTTTGGTTTCAACTGTCCAAGTGGTTTCAGAGAAGAAGCATTTTGAAACATTTTTTCCATAGGGTCCAATGTTAAACTAAGTCCTGCCGTAGCCGCCATTTTGTATTTCATACCGGAACAAAAAACCTAAAGTTTGTAGAGGGCCATCTAATGAACATTCATGTACAGTTTGGCTTTAATCATATTTGTAGTTTCTGAGAAGAAGGCATTTGAATATTTTCCCATAGGGTCCAATGTTAATCTATGCCCTGCGGTGGCAGCCATCTTGGATTTCCGATCGGCATAAAAAACAGAAACTTTGTAGAGGACCTTCCAATGATCATTCCTGGGCAGTTTGGTTTCAACTGTCCAAGTGGTTTCAGAGAAGAAGCATTTTGAAACATTTTCCTCATAGGGTCCAATGTTAAACTAAGTCCTGCCGTAGCGCCATTTTGAATTTCATATCGGAACAAAAAACCTTAAGATTGTAGAGGACCATCCAATGAACATTCATGTACAGTTTGGCTTTAATCATATTTGTAGTTTCTGAGAAGAAGGCATTTGAATATTTTCCCATAGGGTCCAATGTCAATCTATGGCCTGCGGTGGCGGCCATCTTGGATTTCCGATCGGCATAAAAAACAAAAAATTTGTAGAGGACCTTCCAATGATCATTCCTGGTCAGTTTGGTTTCAATTATCCAAGTGGTTTCAGAGAAGAAGCGTTTTGAAACATTTTTCCCATAGGGTCCAATGTTAAACTAAGTCCGGCTGTAGCCGCCATTTTGAACTTCATATCGGAATAAAAAACGTAAAGTTTGTAGAGGACCATTCAATGAACATTCATGTACAGTTTGGCTTTAATCATATTTGTAGTTTTTGAGAAGAAGGCATTTGAACATTTTTCCATAGGGTCCAATGTTAATCTATGTCCTGCGGTGGTGGCCATCTTGGATTTTCGATCGGCATAAAAAAACAGAAACTTTGTAGAGGACCTTCCAATGATCATTCCTGGGCAGTTTGGTTTCAATTGTCCAAGTGGTTTCAGAGAAGAAGCGTTTTGAAACATTTTCCCATAGGGTCCAATGTTAAACTAAGTCCTGCCGTAGCCGCCATTTTGAATTTCATATCGGAACAAAAAACCTTAAGATTGTAGAGGACCATCCAATGAACATTCATGTACAGTTTGGCTTTAATCATATTTGTAGTTTCTGAGAAGAAGGCATTTGAATATTTTCCTATAGGGTCCAATGTTAATCTATGTCCTGCGGTGGCGGCCATCTTGGATTTCCGATCGGCATAAAAAACAGAAACTTTGTAGAGGACCTTCCAATGATCATTCCTGGGCAGTTTGGTTTCAACTGTCCAAGTGGTTTCAGAGAAGAAGCATTTTGAAACATTTTCCCCTTAGGGTCCAATGTTAAACTAAGTCCTGCCGTAGCCGCCATTTTGAATTTCATATCGGAACAAAAAACCTTAAGATTGTAGAGGACCATCCAATGAACATTCATGTACAGTTTGGCTTTAATCATATTTGTAGTTTCTGAGAAGAAGGCATTTGAATATTTTCACATAGGGTCCAATGTTAATCTATGTCCTGCGGTGGCAGCCATCTTGGATTTCCGATCGGCATAAAAAACAGAAACTTTGTAGAGGACCTTCCAATGATCATTCCTGGGCAGTTTGGTTTCAACTGTCCAAGTGGTTTCAGAGAAGAAGCATTTTGAAACATTTTTCCCATAGGGTCCAATGTTAAACTAAGTCCTGCCGTAGCCGCCATTTTGTATTTCATACCGGAACAAAAAACGTAAAGTTTGTAGAGGACCATTCAATGAACATTCATGTACAGTTTGGCTTTAATCATATTTGTAGTTTCTGAGAAGAAGGCATTTGAATATTTTCCCATAGGGTCCAATGTTAATCTATGTCCTGCGGTGACAGCCATCTTGGATTTCCGATCGGCATTAAAAACAGAAACTTTGTAGAGGACCTTCCAATGATCATTCCTGGGCAGTTTGGTTTCAACTGTCCAAGTGGTTTCAGAGAAGAAGCATTTTGAAACATTTTTCCAATAGGGTCCAATGTTAAACTAAGTCCTGCCGTAGCCGCCATTTTGAATTTCATATCGGAACAAAAAACCTTAAGATTGTAGAGGACCATCCAATGAACATTCATGTACAGTTTGGCTTTAATCATATTTGTAGTTTCTGAGAAGAAGGCATTTGAATATTTTCACATAGGGTCCAATGTTAATCTATGTCCTGCGGTGGCGGCCATCTTGGATTTCCGATCGGCATAACAAACAGAAACTTTGTAGAGGACCTTCCAATGATCATTCCTGGGCAGTTTGGTTTCAACTGTCCAAGTGGTTTCAGAGAAGAAGCATTTTGAAACATTTTTCCCATAGGGTCCAATGTTAAACTAAGTCCTGCCGTAGCCGCCATTTTGAATTTCATATCGGAACAAAAAACCTTAAGATTGTAGAGGACCATCCAATGAACATTCATGTACAGTTTGGCTTTAATCATATTTGTAGTTTCTGAGAAGAAGGCATTTGAATATTTTCCCATAGGATCCAATGTTAATCTATGTCCTGCGGTGGCGGCCATCTTGGATTTCCGATCGGCATAACAAACAGAAACTTTGTAGAGGACCTTCCAATGATCATTCCTGGGCAGTTTGGTTTCAACTGTCCAAGTGGTTTCAGAGAAGAAGCATTTTGAAACATTTTCCCCTTAGGGTCCAATGTTAAACTAAGTCCTGCCGTAGCCGCCATTTTGAATTTCATATCGGAACAAAAAACCTTAAGATTGTAGAGGACCATCCAATGAACATTCATGTACAGTTTGGCTTTAATAATATTTGTAGTTTCTGAGAAGAAGGCATTTGAACATTTTCCCATAGGGTCCAATGTTAATCTATGTATTGCGGTGGCAGCCATCTTGGATTTCCGATCGGCATAAAAAATAGAAACTTTGTAGAGGACCTTCCAATGATCATTCCTGGGCAGTTTGGTTTCAACTGTCCAAGTGGTTTCAGAGAAGAAGCATTTTGAAACATTTTCCCATAGGGTCCAATGTTAAACTAAGTCCTGCCGTAGCCGCCATTTTGAATTTCATATCGGAACAAAAAACCTTAAGATTGTAGAGGACCATCCAATGAACATTCATGTACAGTTTGGCTTTAATCATATTTGTAGTTTCTGAGAAGAAGGCATTTGAATATTTTCCCATAGGGTCCAATGTTAATCTATGTCCTGCGGTGGCGGCCATCTTGGATTTCCAATCGGCATAAAAAACAGAAAATTTGTAGAGGACCTTCCAATGATCATTCCTGGGCAGTTTGGTTTCAACTGTCCAAGTGGTTTCAGAGAAGAAGCATTTTGAAACATTTTTTTCATAGGGTCCAATGTTAAACTAAGTCCTGCCGTAGCCGCCATTTTGTATTTCATACCGGAACAAAAAACCTAAAGTTTGTAGAGGGCCATCTAATGAACATTCATGTACAGTTTGGCTTTAATGATATTTGTAGTTTCTGAGAAGAAGGCATTTTAATATTTTCCTATAGGGTCCAATGTTAATCTATGTCCTGCGGTGGCGGCCATCTTGGATTTCCAATCGGCATAAAAAACAGAAAATTTGTAGAGGACCTTCCAATGATCATTCCTGGGCAGTTTGGTTTCAACTGTCCAAGTGGTTTCAGAGAAGAAGCATTTTGAAACATTTTTTCCATAGGGTCCAATGTTAAACTAAGTCCTGCCGTAGCCGCCATTTTGAATTTCATACCGGAACAAAAAACCTAAAGTTTGTAGAGGGCCATCTAATGAACATTCATGTACAGTTTGGCTTTAATCATATTTGTAGTTTCTGAGAAGAAGGCATTTGAATATTTTCCCATAGGGTCCAATGTTAATCTATGTCCTGCGGTGGCAGCCATCTTGGATTTCCGATCGGCATAAAAAACAGAAACTTTGTAGAGGACCTTCCAATGATCATTCCTGGGCAGTTTGGTTTCAACTGTCCAAGTGGTTTCAGAGAAGAAGCATTTTGAAACATTTTCCCCATAGGGTCCAATGTTAAACTAAGTCCTGCCGTAGCGCCATTTTGAATTTCATATCGGAACAAAAAACCTTAAGATTGTAGAGGACCATCCAATGAACATTCATGTACAGTTTGGCTTTAATCATATTTGTAGTTTCTGAGAAGAAGGCATTTGAATATTTTCCCATAGGGTCCAATGTCAATCTATGGCCTGCGGTGGCGGCCATCTTGGATTTCCGATCGGCATAAAAAACAGAAAATTTGTAGAGGACCTTCCAATGATCATTCCTGGTCAGTTTGGTTTCAATTATCCAAGTGGTTTCAGAGAAGAAGCGTTTTGAAACATTTTTCCCATAGGGTCCAATGTTAAACTAAGTCCTGCTGTAGCCGCCATTTTGAACTTCATATCGGAACAAAAAACGTTAAGTTTGTAGAGGACCATTCAATGAACATTCATGTACAGTTTTGCTTTAATCATATTTGTAGTTTCTGAGAAGAAGGCATTTGAACATTTTTCCATAGGGTCCAATGTTAATCTATGTCCTGCGGTGGTGGCCATCTTGGATTTTCGATCGGCATAAAAAAACAGAAACTTTGTAGAGGACCTTCCAATGATCATTCCTGGGCAGTTTGGTTTCAATTGTCCAAGTGGTTTCAGAGAAGAAGCGTTTTGAAACATTTTCCCATAGGGTCCAATGTTAAACTAAGTCCTGCCGTAGCCGCCATTTTGAATTTCATATCGGAACAAAAAACCTTAAGATTGTAGAGGACCATCCAATGAACATTCATGTACAGTTTGGCTTTAATAATATTTGTAGTTTCTGAGAAGAAGGCATTTGAACATTTTCCCATAGGGTCCAATGTTAATCTATGTATTGCGGTGGCAGCCATCTTGGATTTCCGATCGGCATAAAAAACAGAAAATTTGTAGAGGACCTTCCAATGATCATTCCTGGGCAGTTTGGTTTCAACTGTCCAAGTGGTTTCAGAGAAGAAGCATTTTGAAACATTTTTCCAATAGGGTCCAATGTTAAACTAAGTCCTGCCGTAGCCGCCATTTTGAATTTCATATCGGAACAAAAAACCTTAAGATTGTAGAGGACCATCCAATGAACATTCATGTACAGTTTGGCTTTAATCATATTTGTAGTTTCTGAGAAGAAGGCATTTGAATATTTTCCCATAGGGTCCAATGTCAATCTATGGCCTGCGGTGGCGGCCATCTTGGATTTCCGATCGGCATAAAAAACAGAAAATTTGTAGAGGACCTTCCAATGATCATTCCTGGGCAGTTTGGTTTCAATTATCCAAGTGGTTTCAGAGAAGAAGCGTTTTGAAACATTTTTCCCATAGGGTCCAATGTTAAACTAAGTCCTGCTGTAGCCGCCATTTTGAACTTCATATCGGAACAAAAAACCTTAAGATTGTAGAGGACCATCCAATGAACATTCATGTACAGGTTGGCTTTAATCATATTTGTAGTTTCTGAGAAGAAGGCATTTGAATATTTTCCTATAGGGTCCAATGTTAATCTATGTCCTGCGGTGGCAGCCATCTTGGATTTCCGATCGGCATAACAAACAGAAACTTTGTAGAGGACCTTCCAATGATCATTCCTGGGCAGTTTGGTTTCAACTGTCCAAGTGGTTTCAGAGAAGAAGCATTTTGAAACATTTTCCCATAGGGTCCAATGTTAAACTAAGTCCTGCCGTAGCCGCCATTTTGAATTTCATATCGGAACAAAAAACCTTAAGATTGTAGAGGACCATCCAATGAACATTCATGTACAGTTTGGCTTTAATCATATTTGTAGTTTCTGAGAAGAAGGCATTTGAATATTTTCCCATAGGGTCCAATGTCAATCTATGGCCTGCGGTGGCGGCCATCTTGGATTTCCGATCGGCATAAAAAACAGAAAATTTGTAGAGGACCTTCCAATGATCATTCCTGGTCAGTTTGGTTTCAATTATCCAAGTGGTTTCAGAGAAGAAGCGTTTTGAAACATTTTTCCCATAGGGTCCAATGTTAAACTAAGTCCTGCTGTAGCCGCCATTTTGAACTTCATATCGGAACAAAAAACGTTAAGTTTGTAGAGGACCATTCAATGAACATTCATGTACAGTTTTGCTTTAATCATATTTGTAGTTTCTGAGAAGAAGGCATTTGAACATTTTTCCATAGGGTCCAATGTTAATCTATGTCCTGCGGTGGTGGCCATCTTGGATTTTCGATCGGCATAAAAAAACAGAAACTTTGTAGAGGACCTTCCAATGATCATTCCTGGGCAGTTTGGTTTCAATTGTCCAAGTGGTTTCAGAGAAGAAGCGTTTTGAAACATTTTCCCATAGGGTCCAATGTTAAACTAAGTCCTGCCGTAGCCGCCATTTTGAATTTCATATCGGAACAAAAAACCTTAAGATTGTAGAGGACCATCCAATGAACATTCATGTACAGTTTGGCTTTAATAATATTTGTAGTTTCTGAGAAGAAGGCATTTGAACATTTTCCCATAGGGTCCAATGTTAATCTATGTATTGCGGTGGCAGCCATCTTGGATTTCCGATCGGCATAAAAAACAGAAAATTTGTAGAGGACCTTCCAATGATCATTCCTGGGCAGTTTGGTTTCAACTGTCCAAGTGGTTTCAGAGAAGAAGCATTTTGAAACATTTTTCCAATAGGGTCCAATGTTAAACTAAGTCCTGCCGTAGCCGCCATTTTGAATTTCATATCGGAACAAAAAACCTTAAGATTGTAGAGGACCATCCAATGAACATTCATGTACAGTTTGGCTTTAATCATATTTGTAGTTTCTGAGAAGAAGGCATTTGAATATTTTCCCATAGGGTCCAATGTCAATCTATGGCCTGCGGTGGCGGCCATCTTGGATTTCCGATCGGCATAAAAAACAGAAAATTTGTAGAGGACCTTCCAATGATCATTCCTGGGCAGTTTGGTTTCAATTATCCAAGTGGTTTCAGAGAAGAAGCGTTTTGAAACATTTTTCCCATAGGGTCCAATGTTAAACTAAGTCCTGCTGTAGCCGCCATTTTGAACTTCATATCGGAACAAAAAACCTTAAGATTGTAGAGGACCATCCAATGAACATTCATGTACAGGTTGGCTTTAATCATATTTGTAGTTTCTGAGAAGAAGGCATTTGAATATTTTCCTATAGGGTCCAATGTTAATCTATGTCCTGCGGTGGCAGCCATCTTGGATTTCCGATCGGCATAACAAACAGAAACTTTGTAGAGGACCTTCCAATGATCATTCCTGGGCAGTTTGGTTTCAACTGTCCAAGTGGTTTCAGAGAAGAAGCATTTTGAAACATTTTCCCATAGGGTCCAATGTTAAACTAAGTCCTGCCGTAGCCGCCATTTTGAATTTCATATCGGAACAAAAAACCTTAAGATTGTAGAGGACCATCCAATGAACATTCATGTACAGTTTGGCTTTAATAATATTTGTAGTTTCTGAGAAGAAGGCATTTGAACATTTTCCCATAGGGTCCAATGTTAATCTATGTATTGCGGTCGCAGCCATCTTGGATTTCCGATCGGCATAAAAAATAGAAACTTTGTAGAGGACCTTCCAATGATCATGCCTGGGCAGTTTGGTTTCAACTGTCCAAGTGGTTTCAGAGAAGAAGCATTTTGAAACATTTTCCCATAGGGTCCAATGTTAAACTAAGTCCTGCCGTAGCCGCCATTTTGAATTTCATATCGGAACAAAAAACCTTAAGATTGTAGAGGACCATCCAATGAACATTCATGTACAGTTTGGCTTTAATCATATTTGTAGTTTCTGAGAAGAAGGCATTTGAATATTTTCACATAGGGTCCAATGTTAATCTATGTCCTGCGGTGGCGGCCATCTTGGATTTCCAATCGGCATAAAAAACAGAAAATTTGTAGAGGACCTTCCAATGATCATTCCTGGGCAGTTTGGTTTCAACTGTTCAAGTGGTTTCAGAGAAGAAGCATTTTGAAACATTTTTTCCATAGGGTCCAATGTTAAACTAAGTCCTGCCGTAGCCGCCATTTTGTATTTCATACCGGAACAAAAAACCTAAAGTTTGTAGAGGGCCATCTAATGAACATTCATGTACAGTTTGGCTTTAATCATATTTGTAGTTTCTGAGAAGAAGGCATTTGAATATTTTCCCATAGGGTCCAATGTTAATCTATGCCCTGCGGTGGCAGCCATCTTGGATTTCCGATCGGCATAAAAAACAGAAACTTTGTAGAGGACCTTCCAATGATCATTCCTGGGCAGTTTGGTTTCAACTGTCCAAGTGGTTTCAGAGAAGAAGCATTTTGAAACATTTTCCCCATAGGGTCCAATGTTAAACTAAGTCCTGCCGTAGCGCCATTTTGAATTTCATATCGGAACAAAAAACCTTAAGATTGTAGAGGACCATCCAATGAACATTCATGTACAGTTTGGCTTTAATCATATTTGTAGTTTCTGAGAAGAAGGCATTTGAATATTTTCCCATAGGGTCCAATGTCAATCTATGGCCTGCGGTGGCGGCCATCTTGGATTTCCGATCGGCATAAAAAACAGAAAATTTGTAGAGGACCTTCCAATGATCATTCCTGGTCAGTTTGGTTTCAATTATCCAAGTGGTTTCAGAGAAGAAGCGTTTTGAAACATTTTCCCCATAGGGTCCAATGTTAAACTAAGTCCGGCTGTAGCCGCCATTTTGAACTTCATATCGGAATAAAAAACGTAAAGTTTGTAGAGGACCATTCAATGAACATTCATGTACAGTTTGGCTTTAATCATATTTGTAGTTTTTGAGAAGAAGGCATTTGAACATTTTTCCATAGGGTCCAATGTTAATCTATGTCCTGCGGTGGTGGCCATCTTGGATTTTCGATCGGCATAAAAAAACAGAAACTTTGTAGAGGACCTTCCAATGATCATTCCTGGGCAGTTTGGTTTCAATTGTCCAAGTGGTTTCAGAGAAGAAGCGTTTTGAAACATTTTCCCATAGGGTCCAATGTTAAACTAAGTCCTGCCGTAGCCGCCATTTTGAATTTCATATCGGAACAAAAAACCTTAAGATTGTAGAGGACCATCCAATGAACATTCATGTACAGTTTGGCTTTAATCATATTTGTAGTTTCTGAGAAGAAGGCATTTGAATATTTTCCTATAGGGTCCAATGTTAATCTATGTCCTGCGGTGGCGGCCATCTTGGATTTCCGATCGGCATAAAAAACAGAAACTTTGTAGAGGACCTTCCAATGATCATTCCTGGGCAGTTTGGTTTCAACTGTCCAAGTGGTTTCAGAGAAGAAGCATTTTGAAACATTTTCCCCTTAGGGTCCAATGTTAAACTAAGTCCTGCCGTAGCCGCCATTTTGAATTTCATATCGGAACAAAAAACCTTAAGATTGTAGAGGACCATCCAATGAACATTCATGTACAGTTTGGCTTTAATCATATTTGTAGTTTCTGAGAAGAAGGCATTTGAATATTTTCACATAGGGTCCAATGTTAATCTATGTCCTGCGGTGGCAGCCATCTTGGATTTCCGATCGGCATAAAAAACAGAAACTTTGTAGAGGACCTTCCAATGATCATTCCTGGGCAGTTTGGTTTCAACTGTCCAAGTGGTTTCAGAGAAGAAGCATTTTGAAACATTTTCCCCATAGGGTCCAATGTTAAACTAAGTCCTGCCGTAGCGCCATTTTGAATTTCATATCGGAACAAAAAACCTTAAGATTGTAGAGGACCATCCAATGAACATTCATGTACAGTTTGGCTTTAATCATATTTGTAGTTTCTGAGAAGAAGGCATTTGAATATTTTCCTATAGGGTCCAATGTTAATCTATGTCCTGCGGTGGCGGCCATCTTGGATTTCCGATCGGCATAAAAAACAGAAACTTTGTAGAGGACCTTCCAATGATCATTCCTGGGCAGTTTGGTTTCAACTGTCCAAGTGGTTTCAGAGAAGAAGCATTTTGAAACATTTTCCCCTTAGGGTCCAATGTTAAACTAAGTCCTGCCGTAGCCGCCATTTTGAATTTCATATCGGAACAAAAAACCTTAAGATTGTAGAGGACCATCCAATGAACATTCATGTACAGTTTGGCTTTAATCATATTTGTAGTTTCTGAGAAGAAGGCATTTGAATATTTTCCCATAGGGTCCAATGTCAATCTATGGCCTGCGGTGGCGGCCATCTTGGATTTCCGATCGGCATAAAAAACAGAAAATTTGTAGAGGACCTTCCAATGATCATTCCTGGTCAGTTTGGTTTCAATTATCCAAGTGGTTTCAGAGAAGAAGCGTTTTGAAACATTTTCCCCATAGGGTCCAATGTTAAACTAAGTCCTGCCGTAGCCGCCATTTTGAATTTCATATCGGAACAAAAAACCTTAAGATTGTAGAGGACCATCCAATGAACATTCATGTACAGTTTGGCTTTAATCATATTTGTAGTTTCTGAGAAGAAGGCATTTGAATATTTTCACATAGGGTCCAATGTTAATCTATGTCCTGCGGTGGCAGCCATCTTGGATTTCCGATCGGCATAAAAAACAGAAACTTTGTAGAGGACCTTCCAATGATCATTCCTGGGCAGTTTGGTTTCAACTGTCCAAGTGGTTTCAGAGAAGAAGCATTTTGAAACATTTTCCCCTTAGGGTCCAATGTTAAACTAAGTCCTGCCGTAGCCGCCATTTTGAATTTCATATCGGAACAAAAAACCTTAAGATTGTAGAGGACCATCCAATGAACATTCATGTACAGTTTGGCTTTAATCATATTTGTAGTTTCTGAGAAGAAGGCATTTGAATATTTTCACATAGGGTCCAATGTTAATCTATGTCCTGCGGTGGCGGCCATCTTGGATTTCCGATCGGCATAAAAAACAGAAACTTTGTAGAGGACCTTCCAATGATCATTCCTGGGCAGTTTGGTTTCAACTGTCCAAGTGGTTTCAGAGAAGAAGCATTTTGAAACATTTTCCCCTTAGGGTCCAATGTTAAACTAAGTCCTGCCGTAGCCGCCATTTTGAATTTCATATCGGAACAAAAAACCTTAAGATTGTAGAGGACCATCCAATGAACATTCATGTACAGTTTGGCTTTAATCATATTTGTAGTTTCTGAGAAGAAGGCATTTGAATATTTTCACATAGGGTCCAATGTTAATCTATGTCCTGCGGTGGCAGCCATCTTGGATTTCCGATCGGCATAAAAAACAGAAACTTTGTAGAGGACCTTCCAATGATCATTCCTGGGCAGTTTGGTTTCAACTGTCCAAGTGGTTTCAGAGAAGAAGCATTTTGAAACATTTTCCCCATAGGGTCCAATGTTAAACTAAGTCCTGCCGTAGCGCCATTTTGAATTTCATATCGGAACAAAAAACCTTAAGATTGTAGAGGACCATCCAATGAACATTCATGTACAGTTTGGCTTTAATCATATTTGTAGTTTCTGAGAAGAAGGCATTTGAATATTTTCCTATAGGGTCCAATGTTAATCTATGTCCTGCGGTGGCGGCCATCTTGGATTTCCGATCGGCATAAAAAACAGAAACTTTGTAGAGGACCTTCCAATGATCATTCCTGGGCAGTTTGGTTTCAACTGTCCAAGTGGTTTCAGAGAAGAAGCATTTTGAAACATTTTCCCCTTAGGGTCCAATGTTAAACTAAGTCCTGCCGTAGCCGCCATTTTGAATTTCATATCGGAACAAAAAACCTTATGATTGTAGAGGACCATCCAATGAACATTCATGTACAGTTTGGCTTTAATCATATTTGTAGTTTCTGAGAAGAAGGCATTTGAATATTTTCCCATAGGGTCCAATGTCAATCTATGGCCTGCGGTGGCGGCCATCTTGGATTTCCGATCGGCATAAAAAACAGAAAATTTGTAGAGGACCTTCCAATGATCATTCCTGGTCAGTTTGGTTTCAATTATCCAAGTGGTTTCAGAGAAGAAGCGTTTTGAAACATTTTCCCCATAGGGTCCAATGTTAAACTAAGTCCGGCTGTAGCCGTCATTTTGAACTTCATATCGGAACAAAAAACGTAAAGTTTGTAGAGGACCATTCAATGAACATTCATGTACAGTTTTGCTTTAATCATATTTGTAATTTCTGAGAAGAAGGCATTTGAACATTTTCCCATAGGGTCCAATGTTAATCTATGTATTGCGGTGGCAGCCATCTTGGATTTCCGATCGGCATAAAAAACAGAAAATTTGTAGAGGACCTTCCAATGATCATTCCTGGGCAGTTTGGTTTCAACTGTCCAAGTGGTTTCAGAGAAGAAGCATTTTGAAACATTTTTCCCATAGGGTCCAATGTTAAACTAAGTCCTGCCGTAGCCGCCATTTTGAATTTCATATCGGAACAAAAAACCTTAAGATTGTAGAGGACCATCCAATGAACATTCATGTACAGTTTGGCTTTAATCATATTTGTAGTTTCTGAGAAGAAGGCATTTGAATATTTTCCTAAAGGGTCCAATGTTAATCTATGTCCTGCGGTGGCGGCCATCTTGGATTTCCGATCGGCATAAAAAACAGAAACTTTGTAGAGGACCTTCCAATGATCATTCCTGGGCAGTTTGGTTTCAACTGTCCAAGTGGTTTCAGAGAAGAAGCATTTTGAAACATTTTCCCCTTAGGGTCCAATGTTAAACTAAGTCCTGCCGTAGCCGCCATTTTGAATTTCATATCGGAACAAAAAACCTTAAGATTGTAGAGGACCATCCAATGAACATTCATGTACAGTTTGGCTTTAATCATATTTGTAGTTTCTGAGAAGAAGGCATTTGAATATTTTTCTATAGGGTCCAATGTTAATCTATGTCCTGCGGTGGCGGCCATCTTGGATTTCCGATCGGCATAAAAAACAGAAACTTTGTAGAGGACCTTCCAATGATCATTCCTGGGCAGTTTGGTTTCAACTGTCCAAGTGGTTTCAGAGAAGAAGCATTTTGAAACATTTTCCCCTTAGGGTCCAATGTTAAACTAAGTCCTGCCGTAGCCGCCATTTTGAATTTCATATCGGAACAAAAAACCTTAAGATTGTAGAGGACCATCCAATGAACATTCATGTACAGTTTGGCTTTAATCATATTTGTAGTTTCTGAGAAGAAGGCATTTGAATATTTTCACATAGGGTCCAATGTTAATCTATGTCCTGCGGTGGCAGCCATCTTGGATTTCCGATCGGCATAAAAAACAGAAACTTTGTAGAGGACCTTCCAATGATCATTCCTGGGCAGTTTGGTTTCAACTGTCCAAGTGGTTTCAGAGAAGAAGCATTTTGAAACATTTTCCCCATAGGGTCCAATGTTAAACTAAGTCCTGCCGTAGCGCCATTTTGAATTTCATATCGGAACAAAAAACCTTAAGATTGTAGAGGACCATCCAATGAACATTCATGTACAGTTTGGCTTTAATCATATTTGTAGTTTCTGAGAAGAAGGCATTTGAATATTTTCCTATAGGGTCCAATGTTAATCTATGTCCTGCGGTGGCGGCCATCTTGGATTTCCGATCGGCATAAAAAACAGAAACTTTGTAGAGGACCTTCCAATGATCATTCCTGGGCAGTTTGGTTTCAACTGTCCAAGTGGTTTCAGAGAAGAAGCATTTTGAAACATTTTCCCCTTAGGGTCCAATGTTAAACTAAGTCCTGCCGTAGCCGCCATTTTGAATTTCATATCGGAACAAAAAACCTTAAGATTGTAGAGGACCATCCAATGAACATTCATGTACAGTTTGGCTTTAATCATATTTGTAGTTTCTGAGAAGAAGGCATTTGAATATTTTCCCATAGGGTCCAATGTCAATCTATGGCCTGCGGTGGCGGCCATCTTGGATTTCCGATCGGCATAAAAAACAGAAAATTTGTAGAGGACCTTCCAATGATCATTCCTGGTCAGTTTGGTTTCAATTATCCAAGTGGTTTCAGAGAAGAAGCGTTTTGAAACATTTTCCCCATAGGGTCCAATGTTAAACTAAGTCCGGCTGTAGCCGTCATTTTGAACTTCATATCGGAACAAAAAACGTAAAGTTTGTAGAGGACCATTCAATGAACATTCATGTACAGTTTTGCTTTAATCATATTTGTAATTTCTGAGAAGAAGGCATTTGAACATTTTCCCATAGGGTCCAATGTTAATCTATGTATTGCGGTGGCAGCCATCTTGGATTTCCGATCGGCATAAAAAACAGAAAATTTGTAGAGGACCTTCCAATGATCATTCCTGGGCAGTTTGGTTTCAACTGTCCAAGTGGTTTCAGAGAAGAAGCATTTTGAAACATTTTTCCCATAGGGTCCAATGTTAAACTAAGTCCTGCCGTAGCCGCCATTTTGAATTTCATATCGGAACAAAAAACCTTAAGATTGTAGAGGACCATCCAATGAACATTCATGTACAGTTTGGCTTTAATCATATTTGTAGTTTCTGAGAAGAAGGCATTTGAATATTTTCACATAGGGTCCAATGTTAATCTATGTCCTGCGGTGGCGGCCATCTTGGATTTCCGATCGGCATAAAAAATAGAAACTTTGTAGAGGACCTTCCAATGATCATTCCTGGGCAGTTTGGTTTCAACTGTCCAAGTGGTTTCAGAGAAGAAGCATTTTGAAACATTTTCCCCTTAGGGTCCAATGTTAAACTAAGTCCTGCCGTAGCCGCCATTTTGAATTTCATATCGGAACAAAAAACCTTATGATTGTAGAGGACCATCCAATGAACATTCATGTACAGTTTGGCTTTAATCATATTTGTAGTTTCTGAGAAGAAGGCATTTGAATATTTTCACATAGGGTCCAATGTTAATCTATGTCCTGCGGTGGCAGCCATCTTGGATTTCCGATCGGCATAAAAAACAGAAACTTTGTAGAGGACCTTCCAATGATCATTCCTGGGCAGTTTGGTTTCAACTGTCCAAGTGGTTTCAGAGAAGAAGCATTTTGAAACATTTTCCACATAGGGTCCAATGTTAAACTAAGTCCTGCCGTAGCGCCATTTTGAATTTCATATCGGAACAAAAAACCTTAAGATTGTAGAGGACCATCCAATGAACATTCATGTACAGTTTGGCTTTAATCATATTTGTAGTTTCTGAGAAGAAGGCATTTGAATATTTTCCTAAAGGGTCCAATGTTAATCTATGTCCTGCGGTGGCGGCCATCTTGGATTTCCGATCGGCATAAAAAACAGAAACTTTGTAGAGGACCTTCCAATGATCATTCCTGGGCAGTTTGGTTTCAACTGTCCAAGTGGTTTCAGAGAAGAAGCATTTTGAAACATTTTCCCCTTAGGGTCCAATGTTAAACTAAGTCCTGCCGTAGCCGCCATTTTGAATTTCATATCGGAACAAAAAACCTTAAGATTGTAGAGGACCATCCAATGAACATTCATGTACAGTTTGGCTTTAATCATATTTGTAGTTTCTGAGAAGAAGGCATTTGAATATTTTCCCATAGGGTCCAATGTCAATCTATGGCCTGCGGTGGCGGCCATCTTGGATTTCCGATCGGCATAAAAAACAGAAAATTTGTAGAGGACCTTCCAATGATCATTCCTGGTCAGTTTGGTTTCAATTATCCAAGTGGTTTCAGAGAAGAAGCGTTTTGAAACATTTTTCCCATAGGGTCCAATGTTAAACTAAGTCCTGCTGTAGCCGCCATTTTGAACTTCATATCGGAATAAAAAACGTAAAGTTTGTAGAGGACCATTCAATGAACATTCATGTACAGTTTTGCTTTAATCATATTTGTAGTTTCTGAGAAGAAGGCATTTGAATATTTTTCCATAGGGTCCAATGTTAATCTATGTCCTGCGGTGGTGGCCATCTTGGATTTTCGATCGGCATAAAAAAACAGAAACTTTGTAGAGGACCTTCCAATGATCATTCCTGGGCAGTTTGGTTTCAATTGTCCAAGTGGTTTCAGAGAAGAAGCGTTTTGAAACATTTTCCCATAGGGTCCAATGTTAAACTAAGTCCTGCCGTAGCCGCCATTTTGAATTTCATATCGGAACAAAAAACCTTAAGACTGTAGAGGACCATCCAATGAACATTCATGTACAGTTTGGCTTTAATAATATTTGTAATTTCTGAGAAGAAGGCATTTGAACATTTTCCCATAGGGTCCAATGTTAATCTATGTATTGCGGTGGCAGCCATCTTGGATTTACGATCGGCATAAAAAACAGAAAATTTGTAGAGGACCTTCCAATGATCATTCCTGGGCAGTTTGGTTTCAACTGTCCAAGTGGTTTCAGAGAAGAAGCATTTTGAAACATTTTCCCCTTAGGGTCCAATGTTAAACTAAGTCCTGCCGTAGCCGCCATTTTGAATTTCATATCGGAACAAAAAACCTTAAGATTGTAGAGGACCATCCAATGAACATTCATGTACAGTTTGGCTTTAATCATATTTGTAGTTTCTGAGAAGAAGGCATTTGAATATTTTCCCATAGAGTCCAATGTCAATCTATGGCCTGCGGTGGCGGCCATCTTGGATTTCCGATCGGCATAAAAAACAGAAAATTTGTAGAGGACCTTCCAATGATCATTCCTGGTCAGTTTGGTTTCAATTATCCAAGTGGTTTCAGAGAAGAAGCGTTTTGAAACATTTTTCCCATAGGGTCCAATGCTAAACTAAGTCCTGCTGTAGCCGCCATTTTGAACTTCATATCGGAATAAAAAACGTAAAGTTTGTAGAGGACCATTCAATGAACATTCATGTACAGTTTTGCTTTAATCATATTTGTAGTTTCTGAGAAGAAGGCATTTGAATATTTTTCCATAGGGTCCAATGTTAATCTATGTCCTGCGGTGGTGGCCATCTTGGATTTTCGATCGGCATAAAAAAACAGAAACTTTGTAGAGGACCTTCCAATGATCATTCCTGGGCAGTTTGGTTTCAATTGTCCAAGTGGTTTCAGAGAAGAAGCGTTTTGAAACATTTTCCCCATAGGGTCCAATGTTAAACTAAGTCCTGCCGTAGCCGCCATTTTGAATTTCATATCGGAACAAAAAACCTTAAGATTGTAGAGGACCATCCAATGAACATTCATGTACAGTTTGGCTTTAATAATATTTGTAGTTTCTGAGAAGAAGGCATTTGAACATTTTCCCATAGGGTCCAATGTTAATCTATGTATTGCGGTGGCAGCCATCTTGGATTTACGATCGGCATAAAAAACAGAAAATTTGTAGAGGACCTTCCAATGATCATTCCTGGGCAGTTTGGTTTCAACTGTCCAAGTGGTTTCAGAGAAGAAGCATTTTGAAACATTTTTCCCTTAGGGTCCAATGTTAAACTAAGTCCTGCCGTAGCCGCCATTTTGAATTTCATATCGGAACAAAAAACCTTAAGATTGTAGAGGACCATCCAATGAACATTCATGTACAGTTTGGCTTTAATCATATTTGTAGTTTCTGAGAAGAAGGCATTTGAATATTTTCCCATAGGGTCCAATGTTAATCTATGTCCTGCGGTGGCGGCCATCTTGGATTTCCGATCGGCATAAAAAACAGAAACTTTGTAGAGGACCTTCCAATGATCATTCCTGGGCAGTTTGGTTTCAACTGTCCAAGTGGTTTCAGAGAAGAAGCATTTTGAAACATTTTCTCCTTAGGGTCCAATGTTAAACTAAGTCCTGCCGTAGCCGCCATTTTGAATTTCATATCGGAACAAAAAACCTTAAGATTGTAGAGGACCATCCAATGAACATTCATGTACAGTTTGGCTTTAATCATATTTGTAGTTTCTGAGAAGAAGGCATTTGAATATTTTCCCATAGGGTCCAATGTCAATCTATGGCCTGCGGTGGCGGCCATCTTGGATTTCCGATCGGCATAAAAAACAGAAAATTTGTAGAGGACCTTCCAATGATCATTCCTGGGCAGTTTGGTTTTAACTGTCCAAGTGGTTTCAGAGAAGAAGCATTTTGAAACATTTTCCCCATAGGGTCCAATGTTAAACTAAGTCCTGCCGTAGCCGCCATTTTGAATTTCATATCGAAACAAAAAACCTTAAGATTGTAGAGGACCATCCAATGGACATTCATGTACAGTTTGGCTTTAATAATATTTGTAGTTTCTGAGAAGAAGGCATTTGAACATTTTCCCATAGGGTCCAATGTTAATCTATGTATTGCGGTGGCAGCCATCTTGGATTTCCGATCGGCATAAAAAACAAAAAATTTGTAGAGGACCTTCCAATGATCATTCCTGGGCAGTTTGGTTTCAACTGTCCAAGTGGTTTCAGAGAAGAAGCATTTTGAAACATTTTCCCCTTAGGGTCCAATGTTAAACTAAGTCCTGCCGTAGCCGCCATTTTGAATTTCATATCGGAACAAAAAACCTTAAGATTGTAGAGGACCATCCAATGAACATTCATGTACAGTTTGGCTTTAATCATATTTGTAGTTTCTGAGAAGAAGGCATTTGAATATTTTCCCATAGGGTCCAATGTCAATCTATGGCCTGCGGTGGCGGCCATCTTGGTTTTCCGATCGGCATAAAAAACAGAAAATTTGTAGAGGACCTTCCAATGATCATTCCTGGGCAGTTTGGTTTTAACTGTCCAAGTGGTTTCAGAGAAGAAGCATTTTGAAACATTTTCCCAATAGGGTCCAATGTTAAACTAAGTCCTGCCGTAGCCGCCATTTTGAATTTCATATCGAAACAAAAAACCTTAAGATTGTAGAGGACCATCCAATGGACATTCATGTACAGTTTGGCTTTAATCATATTTGTAGTTTCTGAGAAGAAGGCATTTGAATATTTTCCCATAGGGTCCAATGTTAATCTATGTCCTGCGGTGGCGGCCATCTTGGATTTCCGATCCGCATAAAAAACACAAACTTTGTAGAGGACCTTCCAATGATCATTCCTGGGCAGTTTGGTTTCAACTGTCCAAGTGGTTTCAGAGAAGAAGCATTTTGAAACATTTTTCCCATAGGGTCCAATGTTAAACTAAGTCCCGCCGTAGCCGCCATTTTGTATTTCATACCGGAACAAAAAACCTAAAGTTTGTAGAGGGCCATCTAATGAACATTCATGTACAGTTTGGCTTTAATCATATTTGTAGTTTCTGAGAAGAAGGCATTTGAATATTTTCCCATAGGGTCCAATGTTAATCTATGTCCTGCGGTGGCAGCCATCTTGGATTTCCGATCGGCATAAAAAACAGAAACTTTGTAGAGGACCTTCCAATGATCATTCCTGGGCAGTTTGGTTTCAACTGTCCAAGTGGTTTCAGAGAAGAAGCATTTTGAAACATTTTTCCCATAGGGTCCAATGTTAAACTAAGTCCTGCCGTAGCCGCCATTTTGAATTTCATATCGGAACAAAAAACCTTAAGATTGTAGAGGACCATCCAATGAACATTCATGTACAGTTTGGCTTTAATCATATTTGTAGTTTCTGAGAAGAAGGCATTTGAATATTTTCCAATAGGGTCCACTGTCAATCTATGGCCTGCGGTGGCGGCCATCTTGGATTTCCGATCGGCATAAAAAACAGAAACTTTGTAGAGGACCTTCCAATGATCATTCCTGGGCAGTTTGGTTTCAACTGTCCAAGTGGTTTCAGAGAAGAAGCATTTTGAAACATTTTTCCCATAGGGTCCAATGTTAAACTAAGTCCTGCCGTAGCCGCCATTTTGAATTTCATATCGAAACAAAAAACCTTATGATTGTAGAGGACCATCCAATGAACATTCATGTACAGTTTGGCTTTAATCATATTTGTAGTTTCTGAGAAGAAGGCATTTGAATATTTTCCCATAGAGTCCAATGTCAATATATGGCCTGCGGTGGCGGCCATCTTGGATTTCCGATCGGCATAAAAAACAGAAAATTTGTAGAGGACCTTCCAATGATCCTTCCTGGGCAGTTTGGTTTCAATTATCCAAGTGGTTTCAGAGAAGAAGCGTTTTGAAACATTTTTCCCATAGGGTCCAATGCTAAACTAAGTCCTGCTGTAGCCGCCATTTTGAACTTCATATCGGAATAAAAAACGTAAAGTTTGTAGAGGACCATTCAATGAACATTCATGTACAGTTTTGCTTTAATCATATTTGTAGTTTCTGAGAAGAAGGCATTTGAATATTTTTCCATAGGGTCCAATGTTAATCTATGTCCTGCGGTGGTGGCCATCTTGGATTTTTGATCGGCATAAAAAACAGAAACTTTGTAGAGGACCTTCCAATGATCATTCCTGGGCAGTTTGGTTTCAATTGTCCAAGTGGTTTCAGAGAAGAAGCGTTTTGAAACATTTTCCCCATAGGGTCCAATGTTAAACTAAGTCCTGCCGTAGCCGCCATTTTGAATTTCATATCGGAACAAAAAACCTTAAGATTGTAGAGGACCATCCAATGAACATTCATGTACAGTTTGGCTTTAATAATATTTGTAGTTTCTGAGAAGAAGGCATTTGAACATTTTCCCATAGGGTCCAATGTTAATCTATGTATTGCGGTGGCAGCCATCTTGGATTTACGATCGGCATAAAAAACAGAAAATTTGTAGAGGACCTTCCAATGATCATTCCTGGGCAGTTTGGTTTCAACTGTCCAAGTGGTTTCAGAGAAGAAGCATTTTGAAACATTTTTCCCATAGGGTCCAATGTTAAACTAAGTCCTGCCGTAGCCGCCATTTTGAATTTCATATCGGAACAAAAAACCTTAAGATTGTAGAGGACCATCCAATGAACATTCATGTACAGTTTGGCTTTAATCATATTTGTAGTTTCTGAGAAGAAGGCATTTGAATATTTTCCCATAGGGTCCAATGTTAATCTATGTCCTGCGGTGGCGGCCATCTTGGATTTCCGATCGGCATAAAAAACAGAAAATTTGTAGAGGACCTTCCAAAGATCATTCCTGGGCAGTTTGGTTTCAACTGTCCAAGTGGTTTCAGAGAAGAAGCATTTTGAAACATTTTCTCCTTAGGGTCCAATGTTAAACTAAGTCCTGCCGTAGCCGCCATTTTGAATTTCATATCGGAACAAAAAACCTTAAGATTGTAGAGGACCATCCAATGAACATTCATGTACAGTTTGGCTTTAATCATATTTGTAGTTTCTGAGAAGAAGGCATTTGAATATTTTCCCATAGGGTCCAATGTCAATCTATGGCCTGCGGTGGCGGCCATCTTGGATTTACGATCGGCATAAAAAACAGAAAATTTGTAGAGGACCTTCCAATGATCATTCCTGGGCAGTTTGGTTTTAACTGTCCAAGTGGTTTCAGAGAAGAAGCATTTTGAAACATTTTCCCCATAGGGTCCAATGTTAAACTAAGTCCTGCCGTAGCCGCCATTTTGAATTTCATATCGAAACAAAAAACCTTAAGATTGTAGAGGACCATCCAATGGACATTCATGTACAGTTTGGCTTTAATAATATTTGTAGTTTCTGAGAAGAAGGCATTTGAACATTTTCCCATAGGGTCCAATGTTAATCTATGTATTGCGGTGGCAGCCATCTTGGATTTCCGATCGGCATAAAAAACAAAAAATTTGTAGAGGACCTTCCAATGATCATTCCTGGGCAGTTTGGTTTCAACTGTCCAAGTGGTTTCAGAGAAGAAGCATTTTGAAACATTTTCCCCTTAGGGTCCAATGTTAAACTAAGTCCTGCCGTAGCCGCCATTTTGAATTTCATATCGGAACAAAAAACCTTAAGATTGTAGAGGACCATCCAATGAACATTCATGTACAGTTTGGCTTTAATCATATTTGTAGTTTCTGAGAAGAAGGCATTTGAATATTTTCCCATAGGGTCCAATGTCAATCTATGGCCTGCGGTGGCGGCCATCTTGGTTTTCCGATCGGCATAAAAAACAGAAAATTTGTAGAGGACCTTCCAATGATCATTCCTGGGCAGTTTGGTTTTAACTGTCCAAGTGGTTTCAGAGAAGAAGCATTTTGAAACATTTTCCCAATAGGGTCCAATGTTAAACTAAGTCCTGCCGTAGCCGCCATTTTGAATTTCATATCGAAACAAAAAACCTTAAGATTGTAGAGGACCATCCAATGGACATTCATGTACAGTTTGGCTTTAATCATATTTGTAGTTTCTGAGAAGAAGGCATTTGAATATTTTCCCATAGGGTCCAATGTTAATCTATGTCCTGCGGTGGCGGCCATCTTGGATTTCCGATCCGCATAAAAAACACAAACTTTGTAGAGGACCTTCCAATGATCATTCCTGGGCAGTTTGGTTTCAACTGTCCAAGTGGTTTCAGAGAAGAAGCATTTTGAAACATTTTTCCCATAGGGTCCAATGTTAAACTAAGCCCCGCCGTAGCCGCCATTTTGTATTTCATACCGGAACAAAAAACCTAAAGTTTGTAGAGGGCCATCTAATGAACATTCATGTACAGTTTGGCTTTAATCATATTTGTAGTTTCTGAGAAGAAGGCATTTGAATATTTTCCCATAGGGTCCAATGTTAATCTATGTCCTGCGGTGGCAGCCATCTTGGATTTCCGATCGGCATAAAAAACAGAAACTTTGTAGAGGACCTTCCAATGATCATTCCTGGGCAGTTTGGTTTCAACTGTCCAAGTGGTTTCAGAGAAGAAGCATTTTGAAACATTTTTCCCATAGGGTCCAATGTTAAACTAAGTCCTGCCGTAGCCGCCATTTTGAATTTCATATCGGAACAAAAAACCTTAAGATTGTAGAGGACCATCCAATGAACATTCATGTACAGTTTGGCTTTAATCATATTTGTAGTTTCTGAGAAGAAGGCATTTGAATATTTTCCAATAGGGTCCACTGTCAATCTATGGCCTGCGGTGGCGGCCATCTTGGATTTCCGATCGGCATAAAAAACAGAAACTTTGTAGAGGACCTTCCAATGATCATTCCTGGGCAGTTTGGTTTCAACTGTCCAAGTGGTTTCAGAGAAGAAGCATTTTGAAACATTTTTCCCATAGGGTCCAATGTTAAACTAAGTCCTGCCGTAGCCGCCATTTTGAATTTCATATCGAAACAAAAAACCTTATGATTGTAGAGGACCATCCAATGAACATTCATGTACAGTTTGGCTTTAATCATATTTGTAGTTTCTGAGAAGAAGGCATTTGAATATTTTCCCATAGAGTCCAATGTCAATATATGGCCTGCGGTGGCGGCCATCTTGGATTTCCGATCGGCATAAAAAACAGAAAATTTGTAGAGGACCTTCCAATGATCCTTCCTGGTCAGTTTGGTTTCAATTATCCAAGTGGTTTCAGAGAAGAAGCGTTTTGAAACATTTTTCCCATAGGGTCCAATGCTAAACTAAGTCCTGCTGTAGCCGCCATTTTGAACTTCATATCGGAATAAAAAACGTAAAGTTTGTAGAGGACCATTCAATGAACATTCATGTACAGTTTTGCTTTAATCATATTTGTAGTTTCTGAGAAGAAGGCATTTGAATATTTTTCCATAGGGTCCAATGTTAATCTATGTCCTGCGGTGGTGGCCATCTTGGATTTTCGATCGGCATAAAAAAACAGAAACTTTGTAGAGGACCTTCCAATGATCATTCCTGGGCAGTTTGGTTTCAATTGTCCAAGTGGTTTCAGAGAAGAAGCGTTTTGAAACATTTTCCCCATAGGGTCCAATGTTAAACTAAGTCCTGCCGTAGCCGCCATTTTGAATTTCATATCGGAACAAAAAACCTTAAGATTGTAGAGGACCATCCAATGAACATTCATGTACAGTTTGGCTTTAATAATATTTGTAGTTTCTGAGAAGAAGGCATTTGAACATTTTCCCATAGGGTCCAATGTTAATCTATGTATTGCGGTGGCAGCCATCTTGGATTTACGATCGGCATAAAAAACAGAAAATTTGTAGAGGACCTTCCAATGATCATTCCTGGGCAGTTTGGTTTCAACTGTCCAAGTGGTTTCAGAGAAGAAGCATTTTGAAACATTTTTCCCATAGGATCCAATGTTAAATTAAGTCCTGCCGTAGCCGCCATTTTGAATTTCATATCGGAACAAAAAACCTTAAGATTGTAGAGGACCATCCAATGAACATTCATGTACAGTTTGGCTTTAATAATATTTGTAGTTTCTGAGAAGAAGGCATTTGAACATTTTCCCATAGGGTCCAATGTTAATCTATGTATTGCGGTGGCAGCCATCTTGGATTTCCGATCGGCATAAAAAACAAAAAATTTGTAGAGGACCTTCCAATGATCATTCCTGGGCAGTTTGGTTTCAACTGTCCAAGTGGTTTCAGAGAAGAAGCATTTTGAAACATTTTCCCCTTAGGGTCCAATGTTAAACTAAGTCCTGCCGTAGCCGCCATTTTGAATTTCATATCGGAACAAAAAACCTTAAGATTGTAGAGGACCATCCAATGAACATTCATGTACAGTTTGGCTTTAATCATATTTGTAGTTTCTGAGAAGAAGGCATTTGAATATTTTCCCATAGGGTCCAATGTCAATCTATGGCCTGCGGTGGCGGCCATCTTGGTTTTCCGATCGGCATAAAAAACAGAAAATTTGTAGAGGACCTTCCAATGATCATTCCTGGGCAGTTTGGTTTTAACTGTCCAAGTGGTTTCAGAGAAGAAGCATTTTGAAACATTTTCCCAATAGGGTCCAATGTTAAACTAAGTCCTGCCGTAGCCGCCATTTTGAATTTCATATCGAAACAAAAAACCTTAAGATTGTAGAGGACCATCCAATGGACATTCATGTACAGTTTGGCTTTAATCATATTTGTAGTTTCTGAGAAGAAGGCATTTGAATATTTTCCCATAGGGTCCAATGTTAATCTATGTCCTGCGGTGGCGGCCATCTTGGATTTCCGATCCGCATAAAAAACACAAACTTGGTAGAGGACCTTCCAATGATCATTCCTGGGCAGTTTGGTTTCAACTGTCCAAGTGGTTTCAGAGAAGAAGCATTTTGAAACATTTTTCCCATAGGGTCCAATGTTAAACTAAGTCCCGCCGTAGCCGCCATTTTGTATTTCATACCGGAACAAAAAACCTAAAGTTTGTAGAGGGCCATCTAATGAACATTCATGTACAGTTTGGCTTTAATCATATTTGTAGTTTCTGAGAAGAAGGCATTTGAATATTTTCCCATAGGGTCCAATGTTAATCTATGTCCTGCGGTGGCAGCCATCTTGGATTTCCGATCGGCATAAAAAACAGAAACTTTGTAGAGGACCTTCCAATGATCATTCCTGGGCAGTTTGGTTTCAACTGTCCAAGTGGTTTCAGAGAAGAAGCATTTTGAAACATTTTTCCCATAGGGTCCAATGTTAAACTAAGTCCTGCCGTAGCCGCCATTTTGAATTTCATATCGGAACAAAAAACCTTAAGATTGTAGAGGACCATCCAATGAACATTCATGTACAGTTTGGCTTTAATCATATTTGTAGTTTCTGAGAAGAAGGCATTTGAATATTTTCCAATAGGGTCCACTGTCAATCTATGGCCTGCGGTGGCGGCCATCTTGGATTTCCGATCGGCATAAAAAACAGAAACTTTGTAGAGGACCTTCCAATGATCATTCCTGGGCAGTTTGGTTTCAACTGTCCAAGTGGTTTCAGAGAAGAAGCATTTTGAAACATTTTTCCCATAGGGTCCAATGTTAAACTAAGTCCTGCCGTAGCCGCCATTTTGAATTTCATATCGAAACAAAAAACCTTATGATTGTAGAGGACCATCCAATGAACATTCATGTACAGTTTGGCTTTAATCATATTTGTAGTTTCTGAGAAGAAGGCATTTGAATATTTTCCCATAGGGTCCAATGTTAATCTATGTCCTGCGGTGGCGGCCATCTTGGATTTCCGATCGGCATAAAAAACAGAAACTTTGTAGAGGACCTTCCAATGATCATTCCTGGGCAGTTTGGTTTCAACTGTCCAAGTGGTTTCAGAGAAGAAGCATTTTGAAACATTTTCCCCATAGGGTCCAATGTTAAACTAAGTCCTGCCGTAGCCGCCATTTTGTATTTCATACCGGAACAAAAACCTAAAGTTTGTAGAGGGCCATCTAATGAACATTCATGTACAGTTTGGCTTTAATCATATTTGTAGTTTCTGAGAAGAAGGTATTTGAATATTTTCCCATAGGGTCCAATGTTAATCTATGTCCTGCGGTGGCGGCCATCTTGGATTTCCGATCGGCATAAAAAACAGAAACTTTGTAGAGGACCTTCCAATGATCATTCCTGGGCAGTTTGGTTTCAACTGTCCAAGTGGTTTCAGAGAAGAAGCATTTTGAAACATTTTTCCCATAGGGTCCAATGTTAAACTAAGTCCTGCCGTAGCCGCCATTTTGTATTTCATACCGGAACAAAAAACGTAAAGTTTGTAGAGGACCATTCAATGAACATTCATGTACAGTTTGGCTTTAATCATATTTGTAGTTTCTGAGAAGAAGGCATTTGAATATTTTCCCATAGGGTCCAATGTTAATCTATGTCCTGCGGTGACAGCCATCTTGGATTTCCGATCGGCATTAAAAACAGAAACTTTGTAGAGGACCTTCCAATGATCATTCCTGGGCAGTTTGGTTTCAACTGTCCAAGTGGTTTCAGAGAAGAAGCATTTTGAAACATTTTTCCCATAGGGTCCAATGTTAAACTAAGTCCTGCCGTAGCCGCCATTTTGAATTTCATATCGGAACAAAAAACCTTAAGATTGTAGAGGACCATCCAATGAACATTCATGTACAGTTTTGCTTTAATCATATTTGTAGTTTCTGAGAAGAAGGCATTTGAATATTTTCCCATAGGGTCCAATGTTAATCTATGTCCTGCGGTGGCGGCCATCTTGGATTTCTGATCGGCATAACAAACAGAAAATTTGTAGAGGACCTTCCAATGATCATTCCTGGGCAGTTTGGTTTCAACTGTCCAAGTGGTTTCAGAGAAGAAGCATTTTGAAACATTTTTCCCATAGGGTCCAATGTTAAACTAAGTCCTGCCGTAGCCGCCATTTTGAATTTCATATCGGAACAAAAAACCTTAAGATTGTAGAGGACCATCCAATGAACATTCATGTACAGTTTGGCTTTAATCATATTTGTAGTTTCTGAGAAGAAGGCATTTGAATATTTTCCCATAGGATCCAATGTTAATCTATGTCCTGCGGTGGCGGCCATCTTGGAATTCCGATCGGCATAACAAACAGAAACTTTGTAGAGGACCTTCCAATGATCATTCCTGGGCAGTTTGGTTTCAACTGTCCAAGTGGTTTCAGAGAAGAAGCATTTTGAAACATTTTTCACATAGGGTCCAATGTTAAACTAAGTCCTGCCGTAGCCGCCATTTTGAATTTCATATCGGAACAAAAAACCTTAAGATTGTAGAGGACCATCCAATGAACATTCATGTACAGTTTGGCTTTAATCATATTTGTAGTTTCTGAGAAGAAGGCATTTGAATATTTTCCCATTGGATCCAATGTTAATCTATGTCCTGCGGTGGCGGCCATCTTGGATTTCCGATCGGCATAAAAAACAGAAACTTTGTAGAGGACCTTCCAATGATCATTCCTGGGTAGTTTGGTTTCAACTGTCCAAGTGGTTTCAGAGAAGAAGCATTTTGAAACATTTTTCCATAGGGTCCAATGTTAAACTAAGTCCTGCCGTAGCCGCCATTTTGAATTTCATATCGGAACAAAAAACCTTAAGATTGTAGAGGACCATCCAATGAACATTCATGTACAGTTTGGCTTTAATCATATTTGTAGTTTCGGAGAAGAAGGCATTTGAATATTTTCCCAAAGGGTCCAATGTTAATCTATGTCCTGCGGTGGCGGCCATCTTGGATTTCCGATCGGCATAAAAAACAGAAACTTTGTAGAGGACCTTCCAATGATCATTCCTGGGCAGTTTGGTTTCAACTGTCCAAGTGGTTTCAGAGAAGAAGCATTTTGAAACATTTTTCCCATAGGGTCCAATGTTAAACTAAGTCCTGCCGTAGCCGCCATTTTGAATTTCATATCGGAACAAAAAACCTTAAGATTGTAGAGGACCATCCAATGAACATTCATGTACAGTTTGGCTTTAATCATATTTGTAGTTTCTGAGAAGAAGGCATTTGAATATTTTCCCATAGGGTCCAATGTTAATCTATGTCCTGCGGTGGCGGCCATCTTCGATTTCCGATCGGCATAGAAAACAGAAACTTTGTAGAGGACCTTCCATTGATCATTCCTGGGCAGTTTGGTTTCAACTGTCCAAGTGGTTTCAGAGAAGAAGCATTTTGAAACATTTTTCCCATAGGGTCCAATGTTAAACTAAGTCCTGCCGTAGCCGCCATTTTGAATTTCATATCGGAACAAAAAACCTTAAGATTGTAGAGGACCATCCAATGAACATTCATGTACAGTTTGGCTTTAATCATATTTGTAGTTTCTGAGAAGAAGGCATTTGAATATTTTCCAATAGGGTCCACTGTCAATCTATGGCCTGCGGTGGCGGCCATCTTGGATTTCCGATCGGCATAAAAAACAGAAACTTTGTAGAGGACCTTCCAATGATCATTCCTGGGCAGTTTGGTTTCAACTGTCCAAGTGGTTTCAGAGAAGAAGCATTTTGAAACATTTTTCCCATAGGGTCCAATGTTAAACTAAGTCCTGCCGTAGCCGCCATTTTGAATTTCATATCGAAACAAAAAACCTTATGATTGTAGAGGACCATCCAATGAACATTCATGTACAGTTTGGCTTTAATCATATTTGTAGTTTCTGAGAAGAAGGCATTTGAATATTTTCCCATAGGGTCCAATGTTAATCTATGTCCTGCGGTGGCGGCCATCTTGGATTTCCGATCGGCATAAAAAACAGAAACTTTGTAGAGGACCTTCCAATGATCATTCCTGGGCAGTTTGGTTTCAACTGTCCAAGTGGTTTCAGAGAAGAAGCATTTTGAAACATTTTCCCCATAGGGTCCAATGTTAAACTAAGTCCTGCCGTAGCCGCCATTTTGTATTTCATACCGGAACAAAAACCTAAAGTTTGTAGAGGGCCATCTAATGAACATTCATGTACAGTTTGGCTTTAATCATATTTGTAGTTTCTGAGAAGAAGGTATTTGAATATTTTCCCATAGGGTCCAATGTTAATCTATGTCCTGCGGTGGCGGCCATCTTGGATTTCCGATCGGCATAAAAAACAGAAACTTTGTAGAGGACCTTCCAATGATCATTCCTGGGCAGTTTGGTTTCAACTGTCCAAGTGGTTTCAGAGAAGAAGCATTTTGAAACATTTTTCCCATAGGGTCCAATGTTAAACTAAGTCCTGCCGTAGCCGCCATTTTGTATTTCATACCGGAACAAAAAACGTAAAGTTTGTAGAGGACCATTCAATGAACATTCATGTACAGTTTGGCTTTAATCATATTTGTAGTTTCTGAGAAGAAGGCATTTGAATATTTTCCCATAGGGTCCAATGTTAATCTATGTCCTGCGGTGACAGCCATCTTGGATTTCCGATCGGCATTAAAAACAGAAACTTTGTAGAGGACCTTCCAATGATCATTCCTGGGCAGTTTGGTTTCAACTGTCCAAGTGGTTTCAGAGAAGAAGCATTTTGAAACATTTTTCCCATAGGGTCCAATGTTAAACTAAGTCCTGCCGTAGCCGCCATTTTGAATTTCATATCGGAACAAAAAACCTTAAGATTGTAGAGGACCATCCAATGAACATTCATGTACAGTTTGGCTTTAATCATATTTGTAGTTTCTGAGAAGAAGGCATTTGAATATTTTCCAATAGGGTCCAATGTTAATCTATGTCCTGCGGTGGCGGCCATCTTGGATTTCTGATCGGCATAACAAACAGAAAATTTGTAGAGGACCTTCCAATGATCATTCCTGGGCAGTTTGGTTTCAACTGTCCAAGTGGTTTCAGAGAAGAAGCATTTTGAAACATTTTTCCCATAGGGTCCAATGTTAAACTAAGTCCTGCCGTAGCCGCCATTTTGAATTTCATATCGGAACAAAAAACCTTAAGATTGTAGAGGACCATCCAATGAACATTCATGTACAGTTTGGCTTTAATCATATTTGTAGTTTCTGAGAAGAAGGCATTTGAATATTTTCCCATAGGATCCAATGTTAATCTATGTCCTGCGGTGGCGGCCATCTTGGAATTCCGATCGGCATAACAAACAGAAACTTTGTAGAGGACCTTCCAATGATCATTCCTGGGCAGTTTGGTTTCAACTGTCCAAGTGGTTTCAGAGAAGAAGCATTTTGAAACATTTTTCACATAGGGTCCAATGTTAAACTAAGTCCTGCCGTAGCCGCCATTTTGAATTTCATATCGGAACAAAAAACCTTAAGATTGTAGAGGACCATCCAATGAACATTCATGTACAGTTTGGCTTTAATCATATTTGTAGTTTCTGAGAAGAAGGCATTTGAATATTTTCCCATTGGATCCAATGTTAATCTATGTCCTGCGGTGGCGGCCATCTTGGATTTCCGATCGGCATAAAAAACAGAAACTTTGTAGAGGACCTTCCAATGATCATTCCTGGGTAGTTTGGTTTCAACTGTCCAAGTGGTTTCAGAGAAGAAGCATTTTGAAACATTTTTCCATAGGGTCCAATGTTAAACTAAGTCCTGCCGTAGCCGCCATTTTGAATTTCATATCGGAACAAAAAACCTTAAGATTGTAGAGGACCATCCAATGAACATTCATGTACAGTTTGGCTTTAATCATATTTGTAGTTTCGGAGAAGAAGGCATTTGAATATTTTCCCAAAGGGTCCAATGTTAATCTATGTCCTGCGGTGGCGGCCATCTTGGATTTCCGATCGGCATAAAAAACAGAAACTTTGTAGAGGACCTTCCAATGATCATTCCTGGGCAGTTTGGTTTCAACTGTCCAAGTGGTTTCAGAGAAGAAGCATTTTGAAACATTTTTCCCATAGGGTCCAATGTTAAACTAAGTCCTGCCGTAGCCGCCATTTTGAATTTCATATCGGAACAAAAAACCTTAAGATTGTAGAGGACCATCCAATGAACATTCATGTACAGTTTGGCTTTAATCATATTTGTAGTTTCTGAGAAGAAGGCATTTGAATATTTTCCCATAGAGTCCAATGTTAATCTATGTCCTGCGGTGGCGGCCATCTTCGATTTCCGATCGGCATAGAAAACAGAAACTTTGTAGAGGACCTTCCATTGATCATTCCTGGGCAGTTTGGTTTCAACTGTCCAAGTGGTTTCAGAGAAGAAGCATTTTGAAACATTTTTCCCATAGGGTCCAATGTTAAACTAAGTCCTGCCGTAGCCGCCATTTTGAATTTCATACCGGAACAAAAAACCTAAAGTTTGTAGAGGCCCATCTAATGAGCATTCATGTACAGTTTGGCTTTAATCATATTTGTAGTTTCTGAGAAGAAGGCATTTGAATATTTTCCCATAGGGTCCAATGTTAATCTATGTATTGCGGTGGCGGCCATCTTGGATTTCCGATTGGCATAAAAAACAGAAACTTTGTAGAGGACCTTCCAATGATCATTCCTGGGCAGTTTGGTTTCAACTGTCCAAGTGGTTTCAGAGAAGAAGCATTTTGAAACATTTTTCCCATAGGGTCCAATGTTAAACTAAGTCCTGCCGTAGCCGCCATTTTGAATTTCATATCGGAACAAAAAACCTTAAGATTGTAGAGGACCATCCAATGAACATTCATGTACAGTTTGGCTTTAATCATATTTGTAGTTTCTCAGAAGAAGGCATTTGAACATTTTCCCATAGGGTCCAATGTTAATCTATATCCTGCGATGGCGGCCATCTTGGATTTCGGATCGGCATAAAAAACAGTAACTTGGTAAAGGACATTCCAATGATCATTCATATACAGTTTAGGTTCAGTCAGTTCATTAGTTTCAGAGAAGAAGATCTTTGAAATTTCAGCCAATCAGAGCATATTATTGGCCTTGGCAGCCATATTGAATATCCGACTGGAACGAAAAACAGTAACTTTGTAGAGGACCATCCAAGGAACATTCCTGCTAAGTTTGGTTCCAATCGGCCCAGTGGTTTCGGAGAAAATGTGAAAAGTTTACAGACGACAGACTACAGACGACAGACAACAGACGACAGACGACGGACGCCAAGTGATGGCAATAGTTCACCTGGACCTTTGGTCCAGGTGAACTAAAAAAACCTGTTTTTAATCCATGAAACACAAAAAAAAATTGATCAAAAGCAAGGGTTACAGGTACTATTCCATATTGTCATGGCAAAGTTCCCCATTCCAGAAAATTACTCAGCCTATGTTGTAATGATTTTAAAGGAGTTTTGTTCTTCTAAAATCAATGGATTGGTGATGAAAAACTTTTCAGGGAAATAGTGACATTATGATACTGCAGTGCCTGAAATATTTTTTTTGGGCCAGTAAAAAATTAGAGTCACTGGTCCAAATGGCATAATGGTGGCCCAAACATTTTGTGACATTTTTTTTATGAAAAAAAGGCATCAGATATCAATATATTAACAGTTTTCAGATTAATTGTTTTTTTTATCAATAACATTAAAATTCATTCTTTCACTAGTCTCGTGAGGGTTGGGGGGGGGGGGGGGGGGTGAGGCTCTTCAAGGTAATTTTGATAGGTACAGGTGTGCAGCTGAAATTGCGAAAACACCCCAATGCATATATTGCTATCAAATGAAACCTGAATTTATAACCTTTTTGACAACCTTGACGCCATTGGCAAGGGTGGTCTTAAGAAACGATGCTAGTCCATCGGATGGGCACAATAAAAGGCTGGTTTGTGTAAGGGGAGATCAATGCCATGATCACATTAAAGACATCCGGAAAAGAGTAGACTAATGCCACTACAAGGACCGCTCTTGCACTCCCCAGAGTGAAGAGTGACATCACTTGTTTCAATTCACTATGAAGAAGTGATTTTAAAGTAAAATAACCTCTCAGTTCGGGGTAATGTCAGTTGGTTATTCATTCCAAACAAGTATCTCACTTTGTTGAAATAACAAACGGGGCTGTCATTTTCTGTTATATAACTGTTAACTTTTCCTGTTATTTTTTAATTTGTAAACAAAATTTCTGGTTCCAAAAAAGAAAACACTCCCAATTGTCATTAAAATGTAGCCGTGTATATATAGAGATGAACTACATGTATGAAAAGTTTAAAAGAAGTGACAGGCCAGATCGTTTCCGTAGTTTAGACATTACTGTCAACGATTTTCTCTCCGTTGTTGGGGAAAAGTTTTTCAATGATTACCTAAGGATTGACACAAAAAGGTTTCCGATTTCTGTAAAATGAAATTCGTACATGTACATTTTGCAGCAGATTGAATGAATAAATTTCCGAACCGTGGAAAATACCAGATCGCAAACATTATAAGTTGACAGAATTCTCTTTATTGTTCACAACCTTCCACTTCGTCCGTGATTTTTAACTATTTCAATAATTAAATCATAAAGAAACAAAAAAACACATTTCTTTTCTAATATTTAGTGAATACTTGCGTATTACATGAAAACGTGTAGGAAACGTGTATTGATTGGCTCGATAAAAATACATAATTGGAGAGAACAGTAAATTACATTAGCTGTATATTCATTGGCTACAAAAATGTATTTGGACCAATCGCTGTGCTCGTAACAAACGGTTTTCGACTAGAACAGAAGAGTTATCTACCGTTGAAGTTACAGTAAAATATGTCCGGTTTCGGTAAAACAACAATTTTTTACGGTCTTTTAGGCAATCGCCCAAACGTTTTTTGTTGGGCCAGTGACTACCTAATTTGGAGCAGCTTTTGGTTGCCCGAATAAGATATTAGTCGCATTTGGCGACTGGGCGACCGTCCATTTCAGGCACTGTCAGATAGACTCTTGTACATATATATACAGTCTAACCTGCCTTACCGGTCACTTTGAGACCCACCCAACTAATATTACTATAGTGTGCCTGTGGGGATTCAATTGAAAATAATTTCCATTATTTTTATGTTTGTCCATTGTTCATAAGACACAGAATACAACTTTTTAATTCTCTAAGAAAGTTTCAAGATGTTTTAAATTTGGATATATTATTGAAAGGCTCACCAATCCTTACTGTAGAGGAGAATACTGAGATATTCGATGCTGTTCATCATTTCATTACTGGTAGTAGAAGATTCACATGATTCAATAGATTTTCCTTTTCTTTGTATTTGGTCATATAACATTGAAAAGTCTTCCTATATATACATGTAGCTCCAAATCTTTAAATTTTTCAGCTTAATTAATAGCTGTAAATCTTTCAATTATTCAGGTCTCCCTTCCCCCTCCCCCTTTTACCCAATTTGTACTTGCTTATCTCAATCACAATCACTATTTTGTTTAGATATTTCCCCCCTTATTTACTTATTTGTCTCTTCTTCCTCCATCTCTCCCAAATTCCCTTTATTCAATCATAAATATATATACTGAAAAAGAGTTAATTCATATTGATATGGTGGACCTCACTTAATTAGTGATTTTGATTTCATAATTTCAGTTTACATGTTGTATATATTGTGTGTTAAATGTAAGTTCAGTCTATCCATCATGCTATGCCGATTCATCATCATTAATATTATAAATAATAATAGCTTAAATATAAAGCCATAATTTGGCTATTCCAAATTATATCATACCTATTAAAAAGGGGGAAAAAAAGGAAAAAAAAACCTTTTTTTGTATGATCCTGCTATTAATATACATATTGTATCATACTTATTAACAAAAAAAAAGAAAAGAAAGGGAAAAATCTTTTTTGTTTTGTTTGTATGATTCTGCTATTAATATATCCTCGTGTATTGTAAAGTCGAGACCCTAAGACTATTTTGTCTCAAAACATTTCTAAAATAACTGCAACTATTCTATAAATAACATAATCAAGAATAAACATACATGTAGTCTCTTTTGGTACCGATTACATTATTTTTGTATCCTTAGCAAGTGATTAAAAATCCATCTGAAACTTGGAGGGTATTTCCACCATGTTTTGTAGAGTGTATTGTAAAGTCGAGACTCCATATTTGCATACGGTTGTGAATAAATTAAAGATGATACCAATTCAATTTTTTCAACTATTATTAAGATAACTATTTGTAATAACAATCACCGCTAAAAACATCTTTTTTCAGTGTCATATAATATAAAAAACCTGGCATAACACCAAAATTGTCTAATTTGTCTCAGCAGAAAAAAATATTTTTCACATAAAGTTTTTTCAGCTGTTCATTTTAGTTCACTATTTTAAACAGCAAATAACAACAATGTGGGTCAATACAGTATATTAAACACAATATACATTCTTTCTTTTATCCATATGTTAAAGTCACATGACCAAGTGTTTTGAAAGGCTACAAGTTGTTATTTTGTTTCACTCATTGTCAGACTTTTTACATTTTACAGGTTAGATAAATAAGAAATCACATGTTTTGTGAGACATTTTTCTCAACTGATTAAACCCACGAGTCCAAATTCAGTCATATAACCTTTAACCTAAGTTTGTAAGCAAAGCAGCAGACCGTGTCTTCCGTGACCCTGGTGACCCACGGCTCTTAAAACGGCACAGAAATTGTTTTTTTAAAAATGGGCATTAGCAAAAAGGGCGGAAATTGGCATCTTGAGGCTTTCTTATGTTATTTTACCTGTTTGAATCTCATTTTTGTTAAGATACTTGGTAATTTCCAACTAGGTCATCACTATTATTGTTTGACAGTCACAGGGCACGTGCTCGCTACGACATCATCTAATTAATATGCAAAATAGCCGACCCTCGACTTTACAATATACGACGATACATGTGTTTATGCTTGGTAATTAAGATGAATTGCATGTATACATGATGGGTAGATTGCTCTATGTCTTATGTAAATTGTGTTCAAATTGTTCCATCTTGTTGTTGGAGAGGATTTGCATAGGCATAGCCTGTTATCCAATCCTATTGATTTATCAATAAAATATTTGAAATGAAAATATTACTATATAATTTAACTCTTTTCAACGGTCACCTCTCTAACGTCTTCTAATAACGGCCATTTTGGACATCTTATCACATGACATAATGTGTACGATCGATCACGTGATACGGTTACTTTTAAGATAATAAATAATCGCCGAAGGGAAATACAACTAATTGAGTTTGTAATTTAAATGTTAAATAAACATAGATAAAAGGAGATCCTAATAAACAACTGAATAGGTCCACGTGTAAACAGTGTTCATTGAGGCTCATTAAAATAATCTTTATGAAAACAGGTGCAATAAAAGTTTGTCGGAGACAAGATGTTTCAAAGCCGTATTTTCGTATTTTTGTTTAACGTTAAATTATAAACATGAAGCTATTAAAAAATGCAAAGTGGGAAAAGTGGCCGTTAAGTATTTTGAAAGTGATTTTGTTGAAAAGTAATACATTACGGTTTTCAAAGAAACTTTAATTTCGTTCAATAACAAACAACAATGGCCTTTTGGAAAGTGAACGAAATCCAACTCTGTGCTATGAGAAATGTTGACCAAACTTTTTGTCCGAAGCTACTTTCAGCAGAACGAACTTTTGATTTATTATTTTCTCATTTCTGTTGCATAAAATCCTAGCTATCGTATTTAATATGTTCATATATGCGAAGGTTGGCCATTCAATATTGCGTTGAAATGCACGGGGACGCTTCAGATTTTAATCGATCCAAATTGGTATTTTATATTCGACACCGGGTTAACATTACGATCTATCGAACTGTTTATTTACATACAGACAAATGTATGTGTAAACGTTAATGCATATGCATTTAAAAAATAAACTTTGAACTATATTATTCAACATAACTTAGGGTCGACCATTTAACTTGAAGTGGTGGGATGGGGTGGGGGTTATGGTTTTTTGTTTCGTTCAGAAATTGTTTTTCGGACAACACGAGAGTTAGAATATTTTCTTTTTGTTGCGCAAAGCACAATTTTTCCCCCAGAATTTAACATTAGGTTATATGACAAAAACTCTCAATCAGATTTTTTTCCCCCTCCACCAAAATCAGAATATTTTTTTCAGCAACATTGGGAATCAGAATATTTTTTCAGAAAAAAACCATAACCCCCCTTTCAAGTTAAATGGTCGTTCCCTTATGTTCATTTCCATCCATAAATACATGTACAAAATGTATAACGTGAAAGTGCTTGGCAATCCATTTGATTACTCTTGAGAGGTCACTTTTGACATTCCCCATGAGTGACCACCTAAGACAGGTTTGACTGTATATACAAGTTTACAAGTTTCAGTAAGTGATATTACACTAGAGTGTTTGCAAATACCAGTGTCCACTTAAAATGAGTAATACCTGAATATATTTATCAAATGATTCTACTGAAGTTGTTGCATATCTACAGAAATATATGTCATATCATGGTAGCTGTAATAAATTGGCACTACACCAGCTTGTTGAGCATTCAAATGTCGAGTGTAAATATGGTCTAGGCACGTCATTTTACGAGTAGTAGAAGATTTTATATTCTGTTCAAAAGCAGAAAATGTGCGTGTGATTACATTATCTTTTCTGGATAAAAGGTCCACATTGAAATTGTCCATGACTATTTGTGGAATGCCAGGTGTCAAGTCTTTCAAGAGACGATTTAGCGCATCACAGAAATATTTCACTGGTAGATCTGGTGGTCTGTAAATATTGATAACGAATATCTGAGGAAATTTGACATGCACAGCGACACATTCTATTCCATATTTGATTGTAGTATATTTCAGTAAATTTTTAAGTCCAAAGGGGCATAACTCCCACAAAATTCAGGAGATCAATATTTCCTGGTAATATGCACAACTGCATATTGTGTCCTTTCTACCTACCAAGTTTCATGAAATTCTGTTCAGTAGTTTCAGAGGAGTTGCCCTGACAAGCTGCTTCAGTAGTATATTTCGGGAAATTTTTAAGTTCAAAGGCGCATAACTTCCACAAAATTCAGGAGATCAAAATTTCCTTGTAATATGCACAACTACATATGATGCCCTTACTACCTACCAAGTTTCATGAAATTATGTTCAGCAGTTTCAGAGGAGTTGTGCTGACAAGCTGCTTCAGAAGTATATTTCGGGAAATTTCTAAGTTCAAAGGGACATAACTCCCACAAAATTCAGGCGATCACCATTTCCTGGTAATATGCACAACTACATATGGTGTCCTTACTACCTACCAAGTTTCATGAAATTCTGTTTAGTAGTTTCAGAGGAGTTGTACATGTGCTGACAAACTGTGTGACGAACAGACGGACAGGACAAAAACAATACCGTCATTAGGGTTGCATAATGCACACCCCATCCTGGCCTTGAAAATCTCCAGAACAAAAATAGTCCGTGTCTATAATGCGCATGGACTTTCAAAAAATATCGTCATCGGAAATGTAAGAATTAAATATCAATCGTATATATTTTTCAGTCCTTTGAGCATGTTTCATTTGCTGGGAGAATTTAAGAACCATTTATCTCTTTTCATCTTCAATAAAGTTGCAAAATATTAAATGTGTTGGGTTTTATTGGCGTTTTCATATGTTTTTAATATCCGGACGTTGTGTAATGGATTCGAAATCTAGCACAGCATCGGTAAATATAAGTTTAAATTCCGGATCTGAACATAAATTAACGCAGTTGATAGTTGAAGATGACAGAAAATGATGATATAGAATAAAAAAAAAGGCAAACAATTGTCACTTATTATGACATTGTTGAACATTGCTAAGCTTGTGAGGAGTTGTTGAAAATACGGTTGTTGTGTACATTAAAGAGTGCTGACAATCCGTTATTTTTTTGTATTTTTAAAATTGACCAAATAATTAATGATCATGAATGAACTACAAACAATGCCTTATTATTTAGTGATGAAATAGCATCCAAGCCATGCAATCATAACAGATTGTTATATGTTGTAATTTTGTGTTAATCGGATTTAACTTCACCTGGGACCGGGAGCAATCAAGCTATTAGACTTGACATAAAAATTGACAAATACATTTTATTGTTTCTTTTCTTTTTATTTCAATCAATATAATCTTGTGTCTGACAGTCTAATTATACTTGCATACATTGAAATCTTATCTGCAAGATTATTGATTATTTTACACATGGTTATACATTTATATTTAGTTTATTTTCATATCTATCAAAGGTAAATATTTACAAGTACAAAACAAAACTGCACTAGACAGTTTTAATTCTTCAATAATTAAAACATAGTAGATGCAATTAATTATTTTGTGGAATAGTGTCCAAACATTTTAAGAAATATTTAACTTTGCATGTTGATGATAGTAAACAAAAAAAACATGGCGGACATGTGATTTCCCGGTCTGGGAAAGAGTGAAACACATTGTTCCTGTTTATATTGCACACCCCTCCTACAAAATAAAGAATCTGGACAAAATCCTGTGCATTATGCAACCCTAAATATGGTATGTCTCCCCATCAAAGTGGAGGGGGAGACATAAATATAGTCGATAACAAAAAATAAAAATGAACAATAAAGGAAAAACAATAATGGTCGACAATAAAAGGATAAACAATAATAGTCGACAATAAAAGGATAAACAATAATGGTTGACAATAAAAGGATAAACAATAATGGTCGACAACAAAAAATAAAAATAAACAATAATCATGGATAATAAATTGATTGATAATGATCAAAAATAAAAGGATAAACAATAATGGTCGACAATAAAAGGATAAACAATAATGGTCGACAATGAAAGGAAAAACAATAATGGTCGACAAAAAAAGGATAAACAATAATGGTTGACAATAAAAGGATAAACAATAATGGTTGACAATAAAAGGATAAACAATAATGGTCGACAACAAAAAATTAAAATAAACAATAATCATCGATAATAAATTGATTGATAATGATCAGAAATAAAAGGATAAACATAATGGTCAACAATAAAAGGATAAACAATAATGGTCGACAACAAAAAAAAAAAAAAAAAATAATCGTTGATAATAAATTGATTGATAATGATCAAAAACCAGAGGCTCTCAAGAGCCTGTATCGTTCACCTGGTTATAAAAAGAACCAATTGGTCCTATGTAAAAACTATGTCCTGCTGTGGTAGTCATCTTGGAATTCCGATCAACATAAAAAACACAAAGTTGGTAAAGGACCATCCAATGATTGATGCACAGTTTAGGTTCAATCAGTGCAATAGCTTCAGAGAAGAACATATTTCTGTATTTTCCCCATATGGTCCTGTGTTAATACTATGACTTGTGGTGACGGCCAGCTTCGATTTCCGATCGGCATAAAAAACAGACTATTTGTAGAGGACATTCCAATGATCATTCCTGGGCAGTTTGGTTTCAATTGTCCAAGTGGTTTCAGAGAAGAAGCGTTTTGAAACATTTTCCCCATAGGGTCCAATGCTAAACTAAGTCCTGCCGTAGCCGCCATTTTGAATTTCATATCAGAACAAAAAACGTACAGTTTGTAGAGAACCATCCAATGAACATTCATGTACAGTTTGGCTTTAATCATATTTGTAGTTTCTGAGAAGAAGGCATTTGAACATTTTCCCATATGGTCCAATGTTAATTTATGTCCTGCGGTGGTGGCCATCTTGGATTTCCGATCGGCTATAAAAAACAGAATATTTGTAGAGGACCTTCCAATGATCATTCCTGGGCAGTTTGGTTTCAATTGTCCAAGTGGTTTCAGAGAAGAAGCGTTTTGAAACATTTTTCCCATATGGTCCAATGTTAAACTAAGTCCTGCCGTAGCCACCATTTTGAATTTCATATCGGAACAAAAAACCTTAAGATTGTAGAGGACCATCCAATGAACATTCATGTACAGTTTGGCTTTAATCATATTTGTAATTTCTGAGAAGAAGGCATTTGAACATTTTCCAATAGGGTCCAATGTTAATTTATGTCCTGCGGTGGTGGCCATCTTGGATTTCCGATTGGCATAAAAACAGAAACTTTGTAGAGGACCTTCCAATGATCATTCCTGGGCAGTTTGGTTTCAATTGTCCAAGTGGATTCAGAGAAGAAGCGTTTTGAAACATTTTTCCCATAGGGTCCAATGTTAAACTAAGTCCTGCCATAGCCGCCATTTTGAATTTCATATCGGAACAAAAAACGTAAAGTTTGTAGAGGACCATCCAATGAACATTCATGTACAGTTTGGCTTTAATCATATTTGTAGTTTCTGAGAAGGCATTTGAACATTTTCCCATAGGGTCCAATGTTAATCTATGTCCTGCGGTGGTGGCCATCTTGGATTTCCGATCGGCATAAAAAACAAAGACTTTGTAGAGAACCTTCCAACGATCATTCCTGGGCAGTTTGGTTTCAATTGTCCAAGTGGATTCAGAGAAGAAGCATTTTGAAACATTTTCCCCATAGGGTCCAATGTTAAACTAAGTCCTGCCGTAGCCGCCATTTTGAATTTCATATCAGAACAAAAAACCTAAATTTTGTAGAGGACCATCCAATGAACATTCATGTACAGTTTGGCTTTAATCATATTTGTAGTTTCTGAGAAGAAGGCATTTGAACATTTTCCCATAGGGTCCAATGTTAATCTATGTCCTGCGGTGGCGGCCATCTTGGATTTCCGATCGGCATAAAAAACAAACATTTTGTAGAGGACCTTCCAATGATCATTCCTGGGCAGTTTGGTTTCAATTGTCCAAGAGGTTTCAGAAAAGAAGCGTTTTGAAACATTTTTCCCTTAGGGTCCAATGTTAAACTAAGTCCTGCCATAGCCGCCATTTTGAATTTCATATCGGAACAAAAACCTAAAATTTGTAGAGGACCTTCCAATGAACATTCATGTACAGTTTGGCTTTAATCATATTTGTAGTTTCTGAGAAGAAGGCATTTGAACATTTTCCCTTCGGGTCCAATGTTAATCTATGTATTGCAGTGGCGGCCAGCTTGGATTTCCGATCAGCATAAAAAACAGAATCTTTGTAGAGGACCTTCCAATGATCATTCCTGGGCAGTTTGGTTTCAATTGTCCTAGTGGTTTCAGAGGAGAAGTGTTTTGAAACATTTTTCCCACAGGGTCCAATGTTATATTAAGTCCTGCCGTAGCCGCCATTTTGAATTTCATATCGGAACAAAAAACCTAAAGTTTGTAGAGGACCATCCAATGAATATTCATGTACAGTTTGGCTTTAATCATATTTGTAGTTTCTGAGAAGAAGGCATTTGAACATTTTCCCATTGGGTTCAATGTTAATCTATGTCCTGCGGTGGTGGCCATCTTGGATTTCCGATTGGCATAAAAAACAGAAACATTGTAGAGGACCTTCCAATGATCATTCCTGGGCAGTTTGGTTTCAATTGTCCAAGTGGTTTCAGAGAAGAAGCATTTTAAAACATTTTTCCCATAGGGTCCAATGTTAAACTAAGTCCTGCCGTAGCCGCCATTTTGAATTTCATATCGGAATAAAAAACCTTAAGATTGTAGAAGACCATCCAATGAACATTCATGTACAGTTTGGCTTTAATCATATTTGTAGTTTCTCAGAAGAAGGCATTTGAACATTTTCCAATAGGGTCTAATGTTAATCTATGTCCTACGATGGCGGTCATCTTGGATTTCCGATCGGCTTAAAAAACAGAAACTTGGTAAAGGACATTCCAATGATCATTCATTTACAGTTTGGGTTCAGTCAGTTCATTAGTTTCAGAGAAGAAGATCTTTGAAATTTCAGCCAATCAGAGCATATTATTGGCTCTGGCAGCCATGTTGAATATCCGACTGGAACGAAAAACAGAAACTTTGTAGAGGACCATCCAAGGAACATTCCTGCTAAGTTTGTTTCCAATTACCCAGTGGTTTCGGAGAAGAAGCTTGAAATGTGAAAAGTTTACAGACGACAGACAACGGACGCCAAGTGATGGCAATAGTTCACCTAGTGAACTAATAAAAGGATAAACAATAATGGTTGACAATAAAAGGATAATCAATAATGGTCAACAGTAAAAGGATAAACAATAATTGTCGACAAAAAAAAGATAAACAACAATGGACGACAATAAAAGGATAAACAATAATAGTTGACACTAAAAGGATAAACAATAATGGTCGACAATAAAAGAATAAACAATATTGGTCGACACTAAAAAGGTAAACAATAATGTTCGACAATGAAAGGAAAAACAATAATGGTCGACAATAAAAAGATAAACAAGAATGTTAGACAATTAAAAGATAAACAATAATGGTTGACAATAAAAGGACAAACAATAATGGAAGACAATAAAAAGATAAACAATAATGGTTGACAATAACAGGATAAACAAAAATGGTCGACAATAAAAGGATAAAAAATAATGGTCGACAATAAAAAGATAAACAATAATGGTCAACAATAAAAGGATCAATAATAATGGTCGACAATAAAAGGATAGATAAAAATGTTCGACAATGAAAGGATAAACAATAATGGTCAACAATAAAATTATAAACAATAATGGTTGACATTAAAAGGATAAACAATAATGGTCGACAATAAAAAGATAAACTAGATATGTCACGACACGAATACGAATGTCCCCGCAGTGAATATTAAGGAGGCTCGCAAATGTTTCACCCTTTTTTAATTCACTTAGTAATAGGCTAAGAATAACAAACTATTGTTTAAGATCTGTATCCTCAAGTCTCCTTAAATTCACATACCAAAAATCAAGTCAATATCTCAAATCATAGTGAGAAAAACAATGATAGTCGACAATAATAGGATAAACAAAAATGGTCGACAATAAACAGATAAACAATAATGGTCAACAATAAAAGGATAAACAATAATGGTCATCAATGAAAGGATAAACAATAATGGTAGACAATAAAAGGATAAACAATAATGGTCGACAATAAAAGGATAAACAATAAGATCGACAATAAAAAGATAAACAATAATGGTCGACAATAAAAGGATAAACAAAAATGGTCAACAAAATAAAAGGATAAACAATAATGGTCCACAATGAAAGGATAAACAATAAAAGGATAGGCCAACAAAAAAAATATGTGTGTTTCCGATTGCATGGCCTTCAAAATTAGGGTCGGTAGGTCGGGATTTTTTTTTTTTTTTTTTGAAACCTACAAGTATGCTCCTTCCTCTAAAATCACACAAATTTGTTTGTTTCTTTCTTACTACAGCTTATTAATTATTTGACATGCAGTACAATTTGTGGTTTCAAACATCGATCAAATGTATAAGGAAATGAAGAAAATTGTTGAAGTCGGAAACAAACACGGAAACGGAGAGAAATTTCCGGATTTTGGCGATCTATTTTTTTTTGGGCGTAAAATATGTTAGGGTCGCCGGTAAAAAGATAAACAAAAATGGTCAACAATAAAAGGATAAACAATAATGGTCTACACTAAAAAGATAAACAATAATGGTCGAAAATAAAAAGATAAACAATAATGGTCAACAATAAAAGGATCAATAATAACGGTCGACAATAAAAAGATAAATAATAATGTTCGACAATGAAAGGATAAATAATAATGGTCAACAATAAAAAGATAAACAATAATGGTTGACATTAAAAGGATAAACAATAATGGTCGACAATAAAAGGATAAACAATAATGGTCGATAATGAAAGGATAAACAATAATGGTCAACAATAAAATTATAAACAATAATGGTTGACATTAAAAGGATAAACAATAATGGTCGACAATAAAAAGATAAACTAGATATGTCACGACACGAATACGAATGTCCCCGCAGTGAATATTAAGGAGGCTCGCAAATGTTTCACCCTTTTTTAATTCCCTAAGTAATAGGCTAAGAATAACAAACTATTGTTTAAGATCTGTATCCTCAAGTCTCCTTAAATTCACATACCAAAAATCAAGTCAATATCTCAAATCATAGTGAGAAAAACAATGATAGTCGACAATAATAGGATAAACAAAAATGGTCGACAATAAACAGATAAACAATAATGGTCAACAATAAAAGGATTAACAATAATGGTCATCAATGAAAGGATAAACAATAATGGTCAACAATAAAAGGATAAACAATAATGGTCAACAATAAAAAGATAAACAATAATGGTCTACACTAAAAAGATAAACAATAATAGTCAACAATAAAAGGATCAATAATAATGGTCGACAATGAAAGGATAAATAATAATGGTCAACAATAAAAAGATAAACAATAATGGTTGACATTAAAAGGATAAACAATAATGGTCGACAATAAAAAGATAAACAATAATGGTCGATAATGAAAGGATAAATAATAACGGTCAAAATAAGAGGATAAACAATAATGGTCGACAATAAAAAGATAAACTAGATATGTCACGACACGAATACGAATGTCCCCGCAGTGAATATTAAGGAGGCTCGCAAGTGTTTCACCCTTTTTTAATTCCCTAAGTAATAGGCTAAGAATAACAAACTATTGTTTAAGATCTGTATCCTCAAGTCTCCTTAAATTCACATACCAAAAATCAAGTCAATATTTCAAATCATAGTGAGAAAAACAATGATAGTCGACGATAATAGGATAAACAAAAATGGTCGACAATAAACAGATAAACAATAATGGTCAACAATAAAAGGATAAACAATAATGGTCGACAATAAAAGGATAAACAATAAAGGTCGACAATAAAAGGATAAACAATAATGGTCCACAATGAAAGGATAAACAATAAAAGGATAGGCCAACAAAAAAAATATGTGTGTTTCCGATTGCATGGCCTTCAAAATTAGGGTCGGTAGGTCGGGATTTTTTTTTTTTGAAACCTACAAGTATGCTCCTTCCTCTAAAATCACACAAACTTGTTTGTTTCTTTCTTACTACAGCTTATTAATTATTTGACATGCAGTACAATTTGTGGTTCCAAACATCGATCAAATGTATAAGGAAATGAAGAAAATTGTTGAAGTCGGAAACAAACACGGAAACGGAGAGAAATTTCCGGATTTTGGAGATCTATTTTTTTTTTGGCGTAAAATATGTTAGGGTCGGCGGTAAAAAGATAAACAACAATGGTCAACAATAAAAGGATAAACAATAATGGTCTACACTAAAAAGATAAACAATAATGGTCAACAATAAAAGGATCAATAATAATGGTCGACAATGAAAGGATAAATAATAATGGTCAACAATAAAAAGATAAACAATAATGGTTGACATTAAAAGGATAAACAATAATGGTCGACAATAAAAAGATAAACAATAATGGTCGATAATGAAAGGATAAACAATAATGGTCGACAATAAAAGGATAAACAATAACGGTCGACAATAAAAGGATAAACAATAAGGTTGACAATAAAAAGATAAACAATAATGGTAGACAATAATAGGATAAACAAAAATGGTCGACAATAAACAGATAAACAATAATGGTCAACAATAAAAGGATAAACAATAATGGTCGACAATAAAAGGATAAACAATAACGGTCGACAATAAAAGGATAAACAATAAGGTTGACAATAAAAAGATAAACAATAATGGTAGACAATAAAAGGATAAACAAAAATGGTCAACAAAATAAAAGGATAAACAATAATGGTCCACAATGAAAGGATAAACAATCAAAGGATAGGCCAGGTTTCCGATTGCATGGCCTTCAAAATTAGGGTCGGTAGGTCGGGATTTTTTTTTTTTTTTTTTAAACCTACAAGTATGCTCCTTCCTCTAAAATCACACAAATTTGTTTGTTTCTTTCTTACTACAGCTTATTAATTATTTGACATGCAGTACAATTTGTGGTTTCAAACATCGATCAAATGTATAAGGAAATGAAGAAAATTGTTGAAGTCGGAAACAAACACGGAAACGGAGAGAAATTTCCGGATTTTGGCGATCTATTTTTTTTTGGGCGTAAAATATGTTAGGGTCGCCGGTAAAAAGATAAACAAAAATGGTCAACAATAAAAGGATAAACAATAATGGTCTACACTAAAAAGATAAACAATAATGGTCGAAAATAAAAAGATAAACAATAATGGTCAACAATAAAAGGATCAATAATAACGGTCGACAATAAAAAGATAAATAATAATGTTCGACAATGAAAGGATAAATAATAATGGTCAACAATAAAAAGATAAACAATAATGGTTGACATTAAAAGGATAAACAATAATGGTCGACAATAAAAAGATAAACAATAATGGTCGATAATGAAAGGATAAACAATAATGGTCAACAATAAAATTATAAACAATAATGGTTGACATTAAAAAGATAAACAATAATGGTCGACAATAAAAAGATAAACTAGATATGTCACGACACGAATACGAATGTCCCCGCAGTGAATATTAAGGAGGCTCGCAAATGTTTCACCCTTTTTTAATTCCCTAAGTAATAGGCTAAGAATAACAAACTATTGTTTAAGATCTGTATCCTCAAGTCTCCTTAAATTCACATACCAAAAATCAAGTCAATATCTCAAATCATAGTGAGAAAAACAATGATAGTCGACAATAATAGGATAAACAAAAATGGTCGACAATAAACAGATAAACAATAATGGTCAACAATAAAAGGATAAACAATAATGGTCATCAATGAAAGGATAAACAATAATGGTCAACAATAAAAGGATAAACAATAATGGTCATCAATAAAAGGATAAACAATAAGGTCGACAATAAAAAGATAAACAATAACGGTCGACAATAAAAGGATAAACAATAAGGTCGACAATAAAAAGATAAACAATAATGGTCGACAATAAAAGGATAAACAAAAATGGTCAACAAAATAAAAGGATAAACAATAATGGTCCACAATGAAAGGATAAACAATAAAAGGATAGGCCAACAAAAAAAATATGTGTGTTTCCGATTGCATGGCCTTCAAAATTAGGGTCGGTAAGTCGGGATTTTTTTTTTTGAAACCTACAAGTATGCTCCTTCCTCTAAAATCACACAAACTTGTTTGTTTCTTTCTTACTACAGCTTATTAATTATTTGACATGCAGTACAATTTGTGGTTCCAAACATCGATCAAATGTATAAGGAAATGAAGAAAATGTTGAAGTCGGAAACAAACACGGAAACGGAGAGAAATTTCCGGATTTTGGCGATCTATTTTTTTTTTGGCGTAAAATATGTTAGGGTCGGCGGTAAAAAGATAAACAACAATGGTCAACAATAAAAGGATAAACAATAATGGTCTACACTAAAAAGATAAACAACAATGGTCGACAATAAAAGGATAAACAATAATGGTCTACACTAAAAAGATAAACAATAATGGTCGACAATAAAAAGATAAACAATAATGGTCAACAATAAAAGGATCAATAATAATGGTCGACAATGAAAGGATAAATAATAATGGTCAACAATAAAAAGATAAACAATAATGGTTGACATTAAAAGGATAAACAATAATGGTCGACAATAAAAAGATAAACAATAATGGTCGATAATGAAAGGATAAATAATAACGGTCAAAATAAGAGGATAAACAATAATGGTCGACAATAAAAAGATAAACTAGATATGTCACGACACGAATACGAATGTCCCCGCAGTGAATATTAAGGAGGCTCGCAAATGTTTCACCCTTTTTTAATTCCCTAAGTAATAGGCTAAGAATAACAAACTATTGTTTAAGATCTGTATCCTCAAGTCTCCTTAAATTCACATACCAAAAATCAAGTCAATATCTCAAATCATAGTGAGAAAAACAATGATAGTCCACAATAATAGGATAAACAAAAATGGTCGACAATAAACAGATAAACAATAATGGTCAACAATAAAAGGATAAACAATAATGGTCATCAATGAAAGGATAAACAATAATGGTCATCAATGAAAGGATAAACAATAATGGTAGACAATAAAAGGATAAACAATAATGGTCGACAATAAAAGGATAAACAATAATGGTCGACAATAAAAGGATAAACAAAAATGGTAGACAATAAAAGGATGAACAATAACGGTCGACAATAAAAGGATAAACAAAAATGGTCGACAATAAAAGGATAAACAATACTGGTCGACAATAAAAGGATAAACAATAATGGTCATCAATGAAAGGATAAACAATAATGGTAGACAATAAAAGGATAAACAATAATGGTCAACAATAAAAGGATAAACAATAATGGTAGACAATAAAAGGATAAACAATAACGGTCGACAATAAAAGGATAAACAATAATGGTCAACAATAAAAGGATAAACAAAAATGGTCAACAAAATAAAAGGATAAACAATAATGGTCCACAATGAAAGGATAAACAATAAAAGGATAGGCCAACAAAAAAAATATGTGTGTTTCTAATTGCATGGCCTTCAAAATTAGGGTCGGTAGGTCGGGATTTTTTTTTTTTTTTTTTTTGAAACCTACAAGTATGCTCCTTCCTCTAAAATCACACAAATTTGTTTGTTTCTTTCTTACTACAGCTTATTAATTATTTGACATGCAGTACAATTTGTGGTTACAAACATCGATCAAATGTATAAGGAAATGAAGAAAATTGTTCAAGTCGGAAAGAAACATGGAAACGGAGAGAAATTTCCGGATTTTGGCGATCTATTTTTTTTTTTTGGCGTAAAATATGTTAGGGTCGGCGGTAAAAAGATAAACAACAATGGTCAACAATAAAAGGATAAACAATAATGGTCTACACTAAAAAGATAAACAACAATGGTCGACAATAAAAGGATAAACAATAATGGTCTACACTAAAAAGATAAACAATAATGGTCGACAATAAAAAGATAAACAATAATGGTCAACAATAAAAGGATCAATAATAATGGTCGATAATAAAAAGATAAATAATAATGTTCGACAATGAAAGGATAAATAATAATGGTCAACAATAAAAAGATAAACAATAATGGTTGACATTAAAAGGATAAACAATAATGGTCGACAATAAAAAGATAAACAATAATGGTCGATAATTAAAGGATAAATAATAAAGGTCAAAATAAGAGGATAAACAATAATGGTCGACAATAAAAAGATAAACTAGATATGTCACGACACGAATACGAATGTCCCCGCAGTGAATATTAAGGAGGCTCGCAAATGTTTCACCCTTTTTTAATTCCCTAAATAATAGGCTAAGAATAACAAACTATTGTTTAAGATCTGTATCCTCAAGTCTCCTTAAATTCACATACCAAAAATCAAGTCAATATCTCAAATCATAGTGAGAAAAACAATGATAGTCGAAAATAATAGGATAAACAAAAATGGTCGACAATAAACAGATAAACAATAATGGTCAACAATAAAAGGATAAACAATAATGGTCATCAATGAAAGGATATACAATAATGGTAGACAATAAAAGGATAAACAACCAGAGGCTCTCAAGAGCCTGTATCGTTCACCTGGTTATAAAAAAAAACCAATTGGTCCTAGGTAAAAACTATGTCCTGCAGTGGTAGTCATCTTGGAAGTACGATCAACATAAAAAACACAAAGTTTGTAAAAGACCTTCCAATGATTGATGCACAGTTTAGTTTCAATCAGTGCAATAGCTTCAGAGAAGAATATATTTCTGTATTTTCCCCATATGGTCCTGTGTTAATACTATGACCTGTGGTGGCAGCCATCTTGGATTTCCGATCGGCATAAAAAACAGAAACTTTGTAGAGGACCTTCCAATGATCATTCCTGGGCAGTTTGGTTTCAACTGTCCAAGTGGTTTCAGAGAAGAAGCGTTTTGAAACATTTTTCCCATAGGGTCCAATGTTAAACTAAGTCCTGCCGTAGCCGCCATTTTGAATTTCATATCGGAACAAAAAACGTAAAGTTTGTAGAGGACCATCCAATGAACATTCATGTACAGTTTGGCTTTAATAATATTTGTAGTTTCTGAGAAGAAGGCATTTGAACATTTTTCCATAGGGTCCAATGTTAATCTATGTATTGCGGTGGTGGCCATCTTGGATTTCTGATCGGCATAAAAAACACACACCTTGTAGAGGACCTACCAATGATCATTCCTGGGCAGTTTGGTTTCAATTATCCAAGTGGTTTCAGAGAAGAAACGTTTTGAAACATTTTTCCCATAGGGTCCAATGTTAAACTAAGTCCTGCCGTAGCCGCCATTTTGAATTTCATATCGGAATAAAAAACGTAAAGTTTGTAGAGGACCATTCAATGAACATTCATGTACAGTTTTGCTTTAATCATATTTGTAGTTTCTGAGAAGAAGGCATTTGAACATTTTCCCATAGGGTCCAATGTTAATCTATGTCCTGCGGTGGTGGCCATCTTGAATTTTCGATCGGCATAAAAAAACAGAAACTTTGTAGAGGACCTTCCAATGATCATTCCTGGGCAGTTTGGTTTCAATTGTCCAAGTGGTTTCAGAGAAGAAGCGTTTTGAAACATTTTTCCCATAGGGTCCAATGTTAAACTAAGTCCTGCCGTAGCCGCCATTTTGAATTTCATATCGGAACAAAAAACGTAAAGATGGTAGAGGACCATCCAATGAACATTCGTGTACAGTTTGGCTTTAATAATATTTGTAGTTTCTGAGAAGAAGGCATTTGAACATTTTCCCTTAGGGTCCAATGTTAATCTATGTATTGCGGTGGCAGCCATCTTGGATTTCAGATCGGCATAAAAAACATAAAATTTGTAGAGGACCTTCCAATGATCATTCCTGGGCAGTTTGGTTTCAACTGTCCAAGTGGTTTCAGAGAAGAAGCATTTTGAAACATTTTTCCCATAGGGTCCAATGTTAAACTAAGTCCTGCCGTAGCCGCCATTTTGAATTTCATATCGGAACAAAAAACCTTAAGATTGTAGAGGACCATCCAATGAACATTCATGTACAGTTTGGCTTTAATCATATTTGTAGTTTATGAGAAGAAGGCATTTGAATATTTTCCCATAGGGTCCAATTTTAATCTATGTCCTGTGGTGGCGGCCATCTTTGATTTCCGAACGGCATAAAAAACAGAAACTTGGTAAAGGACATTCCAATGATCATTCATGTACAGTTTAGGTTCAGTCAGTTCATTAGTTTCAGAGAAGAAGATCTTTGAAATTTCAGCCAATCAGAGCATATTATTGGCCTTGGCAGCCATATTGAATATCCGACTGGAACGAAAAAAAGTAACTTTGTAGAGGACCATCCAAGGAACATTCCTGCTAAGTTTGGTTCCAATCGGCCCAGTGGTTTCGGAGAAGAAGCTTGAAATGTGAAAAGTTTACAGATGACAGACGACAGACGACGGACGCCAAGTGATGGCAATAGTTCACCTGGACCTTCGGTCCAGGTGAACTAATAATGGTCGACAATAAAAGGATAAACAATAACGGTTGACAATAAAAGGATAAACAATAAGACCGACAATAAAAAGATAAACAATAATGGTCAACAAAATAAAAAGATAAACAATAATGGTCCACAATGAAAGGATAAACAATAAAAGGATAGGCCAACAAAAAAAATATGTGTGTTTCTGATTGCATGGCCTTCAAATTAGGGTCGGTAGGTCAGAATTTTTTTTTTGAAACCTACAAGTATGCTCCTTCCTCTAAAATCACACAAACTTGTTTGTTTCTTTCTTACTACAGCTTATTAATTATTTGACATGCAGTACAATTTGTGGTTCCAAACATCGATCAAATGTATAAGGAAATGAAGAAAATTGTTGAAGTCGGAAACAAACATGGAAACGGAGAGAAATTTCCGGATTTTGGCGATCTATTTTTTTTTTGGCGTAAAATGTTAGGGTCGGCGGTAAAAAGATAAACAACAATGGTCAACAATAAAAGGATAAACAATAATGGTCTACACTAAAACGATAAACAATAATGGTCGACAATAAAAAGATAAACAATAATGATCAACAATAAAAGGATCAATAATAATGGTCGACAATGAAAGGATAAATAATAATGGTCAACAATAAAAAGATAAACAATAATGGTTGACATTAAAAGGATAAACAATAATGGTCGACAATAAAAAGATAAACATTAATGGTAGACAATAAAAAGATAAACAATAACGGTCGACAATAAAAGGATAAACAATAAGGTCAACAATAAAAAGATAAACAATAACGGTCGACAATAAAAAGATAAACAATAACGTCATCAATAAAAGGATAAACAAAAATGGTAGGCAATAAAAGGATAAACAATAACGGTTGACAATAAAAGGATAAACAATAAGGTCGACAATAAAAAGATAAACATTAATGGTAGACAATAAAAAGATAAACATTAATGGTCGACAATAAAAGGATAAACAATAATGGTAGACAATGAAAGGATAAACAATAATGGTCGACAATAAAAGGATAAACAATAATGGTAGACAATAAAAAGATAAACAATAAGGTTGACAATAAAAAGATAAACAATAATGGTCGACAATAAAAGGATAAACAAAAATGGTCAACAAAATAAAAGGATAAACAATAATGGTCCACAATGAAAGGATAAACAATAAAAGGATAGGCCAACAAAAAAAATATGTGTGTTTCTGATTGCATGGCCTTCAAATTATGGTCGGTAGGTCGGGATTTTTTTTTTTTTTTTAAACCTACAAGTATGCTCCTTCCTCTAAAATCACACAAACTTGTTTGTTTCTTTCTTACTACAGCTTATTAATTATTTGACATGCAGTACAATTTGTGGTTCCAAACATCGATCAAATGTATAAGGAAATGAAGAAAATTGTTGAAGTCGGAAACAAACACGGAAACGGAGAGAAATTTCCGGATTTTGGCGATCTATTTTTTTATTTGGCGTAAAATATATTAGGGTCGGCGGTAAAAAGATAAACAATAATGGTCAACAATAAAAGGATAAACAATAATGGTCTACACTAAAAAGATAAACAATAATGGTCGAAAATAAAAAGATAAACAATAATGGTCGACAATAAAAAGATAAACAATAATGGTCAACAATAAAAGGATCAATAATAATGGTCGACAATAAAAGGATAAATAATAATGTTCGACAATGAAAGGATAAACAATAATGGTCAACTATAAAAAGATAAACAATAATGGTTGACATTAAAAGGATAAACAATAATGGTCGACAATAAAAAGATAAACAATAATGGTCGATAATGAAAGGATAAATAATAACGGTCAAAATAAGAGGATAAACAATAATGGTCGACAATAAAAAGATAAACTAGATATGTCACGACAAGAATACGAATGTCCCCGCAGTGAATATTAAGGAGGCTCGCAAATGTTTCACCCTTTTTTAATTCCCTAAGTAATAGGCTAAGAATAACAAACTATTGTTTAAGATCTGTATCCTCAAGCCTCCCTAAATTCACATACCAAAAATCAAGTCAATATCTCAAATCATAGTGAGAAAAAATAGCTGGTCGCAAGGCAGACCATCCAGCTCGCCTGTGCAATCTATATAGTTACATGTGAATGTCATAACCATGTGGTTAGTGTTTAATTTGGTTAAGAACAATACTTCAGTTTAGCCAAAAGAAATCCATTTAATGGTATTCAAAATGGACATATAAATGTAATAGTAAATGTCGAAGTCATTCAGGCAAACTCACATGTGAAGTTTCATCAACCTGGACCAAGTAGTTTGTCTACATTGGACCTAAACGCAAACGTTAACGCAAAAATGTCGAAGTCATTCAGGTAGAAATAGTAGGTCACAGTGACCTATATTTGTGTGCGATGTTTTTAACTGTCCACGACAAACTCACATGTGAAGTTTCATCAACCTGGACCAAGTAGTTTGTCTACATTGGACCTAAACGCAAACGTTAACGCAAAAATGTCGAAGTCATTCAGGTAGAAATAGTAGGTCACAGTGACCTATATTTGTGTGCGATGTTTTTAACTGTCCACGACAAACTCACATGTGAAGTTTCATCAACCTGGACCAAGTAGTTTGTCTACATTGGACCTAAACGCAAACGTTAACGCAAAAATGTCGAAGTCATTCAGGCAGAAATAGTAGGTCACAGTGACCTATATTTGTGTGCAATGTTTTTAATTGTCCACGACAAACTCACATGTGAAGTTTCATCAACCTGGACCAAGTAGTTTGTCTACATTGGACCTAAACGCAAACGTTAATGCAAAAATGTCGAAGTCATTCAGGTAGAAATAATAGGTCACAGTGACCTATATTTGTGTGCGATGTTTTTAACTGTCCACGACAAACTCACATGTGAAGTTTCATCAACCTGGACCAAGTAGTTTGTCTACATTGGACCTAAACGCAAACGTTAACGCAAAAATGTCGAAGTCATTCAGGCAGAAATAGTAGGTCACAGTGACCTATATTTGTGTGCGATGTTTTTAACTGTCCACGACAAACTCACATGTGAAGTTTCATCAACCTGGACCAAGTAGTTTGTCTACATTAGACCTAAACGCAAACGTTAAAGCAAAAATGTTGAAGTCATTCAGGCAGAAATAGTAGGTCACGGTGACCTATATTTGTGTGCGGTGTTTTTAACTGTCCACGACAAACTCACATGTGAAGTTTCATCAACCTGGGGTAAGTAGTTTGTCTACATTGGACCTAAACGCAAACGTTAACATTGGACGTCGACGACGACGCACAGGTGACAACATAAGCTCTTCTGTACTTCGTACAGGCGAGCTAAAATGTGATGACAACTAAATATTTGGGCAAATTTTAAGCCCAACTGCTGTAAGTTGGCTAAAATCATTCAACCGGAATTAATTTCAAAGTTGATCTGTAACTTATGATTATACACTCTCATACCAAAAATCAAGTCAATATCTCAAATCATAGTGAAATAAAGTGGCGACAACTATATATTTGGCAAAATTTCGAAATCCAAGGGCCATAACTCGGCCAAACATCATTGGACCAGAACGAAATGTAAACATGGATTGTAACTCATCATTATATACTCATATACCAAAAATCAAGTCAATATCTCCATTGGGTATATACTTTGGTCATGATATCAACAAATGTGATGAATTGAACTGGGAAGGTAAAATTAATCAAATGAAAACATTATTGATATCTTGATAGATGTTTATAGATTATTTGTGAGAGAATTACGGTCAAGGTTAAATGTATGTAAAATATCTATTCAAATGTGTTGTTTAACAAGATACAAAAGTGTACTGAAAAGTAATTATGAAAAAGTATATGATATATGTGTTGTAAAATATTATTTATACGTTGATTATTCCCTGGATAATCAATGAGGGTTTCACAGGGTAACTTCAAAATAGCTTGGACTTTGAAGATAAATTGTAACAAGCATTGTTGAATGAAATATATTTTGTTGTTAAAAATAAAAGACAACTAAATATTTGGTCAAATTTCAAAGTCCAAGGGTCATAACTCGACCAAAAATCGCTGTAAACTTGGTCTGTAACTCGTCATTATACACTCATATCCCATATATCAAGTCAATATCTCCAAGCATAGCGAAAAAAAGTGGTGATAACTAAATATTTAGCAAAATTTCAAAGTCCAAGGGCCATAACATGGCAAAATATCCTTGGACCAGAACGAAATGTAATCTTGATCTGTAACTTATCACTATACACCCACATACCAAATATCAAGTCAATATCTCAAAGCATAGCGAAAAAAAGTGTTTTATTTCGGAATTATGGACATGAGTAATACTATATGTCCCAGCCACTTAGTGGCGGGGACATAACAAGTGGCGGGGACATAACAATAATGGTCAACAATAAAAAGATAAACAATAATGGTCAACAATAAAAAGATAAACAATAATGATCGACAATAAAAGGATAAACAATAATGGTTGACACTAAAAGGATAAACAATAATGGTTGACACTAAAAGGATAAACAATAATGGTCAACAATGAAAGGATAAACAATAATGATCGACAATAAAAAAATAAACAACAATGGTCGACACTAAAAGGATAAACAATAATGGTTAACAATGAAAGGATAAACAATAATGATCGACAATAAAAAAATAAACAACAATGGTCGACAATAAAGGGATAAACATTAATGGTCGACACTAAAAATATAAACAATAATGGTCGACAATAAAAGGATAAACAATAATGGTTGACAACAACAATTAAAAATAAACAATAATGGTAGATAATAAATAGATTAATAATGATCCAAAATAATGGTAGACAATAAAAAGATAAACAACAATGGTCAACAATAAAAGGCTAAACAATAATGGTCAACATTTTTTATATAAGCAATAATGGTCAACAATAAAAGGATAAACAATAATGGTCGACACTAAAAGGATAAACAACAATGGACGACAATAAAAGGATAAACAATGAAAGGATAAACAATAATGATCAACAATAAAAAGATAAACAATAATGGTCGACAATATAATGATAAATAATAATGGTTAACAATAAAAACCAACTACAAAAATAAGAACAACTGTTTCTTTGAATTACTTTCTTTCTTTTAGCTTCTTTTAATGGAGGCAATCATTTTTAGGTAAGCTAGGTGAGATTTGATCGATAAACAGATTTTCGGTAGCTTATGGTTATGAAGATTTTTCGTCCTATATCAATTGACATTGCAATAAGGTTATACTCACCAGGAAACAGTTTCGCCTCTTGGTCCTTTGTGCATCTGTAAACACTTCTATGAGATGTAAGATTTGACTTGTGCTGCTTAAGAAATGATTCTAGTCCAGGTACATTACTGTCAAACAAAAACCGAACAGCCTGGGTGGCAATTTTCTGACACAAAAAATAGAGACGAAAAAAGTTGTTTCCCTCTTTTGACAGGGAGTCGGCTTCATCTGTAAATAAAAGACAATTTTATCATACAAACATCGTTTTCATTAATGTCAAATGCATAAATAAATCTAAAACTAGAACTGTGAGTGACCTCACTGAGTGATACCCCGCGCTTGCAATACTATGATGTTCAAACTTTGGAATACAGGTATATTAGCAAGTTACCTATGAAAAATGAACGGATATGGAGTTATGTCAAGGAGACAACATCCCATCTCCAAAATAAACTAACCAAGAACATACATCTAGGGGTCGCAACAAGGTCTTCAACAAAGTGGGATTGTTTAAAACCAATACGGTTTCATCAGTATACATGAGGATTACAACATTTCCTAACTTTTTAACAAGAGGATATAGGTCACATCAAATGTTATTGATTCAAAATTAGCTTACATCACCTTACAAATTTTTGACAGAAACCATATTCCTTCATGCACATCTGCAGGCAGTGTATTACAACTGTGTAAAGTTTCATTTAAATCCAATGAGCTGTTTAGGAGGAGTTGCGCTTACAAGCCCATCTCTCCATACAGAACGTATTTCAGAGTATAAGTTAAATTATCTCCCCTTCCAAATTTTGGACAGCAACCATATTCCTTCATGCACATCTGCAGGTAGTGTATTACAACTGTGCATAGTTTCATAAAAATCCAATAAGCTGTTTAGGAGGAGTTGCGCTTACAAGGTACATGCCCTCCTTCTTTTCGTGAAAGTACAAGTTGAATTATCTCCCCTTCCAAATTTTGGACAGCGACCATATTTCTTCATGCACATCTGCAGGTAGTGTACTACAACTGTGTAAAGTTTCACAAAAATCCAATAAGCCGCTTAGGAGGAGTTGAGCTTACAAGGTACACGACCCCCTTTTTCGTGAAAGTATAAGTTGAATTATCCCCCCTTCCAAATTTTTGACAGCAACGGTATTCCTTCATGCACATTTGCAGGTTGTGTACTACAACTGTGTAAAGTTTCATAAAAATTCAATAAGCAGTTTAGTAGGAGTTGTGCTTACAAGGTACATGCCCCCCTCCCCCTTTCGTGAAAGTATAAGTTGAATTATCTCCCCTTCCAAATTTTAGACAGCAACGGTATTCCTTCATGCACATTTGCAGGTAGTGTACTACAACTGTGTAAAGTTTCATAAAAATTCAATAAGCAGTTTAGTAGGAGTTGTGCTTACAAGGTACATGCCCCCCCCCCCCCCCCCCTTTCGTGAAAGTATAAGTTGAATTATCTCCCCTTTTACATTTTGGACAGCAACCATATTCCTTCGTGCACATCTGCAGGTAGTGTACTACAAATGTGTAAAGTTTCATAAAAATCCAATAAGCCGTTTAGGAGGAGTTGCACTTACAAGGTACATGGACGGACGAATGGACAGACAGGGTGATTCCTATATACCCCCCCAAAACTTCGTTTGCGGGGGGTATAATAAAAGAGCTTGTCATATTAAACTAAGAAAATTAAGTTTTAAGAAGAGATACGAAAGGGGTAATCATAATCAGAAAGAAGAAGACAGACATACAACACAATGGCCAAAAAAAAAGAACAAAAGAACAAAGAACGAATAACAAAACATTTCACATAAAACTAAAGATAAAGCAACATGAACCCCACTAAAAACGGTGCTTCGGAGCACATACAGCCCTCCCTGATTATTAGTATTACTCGATCTTTAGTTTTCTGTGTAGTGTTTTATACAATTGTTTGTTCATGTCCTTTTCTCATGGTCAAGGTATTGTCTATCCTTCTTCAAAATATATCATACCTTCAGAACAGTTCCAAAATCCTATCAAATAATCGTAGGAAAAGAGGTAAAATTGATACCCCTAACATGTATATATATGGCAGCTACCTTTCATGACTTTGTACAGGCACTTTGATAAAATATGGCGGGGTTAAGCTAGTTTTAGTGAGCAGATAATCTCCTCTTAGTAAAAAGAAGTGATCATACAAATCTTGTTGAAGACGTTGAATTTCTTCACACACATGTAAACTGATATTCACAATTCTTAGTCTTATATCGACATGATGGAAGAACCTATTTCTTCCGTCTAGAATGAAAAGGTAAATTTGATTTTTTTTCTATAAAATTGTCATTTCATTAGTATTAACTGTGACCAATTATTTATTCAAACATTGTTTGGGTGTTTTATTAGAAGTTGGAGCTGCAAGGATAATAAATCCCCTAGCCCGACGCCCCGGGCTAGTAATTTCCACATTTGGGCTAGCTGAAATAATCAGCTGTATGCCCGACAGGCTAGTAAAAATATATATCGGATATTGACAAACTTGTCAATATTCGCGTATCTACTTATATTCATATATGTTATATGTTGTTTAATCAGCAGCAATGTTTTATTTATTCAACCGCTAGCTTTTTGTCAAAATTGAGAGCAAAGAAGGTAGAAAAACTGCGTATTCTCGTCATAAAACAGCTTCAACAAATGACGGCTTACCGGAAATTTCTAAAATGAAATACCGGAATAGGATTCCGGAACCGGGAACGACTATTTCCGGTTTTGCCAATGGTAAAAAAAAATGTTTTAATGCCGACCAATCCTAGATTTTTTTGACATGTGACCATAAACACACATATTTTTTGTTTGTCCTTACAGTGACATGAACTGTGGAAAATAAGTGAAAATAAAATGCAATACCAGATCTGAAAAGAAAGATAGTTAAACTAATATACATTGTACAAGGGTTCAAGTCTGCAAGTCGGATTCATGAAATCACGGTATTGACCAGGACTAGTGGTTCATAGATTCGGGCTAGTAATATTTGGGAGTATGCTAGCCCTGGGCTAGTGAGGTGGTCCAAGATTTGTTAACCCCTGAGCTGTTCACCTATTGCGAGCCCTTGTGTTCTCCCCAGTCTCTAGACTGTTCATAATTCATTGCACCTTTGGTTTTCTTTAATGTTTATTGGACAAGCCACTCTATGAAACAAGGGCAATGCAAAGCGTGGCGTATCCCCTCGCCTAAAAATTAGACCCTGTGACCTTGACCTTTGGCCTTGAAAATCAATAGGGTTCCAGATTCTCATAAGGTCTAAGTATGTACCAAGTTTGGTCAAAATCCATTGAAGGATGTTGATTCTAGAGTGTTCACAAGGATGTTATGCAGTAAAAATTTGACCCCTTGACCTTTGACCTTGAAAATCAATAGGGTTCCAGACTCTCCTAAGGACTAAGTATGTACCAAGTTTGGTCAAAATCCATTGAAGGATGTTGATTCTAGTGTTCACAAGGATGTTATGCGGTAAAAATTTGACCCCTTGACCTTTGACCTTGAAAATCAATAGGGTTCCAGACTCTCCTAAGGACTATTTATGTACCAAGCTTGGTCAAAATCCATTGAAGGATATTGATTCTAGAGTGTTCACAAGGATGTTATGCGTTAAAAAATTTACCCAGTGACCTTGACCTTTGATCTATGACCTTGAAAATCAATAGGGTTTCAGACTCTCCTAAGAACTAAGTACCAGTAACTGATTTAAATTATTATATTAGATGGATAGAACATAATGTGCAGTATTTATGTGATCTTATTGACCCACATTCTGGTAATTTTTATACTTTTGAACAGACTAGAAATAAACTGAATACCAATAATTTTTTGAAGTACTATAGTCTGGTGTCAAATGTTCCCAAGTACATCAAAGATCATCTGAAGGAAAACTTGTAAATGTAAATTTCGACATACTTAGTAAAAAGGATGCCTATTTAGAAAGAATAGTTCATAGTAAAAATGTTAGGTTTGTTTATAAAGGTCTTGTGAATGCAATCATTTCTTTACCAACAGAAATTTTTTCCAAACGGGAAAAACTTCTTAATTGTGAAATAACAAATTGGTCAAAATATTTTATTATTTTAAAAAAATCTTGTAGAAACTCATATCTTCAAAATTTTCAATTTAAATTGTTACACAGGATCATTCCTACCAATTCCTTTTTACATAAAATAAAGCTCAAGAATACTAATTTATGTACATTTTGCAAAATTCATGATGAAACTATTGAACATCTATTCTTTGACTGTCCTGTGACACAAATTTTTCTCAAATCTTTGTCAAAACAATTAAAACAATATTACAAGAATTTGATTTTTGACAAAAAAGAATATTTCTTTGGTTTTGAGTCAGGGGATCTTCTTTTTATTTGATTTCAATTATTGCAAAAAATTACATCTTCAAGTGCAAACTCAATGAACAAAGGCTAAATATTGTAGAATTTAAACATAAAATTATGTGGTACCGTTCACTTGAACAATATATATAAAAGAAAAACAATACCATTTTAGCATTTGAAAAAATATATTACAATATATTTTCAACTAATCATAATATTTTTTGTTTGTTTGATTCATATAGTGATGAGATTCTTTTTTCAGCTTTTTTGATTAAGTACAAAATGTCAGGAGCAATCAAATATTTTAGAAAAACAAAATGGTAAGAGAGTGTGTGTGAAAGATGAATGAAAGTGTTTATTACTATTATATATTATTATTTCTTTATTTTGTTTATCAAAATGTAAAACCAATGTAGTCACAAAACTTATTTTTGAAAACTCCTGTCACACCCTAGTCAGGTGGTGATGTAAGGGAATTTATAAAATCCTGACTTTAGGAAAAAATAAATTAAAAAAAAAGAAAAAAAGAACTAAGTATGTACCAAGTTTAGTCAAAATCCATTGAAGAATGTTATGCGGTAAAAATTTGACCCGGTGACATTGACCTTTGACCTATGACCTTGAAAATCAATAGGGTTCCAGATTCTCTTAAGGACTACATATGTACCAAGTTTGGTCAAAATCCATTGAAGGATGTTGATCCTAGAGTGTTCACAAGGATGTGACGGACGGACGGACAGTAGCATTACTATATCCCTTTGCAACTTCGTTGGCGAGGGGATAATAAAGCATCACCTGCAGCTGACTTCTATAAACTGTCTCATGAGTAAAGCTCTATTGACGGCACTATGTAAATTCCTGGGATATTTTTTTAATCTATTAGTACCTCTTTTGAGCATACATGTACATGATGAAGGTTATTCAGAAAAAACGTTGTGCATACCAAATTTGATATCTACGTTTTTACTTAACGATATTTTTTTTTAATCTAAATTAATACCAAACTGAACAATTTGAAAATATCAAGTAAAACTTTTGATTCATTTGATGAAAAAAAATCTCACGAAAATCATCTCTCGTGACCACATTATCTCGTCCATATTTATTTAAGAATAGAATGCATTCTTTTGAAGTTTCATTGGGGTATGAAAGCGTTGACCGAACTACATTCAGAGCTCCAGATAATTTTCAAGTCCAAAGGGTAATTACCCCCTACTTTTGAAAATGATGGGTATTTGCATATTTCCTTTGCACTGTTGTACGCTCTACTTCAGAAAAGATTGCTTACATGTACACTTTTAAAATTGTGTTTGACACAAGTGTTATTCAGTAAACGCAGGATGCACGTGAAATGTATATCTCTGTTTAATTTGACATGATTGTGTCATGTTTATTAATAAAATGTTGTAAATATTTTGTTTTTTGCTCCTCGACTTCGGCAGTTTTCACAGCCGTTTTGATAATGTCATCAATGATTCCTTTAACTATACTGTCACTAGACACAGATGAAACTGTCAGGAACTTAAGTATAGAATTTTCCGTAGCGCTCTTGCGCTTAGTAGCGCGCTTATTCATGTTCTTGCTCATTTTCGGTAATCCCTCATTTTCAACGAACAACGTGTTCCCAAATTTACTTTCGTTTTAGTTCTTACTTATTACGTAAACCGCATGTATTTGTAATATTGACCGTGATTGGATGATTTATCGTAAACATCCAATCAGATCTCTTTTGACATCGATGCTTAGAAAGGCAAACATTCGGTACCCCTCAGATGTATACGCTTTCTCCTTCGAAAAGTATAAAGGGAAGTAATGACGGGGAATTTCTCAAAGATAAAAATGTATTGTTATGTACACGACTGTACAAGTACGCTCCGAATTTGGAAAGTTTGCTTACACAGCAATATGTATGCGTAATGTGTACACTCTGATCTGATAATACATGCGTTTTTACTCGTTTACATAGTGTAAAAAATGCAAATACGCAGTTTATCTGGAGCTCTGTACATTTTCAACATGAAGCTTCAAAAGAATGCATTCAATTCTTATAATTATATTTAAATCACACCAAAATTTAATATACATGTAGTTAAATTTTTCGTTGTGAATTTTATTTGTGTTAGATTATTTGACGTTGGAAATTACTACACCATTGATTGTTTACATCTGACGTCGTCATGGAGGCACGTGCAAGTTCAGATTTGAGTTTCAATGGGATGTGAAACATCTCTTTTATAATCATGTGACCACTTCATAGCCAATCATACTGCAACATTTCAATGAAAAACGGAAGTAATGTAATTATCATACTCATACACTTCACTTGACTCTCCACTACGCAGATGTAGTTGTTATTGACACTGAGAAAATGGGAAGGTGGCGACGGAGCAGAACACAAACAACTTGTATATTTTTACCTCCATGTAACTCTAACAAAATGCCTGGACTACTTTTGGTTTCTGTTGGAGATATTACTTCAAGTTTGTATATCCCAGCATCCTCTTTGTCAACATTATTGATAACCAATTGTGGGTTATTCACGTCACAAGAACTTCCGGAATATTTGAGGCAGTTGATCCTAAGAGTTGTACTACAGTTGTTGTGTATCTTCTGCCAATTAACTTGCAACGATCCGGTCGAGTTTGATATTATGTTTGCATTTATCTTGATTGTTCCACCGTAACCTACTGCAATGGGTCCTTTTTGGATTATTTCTACCTCAATACATTCTAAAAATAAAAAAACAAAAGAGTTCTAAATGACTTATTAAGGGATGAAGATACATTTGTATATGATGAGAAACTAGAGGCTCAGGTGAGCCTGTATCGCTCACCTGACATAAATAAGTCCTCTTAAGAATGTCTGCATGCTGAATACATCTAAGTTACTATTCAAATCCCATACTGCCATAGGGTTCTATGTTAAAACTATGTCTGCTCATGGCAGCCATCTTGGATGGAGGTCGTGGTCACCGGACACAATTTTGAAAGTATACTACCCAAGGACCATCCATGCCATGTTTGCTTTAAATTGGCTGACTGGTTTCAGAAGAGAAGACTTTTAAACAATTTTCCCATAGGGTCCTATGTTAAAACTATGTCTGCTGACGGCGGCCATTTTGAACCGAGATCGGGATCACTGAACACAATTTTGGAAGTTGACCACCTAAGGACCATCGATGACATGTTTGCTATATTGGCTTACTAGTTTCAGAGGAGAAGATTTTAAAACATTTTTCCCATAGGGTCCTATGTTAAAACTACAGTATGTCTGCTGAAGGTGGCCATCTTGGATGGAGGTCAGGGTCACTGGACACAATTTTGAAAATTGACCACTTAAGGACCATCCATGTCATGTTTGCTTTAAATTGGCTTAGTGGTTTCAGAGAAGAAGATTTTTAAATATATTTCCCATAGGGTCCTATGTTAAAACTATGTTCGCTGATGGTTGCCATCTTGGATGGAGGTCGGGGTCACAGGACATAATTTTGAAAGTTGACCACCTAAGGACCATTCATCCCATGTTTGCTTTAAACTGACTTACTGGTTTCAGAGGAGAAGACTTTTAAACATTTTTTCCATAGGGTCCTATGTTAAAATTAAGTTGAGTCATGGCGGCCATCTTGAATTTCCGATCAGCAAACGATTCACAAGTTTAGTACAGGACCACCCAATGATCATTCCTGCAAAGCCACAATTCAATTGGCTTAGTGGTTTCTATCAAGAAGATTTTTAAAATTTCGACCAATCAGAACACATTATAGGCCCTGGCAGCCATGTTGGATTTCCGATCAGCACCAAAAACACAAATCTTGTATATGACCATCCAATGAACATTTCTGCCAAGTTTGGTTCAAATCTGTTTTGTGGTTTCAGAAAAAAAGATGAAAATGTGAAATTCCCATAGGGTCCAATGTTAAACTAAGTCGAGTCATGGTGGCCATCTTGAATTTCCGATTGGCAAACGATTCACAAGTTTAGTACAGGACCACCCAATGATCATTCCTGCAAAGTCACAATTCAATTGGCTTAGTGGTTTCTAACAAGAAGATTTTTTAAATTTCGACCAATCAGAACACATTATGGGCCCTGGCAGCCATGTTGGATTTCCGATCAGCGCCAAAAACAAAAATCTTGTATATGACCATCCAATGAACATTTCTGCCAAGTTTGATTCAAATCTGTTTTGTGGTTTCAGAAAAAAAGATGAAAATGTGAAATTCCCATAGGGTCCAATGTTAAACTAAGTCGAGTCATGGCGGCCATCTTGAATTTCCGATCGGCAAACGATTCACAAGTTTAGTACAGGACCACCCAATGATCATTCCTGCAAAGTCACAATTCAATTGGCTTAGTGGTTTCTAACAAGAAGATTTTTAAAATTTCAAACCAATCAGAACACATTATGGGCCCTGGCAGCCATGTTGGATTTCCGATCAGCGCCAAAAACACAAATCTTGTATATGACCATCCAATGAACATTTCTGCCAAGTTTGGTTCAAATCTGTTTTGTGGTTTCAGAAAAAAAGATGAAAATGTGAAATTCCCATAGGGTCCAATGTTAAACTAAGTCGAGTCATGGTGGCCATCTTGAATTTCCGATCGGCAAACGATTCACAATATTAGTACAGGACCACCCAATGATCATTCCTGCAAAGTCACATTTCAATTGACTTTGTGGTTTCTGACAAGAAGATTTTTAAAATTTCAGCCAATGAGAACACATTATGGACCCTGGCAGCCATGTTGGATTTCAAATCAGCACCAAAAACACAAATCTGGTAGAGGACCATCCAGTGAACATTTCTGGCAAGTTTGGCTGATTTCTGTTCAGAGGTTTCAGAGAAGAAGATTTAAATGTGAAAAGCTAACGGACGGACGGACGACGGACGCTTACCCATGACAAAAGCTCACATGGCCTATGGCCAGGTGAGCTAAAAATGATAATTGGGGCCGTCGTGGTCGTGTCTGTATGGTAGTTGGATTAACAACTACCTGTGCAATTAGTGCCTAATCATTTGAGCTTGAATCTCATTCATTATGTGATAAAGTTTGTCAGTGACTTTTTTTCTCTGTACGATCCGGTTTCCTCCATTAATAAAACTCATTGACACAATACATCTGAAATATTGTTGAAAGTGGCATTAAACACCATCAACCAAACCAACCTTTATACACAAAACTTGATATAATTGTGTGTAATATAGGTGTGTGACTTTATACACAGTACTGAAGATATGATTGTGTGTAATATAGGTGTGTGTTATATGACTTTATACATAATACTTAGGATATAATTGTGTGTAATATGTCTTGTATGACTTTATACACAATACTGAAGATATAATTTTGTGTAATATAGGTTTGCAGGGGCGGATCCAGGATTTCAAGTTAGGGGGGGTGTACTTAAACATTTTTTTTTGGGGTATTTCATGTGAAAAATCACGATTTTACGCAAAAAAATCATATTTTTTCCAATTTTAGGGGAGGCGCGCGCCGGGTGCACTCCCTCCCTGGATCCACCCCTGGGTGTGTGCTACATGACTTTATACAGAATACTTAAAGGAATACGATACAGTAGCAAGGGCAGATAATTACTTTGCTGAATACCGCATGTTGTTTTCGCGACGTCGCGGTAACGAGCACGACATTTTCGAGATTGCACTTGGTGGAACGTCTCTTTTTCGCGGAAGTTGCATAAAAATTTGAAAGCACCTGCTTCAAGCTGAATAATACCGTTTTTAAAAGAAGGAGAAATACCCCGTCGGAAAAATTGTTCAGAGCGCTTGAAAGAGTTGGATAGGAATGTTGGTGAGACATAGGTAGACCAGACAGACGCAGACCAGACGGACGCAAACCCTGGAACTGATTATAAAGATATATGCTAGCAGGATGGGAGACGAATAGTTGAACTAAAAACACTATCAGAGCAACTAAACGTGTGTGACGGTTGTGATTCACCGTTAAATCTAATGAACTTTGAGCAAGAACGTTTGCACCGGTTCGGCAGTTACTTATCTATTTGCTGTACAACTTGTAATTTACTTAATACAGTTGTTACAAACAAAACGCACCCTGGAAGAAAGTGACCCGCTATCTTCGATATCAACACGAAAGCAGCAATAGGTAAATATACAAATAATTCAGGAACTTTCGTTCGTTTCCATATTCATGGATCTTATTGCACCCTAATAATACATTTTACCTTTTAAAAGTGTATTCCAGCGGCACGGTTCCACCACCATCAAACAACAAATCACTTTATATACGTAACATCGAAATACCTTATACTTCTATTTAATCATGTCTCAGAAAGGAATCAAACCACAGAGAAATCGGAGAAATCTTTAACGACCCTTGGTACACTGAATACCACGACACCTAACAGAGAGTGCATAAAAATGTGTATCATGTTATATAGGGTGTGCTGACTTTAAGAGCTAGTCCTGTAATTATCAGTGTCCCTTCATCTGTTCGTTCGTCCATCTCTCTGTTAGTGCCAGTTCGTTGCGTCATCTATATTATATATCAACTAGGATGAACTGTTTTAGATACCTAAAACTTATGTCTCCCCTTAATGCGGCCATCTGTACAACAACCTATCTCTAAAGATAAAAATGTTATGGCCCGGGCAATTATTTGACCTTGAGGTCAAAGGTCAAGGTCCCACAAAGGTCATAATGGTACGTGACACATCGCCTTATGGTCATGCACCCACATACCAAATATCATTGACCTATCTCGAAAGACAAAAATGTTATGGCCCAGACAAGAAAATACTATTTAAAAAACAATTATTTGACATTGAGGTCAAAGGGCAAGGTCCCACGAAGGTCAGCACGGTATGCAACACACCGTCTTATGGTCATGCACTCACATACAAAATAAATACTATTTAAAAAACAATTATTTGACCTTGAGGTCAATGGTCAAGGTCCCACGAAGGTCATTACAGTATGCGACACACCACCTTATGGTCATGCACCCACATACCAAATATCATTGACCTATCTCGAAAGACAAAAAATGTTATGGCCTGGACAAGAAAATACTATTTAATAAAACAATTATTTGACCGTGAGGTCAAATTCCCACGAAGGTCATTACGGTATGTGACACACTGCCTTATGGTCATGCACCCACATACCAAATAAATACTATTTAAAAAACAATTATTTGACCTTGAGGTCAAATGTCAAGGTCCCACGAAGGTCATTATGGTACGCGACACACCGCCTTATGGTCATGCACCCACATACCAAATATCATTGACCGATCTGGAAAGACAAAAAATGTTATGGCCTGGACAAGAAAATACTATTTAATAAAACAATTATTTGACCGTGAGGTCAAATTCCCACGAAGGTCATTACGGTATGTGACACACTGTCTTATGGTCATGCACCCACATACCAAATAAATACTATTTAAAAAACAATTATTTGACCTTGAGGTCAAATGTCAAGGTCCCACGAAGGTCATTATGGTACGCGACACACCGCCTTATGGTCATGCACCCACATACCAAATATCATTGACCGATCTGGAAAGACAAAAGAGTTATGGTCCGGACAAGCTTCGCTGAGAAGAAGCAGAAGAAGAAGAAGAAGAGGCGGAAGCAGAAGCAGAAGCTGAAGAAGAAGCGGAAGAAAAAATCAGACTAAAATAATATGTCTCCCTTCGTTCGAAGGGGAGACATAATTATTCTATATATTGTTTAAGTGTAACACAAGAATCAAAGGCGTAGAAACGAGTCATGGACCGGGGAAAGTAAGAAAAAAAACTTGAAAAGAAAAAAAGCATCACGGCTTTGAATAATTCCATTTTTTATCAAAGCAAAAAAAAAACCCAGCATGTGAAGCCTGCATTGGCAAACAAGCTCGATAAAAGTTGTTCAGACAACTCCATTCATTTCTTCAACAATGTTGAATTAATAGTTTCTATTGGGCTTTAGGGGTAATGAAGACTCCTATTGCTTTTGGGGTCAGTAGGTCAAAGGTCAAGGTCACATGTACTTAATATACCAATAAATTTCAGGAATGATTGAGGTCGGTATAGGTCCAAGACAGGTTAACAAGTTTGTCACAGCTCTTGGTATTCCTGGTGTTTCAGCAAAAACACTGAAGAAAAGGGAACGGGAAATACAGAAACCACTGGCAGATCTTGCAACAACGTCTTGTCATCAAGCAGTTCAGGAGGAGATTGAGAAAACTAGGGACAATGGAGGGCCAATAGTTACGAAGAATGCAGCTGTTATAGATAAAACTGTACAATATTTTACTTGAATATTTTGAGTATTATAATTAAACAAGACAACAATTAAATTTTGGTTACTTAAATCATCATACATAAACTGTTCACCAGATAAAAATGAATCCAAATAATTAAGTTATGAAAATAGTTAATATATGTTTTCGCAACATAGTCAGTTGTTTAGAAATGGTTGATTGATTGTTGGTTGCTTTAAGTCCAGTCACAACTATTTAGTATATTCAGGACGAGAACAAGTTCAAGAAATCATTATCATTTTTAATACACCGAATAATATCGGCGGCCAGTTTTAATTGAGGAGGAAGCCGGAGTACCTAGAGGAAACCACCGACCTTGGGAAGGTAACTGACAAACCTTATTACTTACAAATCGAGCATGTGTAAGACATGATATTGTATTCCTGTATCATTTTCTTATGAAAAAGACAGAGACATTAATCTTGATCTTTATTACATTTTATTCTGTCTCTGGCATTTACTGCTTGTTCTCTTTTCGCCTCGAAAATAATAAACCTCAAATTTCTTTTCGTTATAAGGTCGTAAAGGTATCTTTAAAAGGTGTATAAATACGTTTCATAGAATTCATTTATTGGTGAGAATATTATATAATTTTTCTGGCGGACAACTTCAAGACAAACGCACCAGATTAGGTTAGTTTATACAACGGATAACTTTTTCAAATGACTGGGTCCATATATAACGCATTCTCCGGTTGCGTTGCCCTTTCATCCAATCCAAGGAAAATGGCGGGAAAGACTCCACGACGTTTTACCTATTAAAATACATTGTAGGGTAATTTGGTGCCGAAATTGACGATGTCTTGGTTTGTCATGAAAAATGCACGGTTTTTGTTCTGTAGCTCAAAAACAAGCACATGTACCCCCTTACTTTTTGTTAAAATTCTAAATAAAATCATTGCGAGAATATCATGACAAAATATTAAGAAAATATCAATTGACATTTTTTTTCTTCATGCAAATTTATTCATGAAGAAACCACTAAATAATCCATATTCCACAAATAAGTAGAATTTTTGGACTACTTAATCTATTATTGGCAATGTACATGTTCATCATCTTTGAACGAAATTATCATAGGAAGCTATTGCAAAAAGCCGGATGCAATTATCCTTTACCGTTTTGAAATTGTGATATTTTCTTTACCGCTATCAACATCCGTATTTTAAAAATTTGTCGAAAAATGGTCGAAATTCGATCGTAAATATCTCGAAAACTAAGTCACGAAGGTATATTTTTCTTTGCATATTTAGAAAGAGCATGTCGAAATTGACCAAATCACGAATTTTCATGAAAAAATAATTTGGCAATCCCTACTGTATCATATTCCCTTAAGATATAATTGTGTGTAATTTAGGTGTGTGTGTGTTATATGATGTGGTACACAATACTTAAGATATAAATGTGTGCAATACATACATGTGATAAGGTCCTGGAGCTCATCCTGGAGATTGTCTTGAATATCAGGGAGATTAGGCATTTTTGAGATTGATATCAGGGAGATATTTTATCGACATTTTTATCGACATAAGAACCCAACTTTTAAATATTGTTTGTTCATTTAAGTAAGTACATGTAAGTAAGTAAGTAAATATTTATTGGTATATCATAAAATACAGTTTAAGCAATATACACAAGTCAAAAATACACATAACTCTATTTAAAAAAATGTTTTGATGAATAAAATGTTATCTTAGATCACTTTAAAAATCGTATCACCCCCCCCCCCCCCCACCCCCACCCAGCTGCAACACTAATGTTTGCTTCCCATAACTTGCAAAATGCAAAAGAATCTCCTCTTTCACTCGATTCAATAATTCGATTCTAATTAGCTCACTCAACTCAACATAGGAAACATGTGACCATAATGTAATTATATCGCGAAGGGGATTTCAAATAATTTTCGATGTTTACACATTGAATTTTTCTTTTTTTCTTTTCATGGATATGCGGGAGAAAATGGCTTGTATCCGGGAGTAGTTTTTTGTGGGCTCATTTGCGTGAGACTCCCGCGCAATGCGGGTGCTATCACATGTATGGTAAATATAGGTGTGTGGGTGTGTTATATGATTATATACACAATATTTATGTTAAATTAACCATTAATTGTCAGAACTGATTGTAATATGTTGTAATTGACCTGTAGTTGTCAGAACTGATCGTAACATGTTATAATTGACTTAATTGTCTGAACTGATCGCAACATGTTATAATTGACCTTTAATAATCAGAACTGATCGCAATGTGTTATAATTGACCATTAATTGTCAGAACTGATTGCAACGTGCTATAATTGACCATTAATTATCAGAACTGATCGCAACGTGTTATAATTGACCATTAATTATCAGAACTGATTGCAACATGCTATAATTGACCATTAATTATCAGAACTTATCGTACCGTGCTGTAATTGACCTTTAATTATCAGAATTGTTCGTAACGTGTTGTAATTGACCTTTATTTGTCAGAACTGATCACAACGTGTTGTAATTGACCTTTAGTTATCAGAACTGATCGTAACAAGATATTATTGACCTTTAATGGTCAGAACTGATCGGAATGTGTTGTAATTGACCTTCAATTGTCAGATCGGATCGTAGCGTGTTGTAATGTATCTTTAATTATCATATCTGATGGAAACGTGTTATAATTAATTGTCAGAACTAATCGTAACATGCTGTAATTCACCTTTAGTTATCAGAACTGATCGCAACATGTTGTAATTGACCTTCGATTGTCAGAACTAATCGCATCATGTTGTAATTGACCTTTAATTGTAAGAACTGATTGTAGCGTGTTGTAATTGACCTTTAGTTGTCAGGACTGATCGTTGCATGTTATAATTGGCCTTTAACCGTAAGAACCAATCGTCACATGCTATATTTATATTTGATCTTTATTTTGTAAGAACTGATTATCACCACTGATCGCAACGTGTCATGAATTGACCTTTAATTATCAGAAGTTATCGTAACGTGTAAAACTGATCGCAATGTGTTGTAATTGACCATTAATTGTCAGAACTGATCGTAACATGTTATTATTGACCTTTAACTGCAAGAACTGATCGTAACGTGCTATATATATTTGATCTTTATTTTGTAAGAACTGATCTTAATCTTGTTGATTATTTTTTACGATATCAAGTGTTGATTTAACAATTCGAAATTATGTTTCCTTAAAGGCATACAGGCTGTTAGAATTGAATTTTTTTGTTTATAGTAAAAGTAGCCAATATTCGATGTTTTATACTAATAAAATGTTCTGAACAAGAAGCCAGGTTTAAAAAATATGCTATAATGTCGTAATTAGTGAAAAGAATTTGAATGTCTGTCGGTGGAATCGCCATTAACACACCTAATTATAAGTCGGCTTCTTATTTCCGAAGATTGCTGAATACTGATAACTGCTATAAATAACCAAGCATTTTGCATGTAAATTCGTTACAGGTACTATTCTATATTGTCATGGCAAAGTTCCCCATGCCAGAAAATTGCTCAGCCTATGTTCCAATGATTTTAAAGGAGTTTTATTCTTCTAAAATCAATGGATTGGTGATGAAAAACTTTTTCAGGGAAATAGTGACATTATGATAGACTCTTGTACATATATATATATATACAAGTTTCAGTAAGGGATATTACACTAGAGTGTTTGCAAATAACAGTGTCCACTTAAAACGAGTAATACCTGAATATATTTATCAAATGATTCTACTGAAGTTGTTGCATATCTACAGAAATATATGTCATATCATGGTAGCTGTAATAAATTGGCACTACACCAGCTTGTTGAGCATTCAAATGTCGAGTGCAAATATGATCTAGGCACGTCAGTTTACGAGTAGTAGAAGATTTTATATTCTGTTCAAAAGCAGAAAATGTGCGTGTTATTACATCATCTTTTCTGGATAAAAGGTCCACATTGAAATCACCCATGACTATTTGTGGAATGCCAGGTGTCAAGTCTTTCAAGAGACGATTTAGCGCATCACAGAAATATTTCACTGGTAGATCTGGTGGTCTGTAAATATTGATAACGAATATCTGAGGAAATTTGACATGCACAGCGACACATTCTATTCCATATTTGATCGTAGTATATTTCGGGAAATTTTTAAGTTATAACTCCCACACAATTCAGGAGATCAAAATATCCTGGTAATATGCACAACCGCATATTGTGTCCTTACTACCTACCAAGTTTCATGAAATTCTGTTCAATAGTTTCAGAGGAGTTGCCCTGACAAGCTGCTTCAATAGTATATTTCGGGAAATTTTTAAGTTCAAAGGGGCATAACTCCCACAAAATTCAGGAGATCAAAATTTGCTGGTAATATGCACAACTACATATGATGCCCTTACTACCTACCATGTTTCATGAAATTCTGTTCAGTAGTTTCAGAGGAGTTGTGCTGACAAGCTACTTCAGAAGTATATTTCGGGAAATTTCAAGTTCAAAGGGGCATAACTCCCACAAAATTCAGGTGATCAAAATTGTCCTGGTAATATGCACAACTACATATGGGGTCCTTACTACCTACCAAGTTTCATGAAATTCTGTTCAGTAGTTTCAGAGGAGTTGCACTGACAATCTGTGACGGACAGACGGACAGGACAAAAACAATATGTCTCCCCACCAAAGTGGGGGGAGACATAATTCCCTCATGGAAGATCATTATTACTAGAACAAGTTACTTCTCAATGAGATGATGATGATATTTGTTTTGTACTAGACCAACACACTGAGTTTGATTTTTATTGTACTAACTCACTGAAACAACAGTCCGCAGGAAGCTACAGAAATGTTGCACCACTCTAAGACATAATAATCTGAGTATAAGTGAACATGTCTTTATTCCTGAATGCTGCATGCTTAGTGAAGAGGCAGCAAATACACATTTTATTGGTTAATTGGGTTGATCTGACAAGATCTACGACAATGAAGTCAAGCACGCTAACCCTGACATCACAGAAGCAGAAAATTAAACTATGGTAACCTAAGGATGCATAGCTATTGCAAACAAACTTTATCACGAGTCCATATTTGAAATCACCTATATCTTCCTGTATGAGTGACGTGCCATCGTTATCGTATGGTAAATTGGATTTAAAATTACAAATGTACCTAAGCAATCAGTATTTATCACCACTAACATTGTGAGTTTGAATCCCTCTCTGGCAAGGTGTACTCGATACAATATTATATGATAATGTTTGTCAGTGGCATGTAGCACATTGTAATTGAGCTTTAATTGTCATAACTGATCGTAACGTGTTATATTTGACCTTTAATTGTCAGAACTGATCACAATGAGTTGCAATTGACCTTAAATTATCAGAACTGATCGCAACGTGTTGTAATTGACCTTTAATGATCAGAACTGACCCGCAACATGTTGTAATTGACCATTAATTATCAGAACTGACCGCAACATATTATAATTGACCTTTAATTGTCAAAACTGATAGTAATGTGTGGTAATTGACTTTTAATTATCAGAACTATTCGCAATTTGTTGTAATTGACCTTTAATTATTAGAACTGATCTAACATGTTGCAATTGATCTTTAATTGTCAGAACTGATCGCAACATGCTGTAATTGACCTTTAATTGTCATAACTGTTTGCAACTTGTTGTAATTGATCTTTAATTGTCCGAAATTATCACAATGTGTTGTAATTGACCTTTAATTATCAGAACTGTTTGCAACTTGTTGTAATTGACCTTTAAATGTCAGAAATGATTGCAACATGTTGTAATTGACCTTTGATTGTCATTACTGATGTAAACGTGTTGTAATTGACCTTTAGTTGTCAGGACTGATCGCAACATGTTATAATTGGCCTTTAATTGTCAGAACTTATTGTAGCGTGTTATTATTGACCTTTAATTGTCAGAACTTATCATAACGTGTTGTAATTGACCTTTAGTTGTCATTACTGATGTTAACGTGTTGTAATTGACCTTTAGTTGTCCGGACTGATCGCTACATATCATAATTGGCTTTAACTGTAAGAACTGATCGTCAGTGCTATATATATACATTTGCTATCTTTGATCTAATGAATATTTATATGACAATGTATATTTCTTGCAAAAAAAAAGTATTGTAAAGGATTTTCACAGGAGAAGGATTTTGTTGAAGTGAAATTCTCTCAGGAAATAACAAGAAATTCCCTCATGGAAATAATAAGAAATTCTCTCATTCAAGATCATTAAGGTTAGAACTTTTCGATGAGATGATAATGATATCTGTTTTGTACTAGACTAACACACTGAGTTTGATTTTTATAGTACTAACTCACTGAAACAACAGTCCACAGGAAGCTACAGAAATGTCGCACCACTCAAGACATATTAACCCGAGTCTGAGTCAACATGTCTTTATTCCTGAATGCTGCATGCTTAGTGAAGAGGCAGCAAATACACATTTCATTGGTAAATTGGGTTGATCTGACAAGATCTACGACAATGAAGTCAAGCACGCTAACCATGACATCACAGAAGCAGAAAATTAAACTATGGTAACCTAAGGATGCATAGCTATTGCAAACAAACTTTATCACAAAAAATTAACATTTGTATATGTAAAGGGGCAGTCTTTCTTAGTAGATTCTTACACAAGTCCATATTTGAAATCAGCTATATCTTCCTGTATGAGTGACGTGCCGTCATTATCATATGGTAAATTGGATTTATAACTACAAATGTACCTATGCAATCAGTGTTTATCACCACTAACATTGTGAGTTCGAATCCCGCTCTGACAAGGTGTACTGGATACAATATTATATGATAATGTTTGTCAGTGGCTTGTAATGCACTGTAATTGACCTTTAATTGTCAGAACTGATCGTAAAGTGGTACAATTGACCTTTAATTATCATAACTGATGGTAGCGTGTTATAATTGACCTTTAATTGTCATAACTGATCGCAACATGTTGTAATTTACCTTTAATTGTCAGAACTAATTGCAAGGTGTTGTAAATGTCCTTTAATTGTCAGAACTGATCAAATCGTGTTGTTATTGACCTTTAATTGTCAGAACTAATCGCAACGAGTTGTAATTGACCATTAATTGTCAGAACTGATCATATTGTGTTGTAATTGACCTTTAATTGTCAGAAAATCGTAACGTGTTATAATTGACCTTTAGTTGTCAGAACTGATAGCAACATGTTGTAATTGACCTTTAATTGTCATAACTGATCGCAACATGTTGTAATTGACCTTTAATTGTCAGAACTGATTGCTACGTATTGTTATTGACCTTTAATTGTCAGAACTGATCGTAGCATGTTGTAATTGACCATTAATTTTCAGAATTGATCGCAACATGTTGTAATTGACCTTTAATTGTCAGAACTGATCACAACATGTTGTAATTGACCTTTAGTTGTCAGAACTGATCGCATCGTGCTATAATTGACCTTTAATTGTCAGAATTCATCATAAGGTGTTGTAATTGACCTTTAATTGTTATACCTGATTCCAACATGTTGTAATTGACCTTTAATTGTCATAACTGATCATAAAGTGTTATAACTGACCTTTAATTGTCAGAACTGATCGCAACGTTTTGTAATTCACCTTTAATTATCAGAACTGATCATAATATGTTGTAATTGACCTTTAATTGTCATAACTGTTTGTAAGGTGTTATAATTGACCATTAATTGTCACAACTGATCATAACATGTTGTAATTTACCTTTAGTTGTCATAACTAATCACAACGTGTTATAACTGACCATTAATTGTCAGAATTGATCATAACGTGTTATAATTGACCTTTAATTATAAGAACTGATCATAACATGTTGTAATTGATCTTTAGCTGTCAGAACTGATCGTATCATTTTGTAATTGACCTTTAATTGTCAGAACTGATCCCAACGTCTTGTAATTGACCTTTAATTTTCAGAACTGATTGCAACGTGCTATAATTGACCTTTAATTGTCAGAATTCATCATAAGGTGTTGTAATTGACCTTTAATTGTTATAACTGATTATAACATGTTGTAATTGACCTTTATTTGTCAGAACTAATCGCAACGTGTTGTAATTGACCTTTAATTGCCAGAACTGATCGGAACCTTTTGTAATTGACCTTAAACTGTAAGAACTGATCGCAACGTGGTCTAATTGACGTTTAATTGTCACAATTGATTGCAACATGTTGTAATTGACCTTTAATTATAAGAACTAATCATAACATGTTGTAATTGACCTTTAATTATCAGATCTGTTCATAAAGTGTTGTAATTGACCTTTAATTGTCAGAACTGATAGCAACATGTTGTAATTGACATTTTATTGTCAGAACTGATCACAACGTGTTGTAATTGACATTTAATTATCAAAATTGATCATAACGTGTTGTAATTGACCTTTAATTATCAGAACTGATCGCAACACGTTGTAATTGACCGTTGATTGTCATTACTGATGTTAACGTGTTGTAATTGACCTTTAGTTGTCAGAACTGCTTGCAACATGTTATAATTGGCCTTTAATTGTCAAAACTGATCGTAGCATGCTGTAATTGACCTTTAATTATCAGAACTGATCGCAACGTGTTGTAATTGACCTTTAGTTGTCAGAACTAATCATAAAACATGTAAGTACACTCCCCAACAACACATTTATACTATAAAAGGGGTGGCGACTAAAAAAGCCCATCTAAAAAAACATGAAAAATATATGGCAGCATACAAGTGGTACAATGTACATAAGGTGGATTAAGTTTGGGGTGGATGGGGCTAAAATGTTTGATGCGAAGAATTGTGCGTGTCCGCTCGAGAAATTTGTCAACCATTACACGTGACTGAAACTGACCACTACCATTGGTCAGTAGCAAAATTTCTAAAATTAAATATTAAAATGTATAAGTTTTATTGTCAACTTTATTTGCTGCCGAAACCAGAAGTTATGGGCGCAACGGCTAAATTTTTCAAAACACGAAAGTCTGTCTGCTGTGAAAAAAGACAAGTAGGTAGGGAACAATTATTTTACGGGCGAACAAAGGTTACAAAAAATGTACACAGTTTGACAACTTTTGGAGGGAAAAACTTGTTTCATTACTTGTGTTTTTATATCTATATAAACCATGACATCACAGAAGCAGAAAATTAAACTATGGTAAACTAAGAATGCATAACTATTGCAAAGAAACTTTATCACAAAACCTTAACATTTGTATATGTAAAGGGGCCATCTTAGTAGATTCTTACACAAGTCCATATCTGAATTCAGCTATATCTTCCTGTATGAGTGACATACAGTCATTATCGTATGGTAAATTGGATCCATAACTACAAATGTACCTATGCAATCAGTGTTTATCACCACTAACATTGTGAGTTTGAATCTCGCTCTGGCGAGGTGTACTCGATACAATATTATATGATATTGATAATGTTTGTCAGTGGTTTGTAATGCGTTGTAATTGACCTTTAATTATCAGAACTGATTGTAAGGTGTTGTAATTGACCTATAATTATCAGAACTGATCGTAAAGTGTTATAATTCTCAATTGACCTTTAATTATCAGAACTGATCATAACATGTTGTAATTGACCTTTAATTATCAGAACTGATCGTAACGTGTTGTAATTGACATTTAATTGTCAGAACTAATCGTAAGTGTTATAATTGACTTTTAATTGTCAGAACTAATTGTAACGTGTTATAATTGACTTTTATTTGTCAGAACTGATCACAACATGTTGTAATTGACCTTTAATTGTCAGAACTGATCACAACGTGTTATAATTGACCTTTAATTGTCAGAACTGATCACAACGTGTTGTAATTGACCTTTATTTATCAGAACTGATCATAAAATGTTGTAATTTACCTTTAATTGTCAGAACTGATCGCAACGTGGTGTAATTGAGCTTTAATTATCAGAACTGATCGTAACGTGTTGTAATTGACATTTAATTGTCAGAACTAATCGTAAGTGTTATAATTGACTTTTAATTGTCAGAACTAATTGTAACGTGTTATAATTGACTTTTATTTGTCAGAACTGATCACAACATGTTGTAATTGACCTTTAATTGTCAGAACTGATTACAACGTGTTATAATTGACCTTTAATTGTCAGAACTGATCACAACGTGTTGTAATTGACCTTTATTTATCAGAACTGATCATAAAATGTTGTAATTTACCTTTAATTGTCAGAACTGATCGCAACGTGGTGTAATTGAGCTTTAATTATCAGAACTGATCGTAACGTGTTGTAATTGAATTTTAATAGTCAGAACTGATCATAACTTGTTGTAATTAACGACTAATTATCAGAACTGTGCGCAACTTGTTGCAATTGACCTTTAATTATCAGAACTGATCGCAACATGTTCTAATTGACCTTTAATTGTCAGAGCTGATCGCAACATGTTGTAGTTGACCTTTAATTGACAGAACTGATCATAACTTGTTGCAATTGACCTTTAATTATCAGAACTGATCGCAACATGTTGTAATTGACCTTTAATTGTCAGAACTGATCGAAACATGTTGTAGTTGACCTTTAATTGTAAGAACTGATCGTAACTTGTTGCAATTGACTTTTAATTATCAGAACTGATCGCAACATGTTGTAATTGACCTTTAATTGTCAGAACTGATCGCAACGAATGCCGGACAACTCGGCCCCCGGACAACTCGGACCGAGACAAGTCGGCCCGTAAGCGAGGACAAGTCGGCCCGTAAGCGAGGACTAGTCGGCCCGTATGTTAAGACAACTCGGACCGTATTATTGTTTTATAATATTGTTCAATATTTATATGTGTATAATTATTTATTTATTTAAAAGACAATTATTATCTTTTAGTGAAAATGAATTATTAATTAAATGATAATATTAAGTGACCAAAAATATGATTAGGACGTGATTTTGTTCTCATAACATGGTCTATTACGTATCATTTACGGGAATAAAATTAATATAAAAAATTAAAAATAAATAATTTAAGAAAAAAATATTTAGAGCTTATAAATTATGAAATTTCATATAAGCATTATGTATTATTTTTGTTTGTATAAGCTTCATGGTTGTTGGAAACACCTTGTGAATCAAGAGATTTTGAAAGTTCAAAAGCCTCTTTCAATAATGGATTTAAATTGTCAGTATGTAGTCTGGCAAGATATAAAATTGCTTGCGAATTAATAAAATTTTTAACACGAAATCTACCAAGTTCTGCTTTCACTCCTATATTTGAGGAAGTCTTCTTTGTTCCCAGGAGATGCTTACAACAAATCAAGTGAACTTTTTCGAAGGGGGTTCTATCAATAAAGGTGAAATGGTCCATGTTACCATTTCTTAGTATAGCTCTTTGCTTTGCCCTATGGTAAACAAGAAAATAATCCATAAAAGATATTTCAGAATTGTAGGTCAAAATAGGTCTAACCAAACATATTAAGTTTATTAACACTAAACTATCTATCAAAATCCTTGAAATGAAGTTGCACATAGTCATCTGTCAAAAGTATTGGGAAACGTAAAAAAAAAAAATCCATATTTTATATTTTTTTTTATTGTGAAGTCATTTCTGGATAGATTTTAACAAATTTTACACCAAAACATTCGGAATTATCTGTATTTTGTTTGTTTATTTGCTCATTATGTTTATATGAGCGGTTTTTATTTGTACATAATTTTTCCATTATTGTCAATTTTTAGGATTTATTTTTAGTTGAAATACATAGGAACATCAAATTTTATTTGTTGTGTTTAACAATATAATGAGTAAATAACCAATCAAAATATAGACAATTCCGAATGTTTTGGTGTAACATTTGTAAAAATCTATCCAGAAATGACTTCACAATAATTTTTTGAAAAAAAATATGGTCTTGGCTGATTATATAGGGATTTTTTTTACATTTCCCAATACTTTTGACAGATGACTGTATCTTTATGATTTCGTCAATTTTATTAAAAAAAAATAAGTGAGACAACAATATTTATTGATGGTCCGAGTAGTCTTTTCATACGGTCTGAGTTGTCTTAACATACAGGCCGACTAGTCCTCGCTTACGGGCCGACTTGTCCTCGCTTACGGGCCGACTTCTCTCGGTCCGAGTTGTCCGCGGGCCGAGTTGTCTGGTACCCATCGCAACATGTTGCAGTTGACCATTAATTATCAGAACTGATCGTAATGTGTTATAATTGACTTTTAGTTGTCAGAACTGATCGCAACGTGTTGTAATTGAACTTTAATTGTCAGAACTGATCGTAACGTGTTTCAATTGACCTTTAATTATCAGAACTGATCATAATATGTTGTAATTGACCATTAATTGTCAGAACTGATTGTAACATGTTGTAATTGACCCTTAATTATTAGAACTGATCATATCGTGTTGTAATTGACCTTTAAATGTCAGAATTGATCGCAACGTGTTGTAATTGACCTTTAATAGTCAGAACTGATCGCAACGTGTTGTAATTTACCTTTAATAGTCAGAACTGATCGCAACGTGTTATAATTGATCTTTAATTGTCATTACTGACCTTAACATGTTGTAATTGACCTTTAGTTGTCAGAACTGATCCAACGTTTTGTAATTGACCTTTAAATGTCAGAACTGATTGTAGCATGTTATAATTGGCCTTTATCTGTAAGAACCGATCGTCATGTGCTATATATATATTTGACCTTTATTTTGTAAGAACTGATCTAAAAGTAATATGAGAGGCCAGTATCGTGGATTTTTGGATTAAATATTTTCACTTAATATGTCACTTAATTTTAACTAAAATCAACTGCATAACATTAAAAATACACTCAAAAGTAGATTTTAAGAGGAAATCACAAAATATTTGACAGCAGATAATTCTGTGTTCTTGCACAGTAATGCAAGCGATATGTGTGTGACCCAAGATTTGAACTCTTTCGGGGAAATTATCGCTCATGCTCATGTTCATTTGTTGAGAAAAAAATATATATATATTCCGTGTGTACCACATAAGAATAATTGCAAAAAAAAATGGTTCACACGACATGAAACAGACAGATTCCTCAATAATCATTGTCAGGAATGTGTGCGTGCTTACCTCAGCTTCCATGATTGTTTATCTTTTATTCACGAGGTCATGATCGGCAATCATCGGACCAAAACTTTTCTTCACGAGGTCATGATCGGCAATCATCGGAACAAAACAACCAAAAGTTAATCAGTCTCCAAAACAATGGTGAGAACGATAAACATGCACACAGATTTGCAGATTTCTAGTTGTTGGGAACATATTTCGACTTGAAACATGCATGAATAGCTTAGTAAAGGTACCGCTGTATTCCAAATTGAATTTTCAGGAAAACATTTTCTTCAACCAAAACTGGTGTAATATTACTTTAATCTTTTTGATTATTTTTCATGATATCAAGTGTTGATTTAACGATTCGAAATTATGTTCCCTTAAGGGACCGTGCAATACTTATCTGAGGGGATGGACCGGTACAAACTAGGACGGGACATAGACTTCTTTTACAAATAATTTTGGTAGGGTCAATACTTTTCAAGAATAAGTTGTGGCTGGGCCAAGACTTTTTTTTGGGGGAGGGGGGGAATAATAATAATAAAACTAGAGGCTCAGGTGAGCCTGTATCGCTCACCTGACATGCTGAATACATCTAAGTTACTATTTAAATCCCATACTGCCATAGGGTTCTATGTTAAAACTATGTCTGCTCATGGCAGCCATCTTGGATGGAGGTCGTGGTCACCGGACACAATTTTGAAAGTATACTACCCAAGGACCATCCATGCCATGTTTGCTTTAAATTGGCTGACTGGTTTCAGAAGAGAAGACTTTTAAACAATTTTCCCATAGGGTCCTATGTTAAAACTATGTCTGCTGACGGCGGCCATTTTGAACCGAGATCGGGATCACTGAACACAATTTTGGAAGTTGACCACCTAAGGACCATCGATGACATGTTTGCTATATTGGCTTACTAGTTTCAGAGGAGAAGATTTTAAAACATTTTTTCCCATAGGGTCCTATGTTAAAACTACAGTATGTCTGCTGAAGGTGGCCATCTTGGATGGAGGTCAGGGTCACTGGACACAATTTTGAAAATTGACTACTTAAGGACCATCCATGCCATGTTTGCTTTAAATTGGCTTAGTGGTTTCAGAGAAGAAGATTTTTAAATATATTTCCCATAGGGTCCTATGTTAAAACTATGTTCGCTGATGGTTGCCATCTTGGATGCAGGTCGGGGTCACAGGACATAATTTTGAAAGTTGACCACCTAAGGACCATTCATCCCATGTTTGCTTTAAACTGACTTACTGGTTTCAGAGGAGAAGACTTTTAAACATTTTTTCCGTAGGGTCCTATGTTAAAATTAAGTCGAGTCATGGTGGCCATCTTGAATTTCCGATCAGCAAACGATTCACAAGTTTAGTACAGGACCACCCAATGATCATTCCTGCAAAGTCACAAGAAGATTTTTAAAATTTCGACCAATCAGAACACATTATAGGCCCTGGCAGCCATGTTGGATTTCCGATCAGCACCAAAAACAAAAATCTTGTATATGACCATCCAATGAACATTTCTGCCAAGTTTGATTCAAATCTGTTTTGTGGTTTCAGAAAAAAAGATGAAAATGTGAAATTCCCATAGGGTCCTATGTTAAACTAAGTCGAGTCATGGTGGCCATCTTGAATTTCCGATCGGCAAACGATTCACAAGTTTAGTACGGGACCACCCAATGATCATTCCTGCAAAGTCACAATTCAATTGGCTTAGTGGTTTCTAACAAGAAGATTTTTAAAATTTCGACCAATCAGAACACATTATGGGCCCTGGCAGCCATGTTGGATTTCCGATCAGCGCCAAAAACACAAATCTTGTATATGACCATCCAATGAACATTTCTGCCAAGTTTGGTTCAAATCTGTTTTGTGGTTTCAGAAAAAAAGATGAAAATGTGAAATTCCCATAGGGTCCAATGTTAAACTAAGTCGAGTCATGGCGGCCATCTTGAATTTCCGATTGGCAAACGATTCACAAGTTTAGTACAGGACCACCCAATGATCATTCCTGCAAAGTCACAATTCAATTGGCTTAGTGGTTTCTATCAAGAAGATTTTTAAAATTTCAACCAATCAGAACACATTATGGAACCTGGCAGCCATGTTGGATTTCCGATCAGCGCCAAAAACAAAAATCTTGTATATGACCATCCAATGAACATTTCTGCCAAGTTTGATTCAAATCTGTTTTGTGGTTTCAGAAAAAAAGATGAAAATGTGAAATTCCCATAGGGTCCTATGTTAAACTAAGTCGAGTCATGGTGGCCATCTTGAATTTCCGATCGGCAAACGATTCACAAGTTTAGTACAGGACCACCCAATGATCATTCCTGCAAAGTCACAATTCAATTGGCTGAGTGGTTTCTAACAAGAAGATTTTTAAAATTTCGACCAATCAGAACACATTATGGGCCCTGGCAGCCATGTTGGATTTCCGATCAGCACCAAAAACAAAAATCTTGTATATGACCATCCAATGAACATTTCTGCCAAGTTTGATTCAAATCTGTTTTGTGGTTTCAGAAAAAAAGATGAAAATGTGAAATTCCCATAGGGTCCTATGTTAAACTAAGTCGAGTCATGGTGGCCATCTTGAATTTCCGATCGGCAAACGATTCACAAGTTTAGTACGGGACCACCCAATGATCATTCCTGCAAAGTCACAATTCAATTGGCTTAGTGGTTTCTAACAAGAAGATTTTTAAAATTTCGACCAATCAGAACACATTATGGGCCCTGGCAGCCATGTTGGATTTCCGATCAGCGCCAAAAACACAAATCTTGTATATGACCATCCAATGAACATTTCTGCCAAGTTTGGTTCAAATCTGTTTTGTGGTTTCAGAAAAAAAGATGAAAATGTGAAATTCCCATAGGGTCCAATGTTAAACTAAGTCGAGTCATGGCGGCCATCTTGAATTTCCGATTGGCAAACGATTCACAAGTTTAGTACAGGACCACCCAATGATCATTCCTGCAAAGTCACAATTCAATTGGCTTAGTGGTTTCTATCAAGAAGATTTTTAAAATTTCAACCAATCAGAACACATTATGGAACCTGGCAGCCATGTTGGATTTCCGATCAGCGCCAAAAACAAAAATCTTGTATATGACCATCCAATGAACATTTCTGCCAAGTTTGATTCAAATCTGTTTTGTGGTTTCAGAAAAAAAGATGAAAATGTGAAATTCCCATAGGGTCCTATGTTAAACTAAGTCGAGTCATGGTGGCCATCTTGAATTTCCGATCGGCAAACGATTCACAAGTTTAGTACAGGACCACCCAATGATCATTCCTGCAAAGTCACAATTCAATTGGCTGAGTGGTTTCTAACAAGAAGATTTTTAAAATTTCGACCAATCAGAACACATTATGGGCCCTGGCAGCCATGTTGGATTTCCGATCAGCGCCAAAAACACAAATCTTGTATATGACCATCCAATGAACATTTCTGCCAAGTTTGGTTCAAATCTGTTTTGTGGTTTCAGAAAAAAAGATGAAAATGTGAAATTCCCATAGGGTCCAATGTTAAACTAAGTCGAGTCATGGCGGCCATCTTGAATTTCCGATTGGCAAACGATTCACAAGTTTAGTACAGGACCACCCAATGATCATTCCTGCAAAGTCACAATTCAATTGGCTTAGTGGTTTCTATCAAGAAGATTTTTAAAATTTCAACCAATCAGAACACATTATGGAACCTGGCAGCCATGTTGGATTTCCGATCAGCGCCAAAAACAAAAATCTTGTATATGACCATCCAATGAACATTTCTGCCAAGTTTGATTCAAATCTGTTTTGTGGTTTCAGAAAAAAAGATGAAAATGTGAAATTCCCATAGGGTCCTATGTTAAACTAAGTCGAGTCATGGTGGCCATCTTGAATTTCCGATCGGCAAACGATTCACAAGTTTAGTACAGGACCACCCAATGATCATTCCTGCAAAGTCACAATTCAATTGACTTGGTGGTTTCTGACAAGAAGATTTTTAAAATTTCAGCCAATGAGAACACATTATGGACCCTGGCAGCCATGTTGGATTTCAAATCAGCACCAAAAACACAAATCTGGTAGAGGACCATCCAGTGAACATTTCTGGCAAGTTTGGCTGATTTCTGTTCAGCGGTTTCAGAGAAGATTTAAATGTGAAAAGCTAACGGACGACGGACGCTTACCCATGACAAAAGCTCACATGGCCTATGGCTGCTTACCCATGACAAAAGCTCACATGGCCTATGGCCAGGTGAGCTAAAAAACCAAAACCAAAAATTAAATACAAAACACAAGCAGTCATTACCATTTATCCTTCTTTCCAAATATGTTGAAGACAACAGATACTATCTAGAATATGCACGAATATTTGTGAAAATTGCCCCTTGCAGAATGTGTATTGCACTCACATGCATAAGATTCTACTCAGGATAATATTCACCAACATTCATGCAATAACCCTATATTATTATGCAATGTGCAAATTGCAAATATAACAATATTATTGTATTTCACCTTCAGGTTCTTTATCATCCTTTTCACTTTCAGCAGATTGGACAATTAAATGTTTGGTTGGAGGGTCTCCACAATATGAGCATAAATTGGTTTCACTGTCAGTAGGAAGCTCATATTGTGAGCAGTCACATTCTTCAAGTAAGCATTTTCCTCTGAGAATTCCTCGTCTGTCCATGAAATACTGCACTACAAATGACAAAAATCAATATTATTTATTATAATTTCACAAGACTTTTAGACAAAAAAAACCCCAATTACTGGGAACATGATTTCAAAAATATACATGTATTTAGGGTTAGTAAGGCCACAAAAAAATTAACAACTTATTCGTTGGACTTCATTACATGCTTACTTACTTGTGAAACAGGTTATTGATCGATTTTTATTTATGTGTATATGACAGGGTGTGTAAAGTGCCACGTGTACTTTTCAACATTTGTTTTTGGGAACGAAAGCTGATTTTTTTTGTGTAGAGTTTTAAGTTTCATTTTCTATTGGTTTGGTATGGTGCGGCGAAAATTAACCATACCAGAAAGGTGGCATGCATAACGGTGATCTTAGCCATAGAAGGGTGGCAGACCACATCAGGGAATGCGAGCACGACAACCCACAAAACGTCCACAGTTGACATTACGTCATCGCCATGCTCGATTTGACAGGTCACATGATCATTTGGGGTGAACTGTTCGCACATGGAGACGGGTCCACTGGTTTGATGAAAGTCGTTTTTTGTTACGCCCTACCGACGGTCGTGCAAGGGTTTGGTGCCAACGAAACACTTCATTTCAGGACAACCACATTTTGGGAACAACTGCTTTTGGGGGTGGGGGTGTAACTGTCTGGGGTTGTTTTTCTTTTGACTGTAAGTTGGACTTGTACGTTCTTGGTGGTAATCTGACAGGCCAAAAATACCGTGACAATGTGCTCGCTCCACGTGTAGTCCCCCATTTCGACAATCATGCGTTGGCTGACAGGCCAATGTTCATGGACGACAACGCTAGGCCACATAGAGCCCGAATTGTACAACGTTGTTTATAGCAAGAGACTGTTCAGACAATTCTATAGCCTGCGATGTCGCCAGACATGAACCCTATAGAGCATGCATGGGACTTTATTGGCCGAAAAATTAACCAACGCAATCCAAAATGTCAAAATATTGACGAATTAAGGACTGCTATCTGCAACAGTTCCCCCAAGAACGGCTTAGGCGTCTTGTGCGAAGCATGACGAGGCGTATTACAGAACTTCACAATAAACGCGGTGGATATACTCGTTATTGGTTTTTATGCCTTACACATACGCACAATAGATGCATTTAAAAGTTTTTAAAATCTGAAGACTCTGCATTATAATGCAATGTTAAAAACTTCCATCAAAGACAAACTGGTTTTACGTTTTTCCAGCGCCTGTTTTGAACCTCATTTTTGCCACGTCATAGTCACGTCTTTTAGGATGATAAATACTTCATAGATTGGTAATTTTAGAGCCCTTGGTGTAGTCTTTTAAGAAGTGTAAGAAAAATGGTGATATCTATTTTATTGTTTTAACAGTATTGATGTAAAAAAATATATCGATAACAATATAGGGTGGTGCTTAACTTTTGTCGGAGTGTATATATATTTGTTTTAAAACCAAGCCTGACTCACACACATCATGGCAATTGTTCAACAGATAACATGTAATTGCTTAACAAAATCATTAAAGAAAAATAGAACTACTAATTTTCAAATCCATTCATTCACGTCACTGCCAGTTATATTTGATTTGATTTGATTTTTGGTGTTTAACGCCAATTTCAGCAATATTTCAGCTATATCATGGCGACCAGTTTTAGTGGTAGAGGAAGCCGGAGTACCCAGAGAGAACCACCGACCCTGGGCAAGCAACTGGTATAATCTTTATCACTTGCGACTGCGAGTCGAGTGCACCCTTTTTGTAATTTACAAAGCTGGGCGCGAACCCACGCCGTATTGGTGATAGGCTTGTATGAGCTGTTAGATCCAAGGACCCAACTCATTGAGCCACCCGGGCCCCGCCAGTTATATTTGGCAAGACTAAGAAATCGCATACAATGAAACATAATGCAAACCGTCATGTTATAGATTATATTGTCTGTTCATTGCCTCATGTAGTACACTATCTGTGTGTCTTGAGTGAATAAAGTATTGAGGGTTAGGGGATAGGCTTATGGCGTTTAATGCCACTTCAACAATATTTTGGCTATATCCTGGCGGTCAGTTTTATTGGTGGAGGAAACCGGAGTATTCGGAAAATTCCACCCACCTGACGCAAGTCATTGACAAACGTTATCACATAATGTTGTGCCCCTCGCCCTGATCGGGAGTCGAACCCACAATATCAGTGGTGAAAAGCACCGACTGCATAGGTAGTTGTATTTCCAACCTCACATATACGCAGCGTCGCTACTGTTCTGCTTTTGCTGTTATTTATAAAAATCAAAGCACTAAAAGCACTGAGATGCGGGCTAACCTTTCAAGCTCAACGTGAAAGCCTTGAAATAAAAGAAAATGGGTGTTGGAAATAACATTTAGGCTTTGCCAACCGGAGACATCTGTATAACCGTTCAACTAGTCCTTTAGCAGCCATGTTTGTGATGAATCAACACCAAAGCAACACCACTAAGAAAACATATACTTCAAGTTGGTTAAATGGAAAGATTTCAATAAATTGTCAAAATGTAAATGTTATTTACTATAGGCTACTGTTTGTAGCCAGCCTGCCCACAGGTTTTTTCATCTGGGGGTACATGTACCCTTTTACCTTCATTTTTGGGGGTGCAATCTCTAACTCTTCATTTGGGGGTACAAAGAAAATTAACTGCATTTTCTCCACGCAAGGTCGTGCACCATGCTGTTTTTTTTTAAATATTATGCAGAGTTGGCGAAGACTTTTTTTTTCTGTCTGACATTGGGTCAGACAGGAAGTCGGGTTCTGTCTGACCCATGGCCTTTGTGTCTTTCCCACCATTTTTTTTGTAATATTGTATATAACCTGTCAAATTTTGTTTTTTATACAGAACTGAATGCAAGATTACCTGTATATAGTCATGATCAATTAAATGTTTTTCTGTATACATATTTTTATCTAAAATGATAAGGCAGATATGGCCAACAATCCGTATCTAATGGTCCGATTACGTTCCGAATATTATACATCAATGTCAGTTTCCGGTTTACCTACATTTTTAATTTCAGTTAAGAATATGAATCTGTTGTCATCTTCAATATATAAGCATCTCAAAACATATTTAATTAAACACAAACAATCTTTGATACTTGGGGAATGTGGAAGTCAACTTATTTCTGTGCTCAGTAATATATTTCAGTTTTAATGTTCCACGTTTTGCAGGTGCTCGCTCCTACTAAAAGGATGTTTACATTTACGTATAGGAGTTTCGATTACAAATAGGAACGTGTCGGTCTGACAGAATAAATAAACAAATTTCAAGTCTCTGTCTGACATTTTAATAAAACTGAAAACGGAATTTAATGCCATTGGCAGTGGAAACTGGGAGTGAATAAATTTCAATCGTCAACTGGACGACCACAAAGTAATATTTTCGTGATGGACATTAGGACAGACACGGTTCATTAATTAATCGGACCGACCGTTATTCTTCCGGTCCGACGATTTTCGCCAACTCTGATTTAACAGTAGCAGTTCTTATGATTGGACAAATAAAAAATAAGGAACCAATAGAATTGGGCGATCTATAAAACATATCATCTCACTTAAAATATGCAAGGAACGCTCTGATTGGATAATATTACCGAAATTAACTAATCAGAACAACTCTATTATACGTACTTTGAAGTGAATTGTAAACAAAAGGTAATTTTTATACAGTGCTCGCAACGGGTTCTCTACGTGCACGCACGTAGGGTTCAATTATACGTGCATGATTTTTATTCTACGTGAAACACGTACTACAGTACATGAATGGGCATGCTGTGTAGCCATGTTGAATTTCCCTCCAAGCATACAATAATCTTATTGCATTCAACAAACAAATTAACATATATCATCTTCATATTTCCATGTCATGGCAGTTTAGACAAATCATTACATTTAAATATTAATCATGTTTGATATACTGGCACCTTGATGTTTCAGACCTGATTGATAAGGTTATAATGCATAAATATAAGAGATTAAACGCAACTTAATGTGTTCACTTAAGAATGGTAAAGCTGTAAAAAAATAAGTTTGCAAATCAACATTTTTTTGGACCCAACATTGCTTTATTTAAAAAAAATACTTAGCAGTTCATATAATAACATATATCAATTACTATGAAAATAGCACCAAAAGCAGTAAATTAAGAATAATTAATAATAGCCAAATTTATAGTACAATTATTGACACCATGGGTCAGACTTTTCCAGTTGGAATATCTTAATTATAATCTTTTGTCATTTGAATAATGATCTTATTCTGAAATAATGGGAAAAGGAAACAACTGTAGCAATGAGTAAACCTATTACATATTATACACATGTAAATAACACACAAGTGTGTAAAATTTATCTGAAAATGTCAAAGGTACGATTCCCACAAATGCATAGATAACGGTAAATTCAGTTCCCCGGTATATCAAAGAGACAGGGGTTAAAGTTATGGGTGTTAAATGCTACTTTCAACAATATTTCAGTTATATCGTGGATGTCAGATTTATTACTGGAGGAAACCGGAGTACCCGAAGAAAACCACGAACCTGCCGAAAGTCACTGACAAACTGTATTACATAATGCTGTATCTAGTACACCTAGCCTGAGTGGCATGTAGGTAAAAGGTGGCAATGGTGCAGCTGCAGGATTATCAGAGATTTTATTGCCACAGGTAAAAAGATGATATAATGGTATAATAATATTTAACGGAAAGTATTCACTAATCTTTATTTCTATGACTATGCCTATGGTGTTTAACACCACTTTCAAACAATATTTCAGCTATATCGTGGCGGTCAGTTTGATTGGTTTGAGGAAACCGGAGTACACAACCGACCTGTCTCAAGTCACTGACAAACGTTATCACATAATGTTGTATCAAGTACTCCTCGCCACGACCGGGATTGGAACTCACAACGTCAGTGGTGATAAGCACTAATTGCACAGGTAGTTTCAGAGAGAAAAAGATTATAAAAAATATCGCATTGCAGACAGAAAACGATCCTTGATGAAATACTGTTTGTATTATGCTACGTTATATAAAATTAAAAAAAATCATACTAGATATTCAAATCTATCCACGAAAAAACATTGCTAAGCTGGCTATTCTGATATGAAAATGTTAAGTTTATAGGAAATAAATGCCACACATTAATATTGATTATTTTACAGCTTTCTTTCTTTTTGTATATCATAATAAGTGCAAAAAAACCCAATACTGAAGTCTTAAAAAATCATTACTCCTTGTAATTAGGAATTCAAATTCTTTTCAAAGAAATTAGAAATTACAAAAATTATTAACAACACAAAGCGTGAAGCTCCATCATTCCTTTTGAATTATGCATTTTAAGAACACTAAACATATACAATAAGTACTAAACCTCTACAAACAGCACAATGTAATAAATATATACACTATGCTATTACTTTTTCACTTGATAAAATGTTTGGTTGATATTCAATGGAGTTTTATCATGTGACAGTAGATTTGATGACAACATCATATGTATTGTAGCGGGCTAGCTGGTGAAATAGATAGACCACAAGTTCTATTCTATCCCTTGATAGAATCCTCAAATATACCAAGATATAACTGATGTAAAAATATGGACAAGGTGATTCTATGTGTCGCTATGTATGTCTCGCGTACGGTACTAACTTTCAGTACCGGGTCATTTAAACTTCACTAAGGCGAACGGAAAACATGGCAAAATTGATGGAATACATGTTCAGTTATAACTAGTTTATTTTTATACTATTTTGATAATTCAATATTCAGCAATAAAATAATTATCCGGATCCTGAGACCTTACAGGATATATGGATAAATACAATTTTAACAAAATATATGTCTCCAGATACACTTTTTATACACGAACATGAATTGATATCTCAATATTATGTTTTAAGGTGTTTATGTAGTATTGTGTTTTGTAATTACAAATGTATATATCTGTTTAAACAGAATTGAGACCTGGTTTTTAGTTCTTATATTGATGGTTCTGCCTTTCAATGAGTAAAATCTATTACAATTGAAAGTGTTTACTGACTAAACACTAATACAGAGATTATGCAATATGTGTTTAATAGTTAATCATATACTGTTGATCTCAAAATTTACTCAGAGCAAACTGATACTCTATTAATTAATACCCTAACTAACAAATCTTATATAGCCTTATGAAGTGTTTAAGGATTAAACACTAGAATTTCAAGTTTCTTATATTATCTATTTAAATTTGGACAAGACAAGTACTAACTACCTCGCTAGTAATGTATGTCTTGAATTTCTAAAATATTGGTATTTTACATATAGTTTATCAAGACAGGTACTAACAATCTCGCTAGTAATGTATGTCTTGAATTATTACAAGTTTATATCTATTTAAATTTGGACAAGACAAGTACTAACTACCTCGCTAGTAATGTATGTCTTGAATTTCTAAAATATTGGTATTTTACATATAGTTTAACAAGACAGGTACTAACAATCTCGCTAGTAATGTATGTCTTGAATTATTACAAGTTTATATCTATTTAAATTTGGACAAAACATGTACTAACTACCTCGCTAGTAATGTATGTCTTGAATTTCTAAAATATTGGTATTTTACATATAGTTTAACAAGACATGTACTAACAACCTCGCTAGTAATGTATGTCTTGAATTATTACAAGACAAAAGTTTATGTCTATTTAAATTTGGACAAGACAGGTACTAACAATCTCGCTAGTAATGTATGTCTTGAGTTTCTAAATAGTGACTCATATTTTTGTATAACTGGAGATCAGTGACAAAATAATTATACTCATAACCAATATAATTTCAATACCTCATATAGACAAAATTCTGGCTAAAACATTAACCTAAACCACTCAATTTATTAACTGAATTGGTTCTTCAATGCAAAACAAAATTAAACTAATTTGATCAATTCTGAACTTTTCACTAAAATAACAAAGAACTTCAACTTGAACATTTTGATTTTCACAAAAAGTTTGTAATGAATTATTAAAAAAAATGTATTTAAACCTTAATTTACTATTATCAGTCAAGAAAATATCTTACTTTAAATATTCAGAAAATTTAACACAATCCTGCTTTTGAAAATAATTTTTAACTGACGTCTGCTTTCGAAAATAAATGAGCCTGAAATTAAATGAATGTGAAGTGACGTCAGTTTCAGCGTTACGTCGCTATTTATAGTTGCACAAAAATATCTGTGCAGTGCACCAAAATCTGGTGCAGGCTTGCGCATTGAATATAAATTTATTAATCAATCAAAACAGTGTATCGAAAAATCTTTGACCAATCAAAATAAGTGCACCAAAAGTTGGTGCAGGCTGGTGCATGAAAGCCTAAATCAATAATAAATAATCTCGAACCAATCAGAAAAATTGATACATCAAATACTCAAAAGCGAATTATAACAATATATCATCAATTATGATAAAACAATAAATTATGTCCATTTTACATAAATATAAAATTCATCAAAACAAATTTCATCAATAGCAATTATGTAATATAACCTCTGAGTTCAAAAGTCAATAATGGCCGACGACGAGAAAGTGGAAGTGTTAGCCAACACAGAGATCGAAAAATTAACACGTTTAACTAAATACTATCGACTTCAGAATATGATTCTAGGAACAAATATGACGTAAAGAAACAATAGATATTTGTAAGTTAATATGCCGTGCCCTAAGAAATGACAAATTTTATGAAACATGTGTTGATCTCTGTTTCGCTACAAGAAGGGGACATCTCAAAATACAAAATAACCATAATATTATCATCACCATGTGCTAATTAATATCAGGGGTAAACTTTATCACTTAATTCATTCTGAATTCGAATGAAACAATATTTCTGATTACTATACAGAAATGAATATCAACAATTGTGTTTTCTGTAATCTCCATTTTTTCTTGGTTTTACATGACGTATTTATTTCCTGGTTCACATAAGCTACCCAACACCCGAGTCGATCATGCATGAGACTGACGAGTTATGTCCCCTGGCTCATGGTCTCCTTTGCTCAATTTGTGATAACGCAGCTTGAGACATGTTAATCAGCCTAATCATACGGGGCCGTAGCTATAATCCGACAGTCCGATAGTCCGACAAATGCTTGAAACTGATGAAAGTTTTGAAAAATAATTTGGCCAAAGATGATATATTCGTAATTTCAGGATATGGGCCATTCATTTTTATACGCCCGTCAAAATACGGGCTTATTATGGCATACCGCTGTTCGTCCGTCCATCCACGCCTCGTACGATAACATATCTCACTTGATCCCCCCGTATCATGGCACAGTTGTTTATTTTGTCATATTCCGATGCTGTTTCTTTCTGTGATATAAGGGGTCACTTGGGGACAATTCCTTCAATCGTAACTTTTTATATATGCGCTTGTCGTAGAAGGCGACTATAGCAGGGTCACCCGTCGGAATCCCGGGGAATAAAAATAGGACCAACTTGTCGTCGGAAGAGACAGAAAAACATGTTCTTGTGTTAAGTCGTTGCCCATGTTGACCCATCACAAATTCCCCTCTTTCTTATTTTTTTGTTTACAAACTTTTCTAATCCTGAATATGACTGAAATATTGCTTGCTGCACCTTAAGCAATCAATCAATCAATCAATTCGCACACATTATTGTATCCAGCTCTATTGATGTGTCGACATTGCTTTTTAACATAAATATTCCATGATAAAGGGCGGGGGACACTGGTACGCTCACCTTTTTGTCTTTTCCTTTTTTTGGTATTCATTTATTTTATCTTTCTTTTCAATAGTGACTTTTCTTGGCTGAACTTGGCTACACGCTACTTGAATAAAGCCTGAAGTAGTCGCTACTAAAAAATATACGGGATACTTACACTACCGGTTCATCACGACTGGATCCAGGTTTTTATGGAGTCCGTGTTGTTCATATATGTGGTTTTTTGAGTTCTTGTGTGTCCCTGCCAATTGTTTGTCCGTCTATGATATCGTGTTTCCGATGTTCTGGACCTTTCTTTGGTGAGTAAACGGTTCGGTTTCTGGCCCCATATTACACATGTTATAGTGTTAACTTTCAAAGAAATAAAGCATTTGTCGGACTATCGGACTGTCGGATTATAGGTCGGACCCCAATCATACATGGGCTGGTTTTGGGCGCTGGACATAAGGCTAAATATAAGCGATTGGTGCTGCAGTGTATCAATGGTGTGAGTTCAAATCCCGTCGAGGGAAGAACAAAAATTTGACAGCTCAAAGATCTAATTCTAACACTGTTTGGTTTATTTTTCAGACGTATATATTTAAGGAATAACAGTACTGTATTTGAAGAGTTGGAGGTGTCAAATGCCGTTTTACTGTTATTCCTATTCTTTTGAAATTCTCCCAAAGTGTACACACTAGTTTGAAAACATACAAATAAATGACGAAATATATGCACTTTTCAAATTCCTTCCGCTAAAAAAATAGTAATGTAGTTGTTTAAGGATCAGCCATCTTGAAAACGTGAAATCCTACATGTCATATGTACAACAATGCACAAAAATAATTAAAATGCCTGCCTTGAAAACTTATTTTAGTTAAATTCTATCTAAATTGAAGCGTACACGAAGCCAAATAACGTCTGATCTTTACATTTTAAACTGGAAGTCTTCATATGACGTCACGTATTTATGTGCCAAAGTCGTTCAACAATATTTCCCGGAATTTTACTTTTTGTGATTTTTAGACCCAGGGATATGCAAGAATACATTTTTATGTTCAGTATTGCATTAGAATGGATAGTAAACTCAATTTGCGACCATCAAATCTCCAATTGATGCCGTGAAATTTTCAAATACAATACAGTTATCTCCTAAATAGGCCGTCAGCGTCAAATTCATAGTCGGTAATATCTGGATCAGCCATATTGTTTACACAAAAGTGCATTCGGCGTAGGAATATAGCATTCCTTCAGGCCTGTCAACTGCAGATCTGACGGCTCTCGATAGCCAATGAAAATACGCGTTACATTATAATTGCATTAGAATATAAGTTATTTACGTTCCTATCCGTAGATATGGAGATTTTAACACCCTGAAGTAGCCAAGTACACCCTGAGGCGCAGCCGAAGTGTGTACAAGCTACTGAAGGGTGTTAAAATCTCCATATCTACGGATAGGAACATAGATAACGAATTTATCCCCGGTTATAGTCAAAAATAAGACATGTTGGACCCTGACGGCCCCCGTAAAAGTGACGTTTTCTTTGTTTTTGGAAAGAATAGGTAAATAATATGAAAGTTTCGAGTGTTTTTTACCCGGTGTAGGGTACTACCTACAGTTGATCAAAGTAACAGCTTTATATTCAATATATAGTCAAAATTAACTAAATTTGATTTTGGAGCGCAACGTCGCGAGCTTTACGTCATATTACCCCCATTTTGAAAATTATAACAACATTTGATTGGTTAAATGGCTAGTTACACCCGGTAATATAGCCTAGCAACACCCGGGAATATGGGTTTTTTATACCCGGGGTTTTAACCAATCAAAAGTTGTTATAATTTTCAAACCGGGGATAAATATATATATATAAATGATATGTGTGATCAAAGTACATATACATATAGAAATACTACACAATTAACAGAATGAGGTGACATATGATGTATACAGAATGAGGTGTAAGTGACATATGATGTATACAGAATGAGGTGTAAGTGACATATGATGTATACACAATGAGGTGTAAGTGACATATGATGTATACAGAATGAGGTGTAAGTGACATATGGTGTATACAGAACGAGGTGTAAGTGACATATGATGCATAACGAAAGAGGTGTAAGTGACATATGATGTATACAGAATGAGGTGTAAGTGACATATGATGTATACAGAATGAGATGTAAGTGACATATGATGTATACAGAATGAGGTGTAAGTGACATATGATGTATACAGAATGAGGTGACATATGATGTATACAGAATGAGGTGTAAGTGACATATGATGTATACAGAATGAGGTGACATATGATGTATACAGAATGAGGTGTAAGTGACACATGATGCATACAGAATGAGGTGTGACATATGATGTATACAGAATGAGGTGTAAGTGACATATGATGTATACAGAATGAGGTGTAAGTGACATATGATGTATACAGAATGAGGTGTAAGTGACATATGATGTATACAGAATGAGGTGTAAGTGACATATGATGTATACAGAATGAGGTGTGACATATGATGTATACAGAATGAGGTGTAAGTGACATATGATGTATACAGAATGAGGTGTGACATATGATGTATACAGAATGAGGTGTAAGTGACATATGATGTATACAGAATGAGGTGTAAGTGACATATGATGTATACAGAATGAGGTGTGACATATGATGTATACAGAATGAGGTATGACATATGATGTATACAGAATGAGGTGTAAGTGACATATGATGTATACAGAATGAGGTGTAAGTGACATATGATGTATACAGAATGAGGTGTGACATATGATGTATACAGAATGAGGTATGACATATGATGTATACAGAATGAGGTGTAAGTGACATATGATGTATACAGAATGAGGTGTAAGTGACATATGATGTATACAGAATGAGGTGTAAGTGACATATGATGTATACAGAATGAGGTATAAGTGACATATGATGTATACAGAATGAGGTGTAAGTGACATATGATGTATACAGAATGAGGTGTAAGTGACATATGATGTATACAGAATGAGGTGTGACATATGATGTATACAGAATGAGGTGTAAGTGACATATGATGTATACAGAATGAGGTGTAAGTGACATATGATGTATACAGAATGAGGTGTAAGTGACATATGATGTATACAGAATGAGGTGTAAGTGACATATGATGTATACAGAATGAGGTGTGACATATGATGTATACAGAATGAGGTGTGATATATGATGTATACAGAATGAGGTGTGACATATGATGTATACAGAATGAGGTGTGACATATGATGTATACAGAATGAGGTGTAAGTGACATATGATGTATACAGAATGAGGTGTAAGTGACATATGATGTATACAGAATGAGGTGTAAGTGACATATGATGTATACAGAATGAGGTGTGACATATGATGTATACAGAATGAGGTGTGACATATGATGTATACAGAATGAGGTGTAAGTGACATATGATGTATACAGAATGAGGTGTGACATATGATGTATACAGAATGAGGTGTAAGTGACATATGATGTATACAGAATGAGGTGTGACATATGATGTATACAGAATGAGGTGTGACATATGATGTATACAGAATGAGGTGTAAGTGACATATGATGTATACTGAATGAGGTGTAAGTGACATATGATGTATACAGAATGAGGTGTAAGTGACATATGATGTAGACAGAATGTGATGTGGTTTCATAATATAAACAACAATAATACATACATTCAATGTATAATAAATAAATAAATATTTTCAATTAAGGTGGTTAGGTTGGTAAATGGACAGAAAGTCACAATTAATATTTTTTAGTTTGAAAAACCTCTAGGACAAGAAGTCACAATTAATTTTGGGTTAAAAAATGTGATAACAATAAAAGTCACAATACACATTTAACCTGTATATGGGACATTAAGAGTTAATACTTTTTTAACTTATTATTTGCTTAATACACATGTTAATTAAATGATCAGTTTTGTTTAATTATCACTTTATATGATCACTTTTCATTATTACCCAATGTTTTTTATCCTTCATATAAAGCCATTCAGTCTTTATTTTTTTAATAATTGACATTTACTGATTGCTACATGCATGAATGCAAATTCTGTTTGATTAATTTATAAATTTAAAATGATTTTTAATACATCTTCTACAGAAATATCAATTACAATACCATTTTTTTCAATTTACAAATTGGAACCTTTTGTCCTATTTGTCGAAAAATGTCACTTGTGACTTTCTGTCCTACGTTATGTTACACTAATACTTGAGCAGTGTGATTTGCCCTAACATCAAGGACTTCTTTTATAAAAGAACATAAAGCTTTTAAATCTTTAAAGGACTGAGGATCAATAAGATTTTTTATATTATTATTTTTATCAAAATTGTCAAAATCTAAAAATATCAATTTGTTGGCTACCTCTTTGTATGTTGTGCAAATTAATAGAAAATGAATTTCATCTTCTGCTAAATTTTTACAATATTTACAAAAACACTGATATAAATAAATGCCTACAATAATAAACATTTTCATTCATGGAAAATGGGTGCCTTATTTATTTCTTAAAATATAAAAAAAAAGTTTATAGAGAAAGAAAAAGAAATCATTCGATTAGTGACATTTGTTTTTAAAGCATTCAATAGTTAACGTATTTAACTTTTATACAAAAATTGTTAAAAATGTTGTCTTTTAAAAAAAATTGTAATAAAAAAGGTGGCAAATTGCATTAACTTTGATGATCTAAAATAACATTATATAGTTTTTATTTCCTTTAAAATGGATCAAGAGATGGTGATTTGAATTTGTTTATATAGTTTTAAATACTTTCATTGTGATTTGTTTGTACATAGATATAGGATGCCTCAATATGCTACACTTGATTTATGGCCGTAACTTATATTAAAGATGTTTTTTAAACTCGAGGACGTTTCTCAGTCATCTCTCATCTCTCATCTCAGGGCTTTGCCTTCGATGAGAGATGAGTGAGAAACGTCCTCTCGTTTTAAAAAAAACATCGTTAATCACTTATACTAACCATGTATTAAAAATTTACTGACCGTGTATTGAGTATACACGGTTTTTGAATATACACGGTTTACAGGTGATCACTTTAACCCAATGAGGTTCCTAGAAGTTTGTAAGAAGTAAGATTCATCCATACAGAGATATGACACCATAATAGATTTAAATTGCATGCGTGTTGATCAACTGTTGTATGCTAGATCAATACAATTATTTTAATCTTTTTGATTCACACAAGGATTTGTATTGTATACTATACAAATCCTTTATTCACATAATAACTTTGTTCTGAGAAAAAAAAATGTATAAATTGAAACATTGTTTCTTTTCAATATTTCAACATATTATTAGCATTAAATCCATCAATTATGTTAAACTTTTATTTGTTTTAGCTGCAACATAAATTTCTGTACAAGCATGGAGGGGGGGGGGGTCAAAGATCTACAATTCTTACATCGATTTGCTTTGTTATTTTTGTTTTTTGTTTTTGAAATTTATATTATAATATATTTGGTCTACTATAATACTATGATACTACTTTGTATTATTTTTTTTAAATGTATGGAGACCTTTCTATTTAAAAAAGGCAATCATGCAATGGCTATTTATTTTCTACTATTTGTGATTCCTTCATTGATCAATGTACACACCTTTTCCATAACTAGAGTATAGCTTGTTGTTTTATATTTATATATCCCCCTTCCTAACCCCAACAAACAAGCTTGAGGTTATAGGAATCATTACCCTATGTGCATATGGTCTCTATAAACACCGCAAAGGACCTCCTTTGTGCACAAAGGAGCACAAAGGACCATAAGGCACATATTAAATTTCAAGTAAAAAAAAAATGAAATTCACGTGAAAGAAAAACATACGAATTGTATTTATTAAGCCTTTAATAACGATTAATGTGTCACATGTTGAATAGTAATGAAGAAAATAAGTGTTCAGACACTGTTCAGACTCTGTTCAGACAATGTCCAGAATGTTCAGTAAAGTTCAAACTCTGTTGAGAATCTGTTCAGAATTTTCAGACTGTTCAGACTTTTTCAGAATTGTTAGTAATGAACAGACTCTGTTCAGAATTTTCAGTAATGTTCAGAATTTCTAGCACAAAAACTGGTCTTTTCAGAATTTCTTGACTTTGTAGCGAATGCAAGTCAAATCGCCCCACTGCAAAATCGCCCCCGTCAATATCGCCCCCACATTTATCAAAATAACCCCATACAAAATGTACATACATTTATTTATTTTGTCCATATAGAAGTTTAGTATATACAGTTTATACAGAGACAAAATCGATACCTCTAACACACAGGCGCTCGTGGCACGGAATTACCCCCCTTTTTGTTTACATATTTATTTCCAAAAAATTTCTTTATTTCTTTATTATTTTATCTCTTTTTCCTTAATTAGTATATATAGGATCGAAACATGTAAGTTGCTGTTAACATAAGATTGCATGAATATTGACACGAACAAGTTAAAATAAGGAAAAAGAGATGAAATAATAAAGAAATAAAGAAAATTTATTGAAAATAAATATGTAAACAGAAAGTTAGAAAAAAGAGGGGGGAGGGTAATTCCGTGCCACGAGCGCCCCTGTGCTCTAACACAAAACATGACCGCTCAGTAACAAAATACTATACCTTTTCTGCGGGAAAAATCAGGAAGTTCCATAGTCTTGCATGGTGATCATTTGTGTGGATCCGTTGTTAATAAACCACTTTCATTTCTATCTCATTTTTATCTTCGGACCATTCATGTTAAATTCTTATTCAAGAAAAAAACAAAACACATTTCTCTATTATGTCCGTAAACAGGTAATGTCCGTTGTCCACAACGTAAATCGCAGGTACAAGAATTGAACAAAAGAAACGAATCTACGCCATATCCAGTAAGGTTTTTCTCACATAATCAATAACTGAATACTTCCTTGTTTCATATTACACAGACCTTAGACGATGGTCACACATGGGTGGTTTGTGTTCTTTCAAAATTCTATTCAATACAAATATTTAAAGATGATAATAAATACCAAAATTATTGAAAAACGTTTCTAACATCAACAACGAATTAACTTATTATACAGATATGAGGGCGCATGACGCTTGCGCGCATTTGGGTATTAAGAAACACAAGCACTTGTTTCATTCAAAAAATATATGCCCCCTCCTATTCCTTACTTCAAGGTAAACATCTGCCCTTTTCCCCTTCCCCACATCGCCTCAATATTTTTCGCTTATTTGTGATCCTTTCGCTGACCCAATTATATCGTTACACTTCCGAGATATTTCTCTTTACGACTGCCACATTTAAATATACCTACCGGGCCCCCCTCAGACGAATTGGACAAGAATATCAGCGAACGTAGTTTGTTTTATTTTTAAGTCATTGAAACGGATACAGCCACTTCCGGTCCGGTTTAAATTGATTTAGAAAATTAAAACAAAGGTGCTTTAAAAATCAATGTCACTAATTTGGAGTTGAACATATTTTTATAATCATGCAGATTATAAAAATATGTTCAACAATTATCTGTATTTTAAAGGCTTACTTTACTTTTGAGAGGAGATGATCATGATGGCATTGTTACACATGGCCGGTCTAGAGAATTCCGAATGCATATGAAAAATCCAGCGCAAACCGGAAGTGGCTGTATGTTTACCTTGAAGTAAGGAAGAGGAGGGGGCATATATTTTTGGAATGAAACAAGTGCTTGTGTTAAGAAAGGGTACGTTGGCGCGCAGGATTTTGTTACGTTTGCGCGCCTCTTCGAATTATCTAAAAAAGTAAAATACAGGTCAAAAATTAATAATTAAAAATTGTACAAAATGAATTCTATAATCTTAGGGGTTTACCAGTTTGTGATCGCAAGTTTGAGAAGTGTTCACTTTTCACTCACAAATCAGTTAAATAAAGATGGATTTTACATGCTAAGCAGTCAAAAAAAATTGTTCTGGGATCACTTAAATTACCAAGTTTTTACTACATAATATTCAATTAAAGCTGTTTTCTATAGCCTTATATTATTGTGTAAGTACATTGTACATGTATTCTAACTGAAACTATCAAAATTTACCAGGAAAAATTTGTAGGATGGAAAAAAATCCAATCATGATATCACCATATTCTATATTTGAAGTCGACAAACTGCCGCATGATGACATTTTTTAAATTCTTAATATCAACCATATTTTCAATATTATATGCCCTTCTACTGCAAAAACACATTCAATAACATATTCCCAATAATTATAAAGTCATAAACAAAAATAATATGAGTTGCAATACCCTGTGTCCATGTATATCCAGTGTTTGGGAGCAATATTCCAAAATATTACATAACATGCATTTTGACCATGTAATCTGACACCACAATGCATTTAGTAACATTTGTGTATGAAAAATGTCACTCAGGGTCTGTTGTGACATTTTTAGGATAATTTGAACATGATAGCAACAAAAGATAATTTTTATGTTTTTTGCCTTCAGGTGTGAAACCACTAATTAATTTCTTTAAGGTTTTCTACTAAATTTGTGTTTTTTCGATCCTACCTGGTCATTTTATCCAAGACCATATATTTTCTGAAACGTACATGATTCCTCTACGTTCTGTCAAAATACCAGGGCATGTTTAAAATCTTGCAGTGAAATGCAAGGCTACGGAAAACACCTACTCTAAAAATAGTTCGGTCATCCCGCTTATGGCGTTTAATGCCACTTCAACAATATTTTGGTTATATCCTGGCGGTCAGTTTTATTGGTGGAAGAAACCGGAGTATTCGGAGAAATCCAACGACCTGGCGCAAGTCACTGACAAACGTTATCACATAATGTTGTACCCCTCGCCCTGAGCGGGAGTCGAACCCACAACATCAGTGGTGAAAAGCACCGACTGCATAGGTAGTTGTATTTCCAACTACCATACGATCACGGCCACGATGGCCCTCGAATAAAGTATTGAGGGTTAGGGGTAGGCTTATGGTGTTTAATGCCACAATATTTCAGCTATATCGTGGCGGTTAGTTTTATTTGCAGAGATAACCACCGACCTGTCGTAAGTCATTGACAAATTGTATCACATAATGTTGTATCGAGTACACCTCGCCTGAGCGAGATTCGAACTCACAATGTTAGTGGTCATATTAACTGATTGCATAGGTAGCTATAAATCCAGCTAACATACGATCACAACCACAACGGCCCCCAATATAAAGTATGGAAGAAGTATACTTCTATCAGTAGTAAGTAGGGATCAGTATTTTTTTATTTCCCCTATGTGGGGCTGTTTTTTTTTTATTTGAATTTGATTTGATTTTTGGTATTTTAATGCCACTTTCAGCAATATTTCAGCTATATCATGGCGACCAGTTTTTGTTGGAAGAAGCCTGAGTACCCGGAGAGAACCACCGACCATGGGTAAGCAACTGGTAAACTTTATCACTTGCGGTTGCGAGTCGAGTGCGCCCTTTTTGTAATTTACAAAGCCAGGCGCGAACCCACGCCGTATTAGTGATATGCTTGTATGAGTTGTCAGGTAATCCAACTACCTAACTCAATGAGCCGCCCGGGCCCTGCTTTTTTTGTTGGATTATGTCATCTCTGGTTTTGGCAAATAAATAGGGTCCCTTAGTAGACTAATATATTGTGAAAAAATAAAACAGAAAGAACATGTTTGATAAGTAAGAAGTTGACGCGAAAAAAAACGGCCCGTATTTGTTGTGAAAAGAATATTATTACATAATGACTATAAGCATCCGTACTTTAGCTAAGTAAAGTCTAGAAGTCAATAAGAGTTTTTATAGACCTGTAAAATGATATTGACCAAAGCCGAAGAATGAGGCCAATATTGGTTTGCATGTCAATAAAAACTCATATTCACTGATACAAAAGACTGTATTTGTTTTATTAATACAATAATGCTTATGATGTCATCCGGTGAATATTATACATTTATTTCCCTTGCATAAGGCAGATATGCAGATTTGTTCACCCGAGAAAAGTCATATTTCGAGGGTGAACAAATTGAAAGGAAGTTTTTTTTTGAAAAGGGACTACTTTCGTAATGTGTTCTAAGCTCTGATTGGTGAATTAGTGGTTTGACACCTGTATGAGCTGTTAGATCCAACGACCTAACTCATTGAGCCACCAGGGCCCCGCCAGTTATATTTGGCAATACTAACAAATCGTATACAATGAAACATATAATGTATACCGTCATGTAATAGATTATATTGTCTGTTTATTGCCTCATGTAGTACACTATCTGTGTGTCTTGAGTGAATAAAGTATTGAGGGTTAGCTTATGGCGTTTAATGCCACTTCAACAGTATTTTGGTTATATCCTGGCGGTCAGTTTTATTGGTGGAGGAAACCGGAATATTCGGAGAAATCCACCGACCTGGCGCAAGTCACTGACAATCGTTATCACATAATGTTGTACCCCTCGCCCTGAGCGGGAGTCGAACCCACAACATCAGTGGTGAAAAGCACCGACTGCATAGGTAGTTGTATTTCCAACTACCATACGATCACAGCCACGACGGACCCCGAATCAAGTATTGAGGGTTAGGCTTATGGTGTTTAATGCCACAATATTTCAGTTATATCATGGCGGTTAGTTTTATTGGCGGAGATAACCACCGACTTGTCGTAAGTCACTGACAAACTGTATCACATAATGTTGTATCAAATACACTTCGCCTGAGCGAGATTCGAACTCACAATGTTAGTGGTCATATGCACTGATTGCATAGATAGCTATAAATCCAGCTACCATACGATCACAACCACATCGACCCCTAATATTAAGTATGGAAGAAATATACTTTTATCAGTATTAAGCAGGGATCAGTCTTTTTTTATTTCCCCGATGCGGGGCTGTTCTTTTTTAAATATGTCATCTCTGGTTTTTTCAAATAGAAAGGGTCCCTTAGTAGATTAATATATTGTGAAAGTAAAGCAGAAAGAACATGTTTGATAAGTAAGAAGTTGTCGCGAAAAAAACAGCCCGTGTTTGTTGTGAAAAAAATATTACTACATAATGACTATGTATACAGCATGTGAACAAAAGTGATTCCGTTTCCGCCATCTTCCCTATATATTTCATATAAAACCATTTATTTTCATAACATTCTCATGAAGTCATTCCTTATCGGATTTTCATGAAATTTTTAGCATTAAATGCAGAAATAAATATAGTTTCTTCTTCGTATAATTTGCAAATAATTTTATTTCTACTTTCTCTTAAGCATTGATTTAAAAACAAAGTTTAATTTTTTCACCAAATCTTACTATATAATCATATAAATTGTGACGTCAAGAATTTACATTTGTGTTTAAATCATAAATGCTTGCAAATAAAAGTTCGAAAAAATTACATGAAGATATTAAGATAAACTCTAATTAATTCTGTTTTTAAAGGTGAAAATTTCATGAAAATCGGCTAAGGAATGACTTCATGAGAATGTTATGAAAATAAGTGGTTTCATATGAAATATATAGGGAAGATGGCGGAAACGAAATCACTTTTGTCCACATGCTGTACATATCCGTACTTTAGCTAAGTAAAGTCTAGAAGTCAATAATATACAATTGATGACTTTCCATGAGGTGAATACAAGGATTGATCAACCCATGGAACATGATATTCACCGAGGCATCATGGGTTGATGTGAATATCATGTTCCATGGGTTGATCAATCCTTGTATTCACCGAAATTGAAAGTCATTAACTGTTTTATTATATGACAATAAATCAAATTTGAATTAACACCAAACAGCGCCAACTTTGTCGCCACCATGACTTGGTTGACCGTTATGGAATAGCTGTGTCACAAATAACCACGGATATGTTCCACTTGTCTTAAACACTTCCCGGTCCTTTCCTCATTCACGACTTATTACAGGGTTTGTAACTAGATTAACACAACGGTTGCCACTAGTGGAGCAGGAAGGCTTACCCATCCGGAGCACCTGAGTTCACCCCGGTTTTTAGTGGGGTTCGTGTTACTCGATCTTTAGTTTTATATGTATGTTTTGTCGATCGTTGTTTGTCCTTTTGTACTTTTCCTTTTGGCCATTGTGTTGTCTGTTCTTCTTCGATATACGGTTTCTGATTGCCCCTTTGATATCTTCAAACTCTTCTTGTTCCCCAGACAGTCCTGTCTGCCCAACGTCTGCCATTATTAATTTAATTGTGTACCGAAAGTAATTAGTAAGAACGCATCTGATTAGTCGATGACAAAACTTAACCCGATGATGATTGGCTACTATTTTTAAGATAATTGGGAATCACCATTTCTATTCTAAGGTGTCTGGAGAAGTTTTAGAATATTATGTTCACCTCTCGTGACTTTTTGCGCGGTGATTGTAACGCTTTATCAAAGAACGTTACTAGGGACGTCAGCCAATCAGAAAAGACATTATCTGAAGTCATATAATAAATAATGGTATTCACTTGTTGGAAGTAATATTCACCGGATGACGTCATTGACGTCATAAGCATTATTGTATGTAATAAAACAATTACAGTCTTTTGTATCAGTGAAAATTAGTTTTTATTGACATGCAAAACCAATATTGAACTCGGCCTTCGGCTTCGGTCAATGAAAGCTCATATTCACTTCTACAAAAGTGTGTAATTGTATAATATTCCGTCGAGACATCAAATATACCCAAGATAAACCGACTTTGTAAATTACAAAAAAGGTTCATTCGACTCGAAGCCGCAAGTGATAAAGTTTACCAGTTACTTGCCCATGGTCGGTGGTTCTCTCCGGGTACTCCGGCTTCTTCCACCACTAAAACTGGTCGCCATGATATAGCTGAAATATTGCAGAAAGTGACGTTAAACAATAAATCAATAAAAAAAATATTAAAAAAGATCGGTCCGTTGTTATTCGTCAATTTATTCATTTATTCATCATTGTAAAATCCATTTTCTGTTTATATTAAAATAATAATGTGTCAACTAACACAGATATAATTTCTTTAGTTTTCTGACTAAAGCCCCGTTTACACGAAACCCCCCTCATAGAGGGTGTGCCGGGGGTAGAATAGGCACCAGGTTTCTCCGCCCTAGAGGCACTAGTCCTCTAAAAGGGGGTCAACCCCGCGGGAACCCCGGGGTATAGAAATGGGACCGAGAGCTTCTTCGGCTTGAAGGGGCGTCCGTCGGTTGTGCGGGATGTAGAAATTCACAACCAACCCGTCCTGCGGATGAGACGTAAATAAAACCGAGGTCCCGTGTTGAGAGATTGCCACCCTCTCCGCACGTTAAAGAACCCAGTGTTACAGCTCATTATGAGCATTATGCTCATGATGAGTGGTCCATAAGAGACCTGTTGCACTGGCAAAATTATCCGTCCATACCCATCACCTTCCCTTGTTTCGAGTCCCGTGGCGTTTTTCTTTAAATGTTCTCGTCCTGAATATAGCTGAAAAATTGCTCGCTGGACGTTAAACACCAACCAACCAACCGTTTACACGATCAAAGTTTTCCATCAAAAACTTTGTCAAAGTTTTCTTTGACAAAGTTTTTTGACCATGTAAATCTGCATCAAAAACTTTGGTCAAAAACTTTGACGGACTTTGATGGAATATAACTCCATCCTATTTTTCTAAAAACTTTGATGGACTTTGATGGGAACTAACCAATCAGAATGGTTTTTGTAATCAAGATCATCAAGATATTTTGTAAACAGAAGCACATGGTAAATATGGCGGGAAACAGCAGACAAACAAGTTCAACTAAAATGTCAAAATGCAACTGGACAAATGAGTTGGTAAATGATCTCATTAATTTAGTTGAGGAGAGAGAAGTTATTTGGAATGCAAAGGCAAAAGTTTATCATGATAAGGACAAGAGAAAGGAGGCTATCTTGCTTTTCGATATATGGTCGGACCTTTTCCAGGAGCATATTAAATGTTTCTTTGCTCATTCTCATATAGTTTTTATATTCATCAACATCTTCAGCCCTCAGCTCTTGCAGTAGAGTGTTATAGCAACTTCTGGTCCTCCTCCTTTGAAGCCAGACTCTAGACCACATTCTCCTTGGTCTAATACGAAGTCTACGCAGCCTTCGCCTTAAAATCAAAGTGCACAAAATGCACACATACAAAGCAACATACTCCTCAAAGTCAGCCATGTTTATGTTATCTTTGCATTTCCCGCCAATTCCCATCAAAACTTTGATCGTGTAAACAGGGTACTTTGACAAAGTTTTCTTTCTTTGTCAAAGTTTTCCATCAAAAACTTTGATAAAGTTTTTGATGGAAAACTTTGATCGTGTAAACGGGGCTTAAAACTCAGTGGTACTAAAAATAGGATAAAAATATTACAAAAAATAATATAAAGTAGAGCTGACAAATGTTGAATTGGTACATAAACATCTTCATTTTTACATTAACGTTTGGTCTATAAAATATCTGAATACAAATGTTTCATTCATATGCAAAATACCTTATCTAACCAATATATCGTATATACCTATAATCACTCCCCCCCTTTTTTTCCCAACACAGGAATCCCGATTTTGCTATACTCTTTCGACTTTTAAATTATTTGTCTTTCCAATATTTCGGAGCTGAGCGAACCTGATGAAGGTTATTCCAGAAACGAGTTGTGAGCACTGAAATTGATATATTTATCCCAAAGGGTGGATATAGGGGGTGAGTGAGTGATTGTTGTTTAACGCCAACTCAGCAATTTGTCAGCTATATCATGGCGAGAACAAGTTAATTCTAAATGAGATGATGATGAGATCCGCTTTGTACTAGACCAATACACTGAGTTGGATTTTTATAGTACGAGCTCACTGAAGCAACAGTCCGCGGGTAGACATGTCGCTCCACTCGGACACATTATTCTGATTTCGAGCCATCCAATCTTAGCTCTTCTCCTTATTACTGCGTGTTTAGCGGAGAAGCAACACATGCCAATTTTCTAGTCTTTGGTTTGACCCGACCGGAGCTCGAACCCACGATCTACCGCACTCGAGGCGAGCACGCTAACCATTACACCACCGACGTGGTGGGTGGATATATGATCTAGTATCTTCGTCGAGAGAAACAAATCATCATCTAGTAGTCTGGGTGGAATGAAAATAACTAGACTTTAAGATGGGACGAAAATGAATGTATGGTATAGACGTTTACGATAAGGGTAATTACAAAATTACCGAACACCGAGCAATCTTCCAAAGGGAAAGGCAAAACTCATAAGTCAACAAACAGACAAAATCAATCAACAACCGGAAAACTGGGAAAACCGCAATGATGTAAGCCTTATTTTACGTAATTCAGACTATGACTCCTAATGAGCGCCATTTTGTCTATAGAGCAATCACTGTTGGTCCGTTGTAAACAAAAATGGTATATTATATGTGTATTTCCTGTGGCCATCTTATTTCCGCTCATATACAATATTTTTTTGTTTTTTGAAAGAAAGGTTTAAAGATAGCAAAAGGGCAATCAGAATCCGTGAATCGAAGGACATGCGGTACATTTACCAAAAGAAATACGACAAAAAGACAAACAATGATCTACAAAACACTACACAGAAAACTACAGATAGAGCATTCCGAATCCCACTCAAAGACATTCAGGTGCCCCGTAAGAGTAGACAAATCCTGCTCCACGTGTGGTATCTGTCGTGTTACACTTGTTAAAAACTCGGTGATATGTCATGAACGCGAAAGTGACTGTGTTGTGGTTACGACAATCGGAGTGAATGAGTGATTGTTGTTTAACGCTAATTCAGCAATTGATTTAGCTATACCTTGGCGAGAACAAGTTAATTTTCAATGAGATGATGATGAGGTCCGCTTTGTACTAGACCAACACGCTGAGTTGGATTTTTATAGAGCTAGCTCACTGCGACAACAGTCCACTGATAGACACGTCGCCCCACTCGGGCACATTATCCTGATTCCGAGCCAACCAGTCTTTGCTCTTTCTCCTTAATGCTGCGTGCTTAGCGGAGAAAACAAATACCAAATTTATAGTCTTTGGTTTGACCCTACCTGGGCTCGAACCCACGACCTACCACACTCGAGGTGAACACGCTAACCATTATGTCACCGATATCGTTACGTGACTAAACCAGCGAATGGCAAAACACACTTAACACCCAAAAAGGAATTGGATATACGACCATGGGTGTACTCGATCCTGAAGTTTTGTACCAAAACAAAAACAAATAAAAAAACAAAAACAAAGATCTTTTTTCTAGTTCTTCTTGATAAAGAAAAAGACAGACTCTGGCGGGTAGATAAACCATTTACTCCTTGTTGGCGCTCGCCTATCCTCGGTGGTTAACGGTACCATACACAGATTCATTATATAATGTAATGATGCCTCTTTGGTGATCAATAAACGGCGTCTTCTTTGTTGACAATATGCGACATATCAGTTGACTCTCTTATTTGGACACAGGTGTGTGAAGAATCGGTTGATGGTGTCTTTGTTGATTATTTGGGAGATATCTATCGTAGATAATTGTACTGAATGATGTATTGTTTGATTGTATGATATGCGTCAGCGTGACATAGATTGCATGATGCGCTTGCGTGACATAGATTGTATGGTGCATCAGCGTGACATAGATTGTATGGTGCATCAGCGTGACATAGATTGTATGGTGCGTCAGCGTGACATATATTGTATGGTGCGTCAGCGTGACATAGATTGTATGGTGCGTTAGCGTGACATAGATTGTATGGTGCGTCAGCGTGACATAGATTGTATGGTGCGTCAGCGTGACATAGATTGTATGGTGCGTCAGCGTGACATAGATTGTATGGTGCGTCAGCGTGACATAGATTGTATGGTGCGTTAGCGTGACATAGATTGTATGGTGCGTCAGCGTGACATATATTGTATGGTGCGTCAGCGTGACATAGATTGTATGGTGCGACAGCGTGACATAGACTGTATGGTGCGACAGCGTGACATAGATTGTATGGTGCGGTTGCGTGACATATCATTTGACGGATGATTTTTTTTATTGTATGGTATGCGTCAGCGTGACATATTGTTTGACGGTTGATTTTGTTATCACTATACTAGTAGTTAATAATTTTCTGACAAAACTCATTTGAATATGTTTTAATATGTTCTGACAACTATATGTATTAGTATAATAAAAAAAAATAAGATATTGTACAACACATGTCTGCTTGGTTATACATTTGTAACATATGTAGTGACAAGATGACCAGCAGTTAACATCTGAAGAAAACGTGTCATGTTGACATGCCTTTTCTGTGGCTTCCACTGGCATGCAGTGCCGGATTTACCATTGTGCTTAGGCGTGCTTAAGCACATGGCCCCCGGCGTGGGGCTTTGGGTAATATATAATAGCTTCGAGTTTGTTGTAGACTCAGTAAACATGTCTGACCTAATATAACGTAATATTTTAACTATTCCTAAATTTCATGAGTATGTATGCCCGACTGCCTGTATAGGCCTACCGGGTCTACCTCCTTCAGAGCCCAAGTAAGGGGCCTCATAACTTAACTAGCACAGGGCCTCATTTGTCCTAAATCCGGCACTGTTGGCATGACATTCAAATGATGTCTACGTTTCGGTTTGCTGGAAGAACCAAATTTTTAAAAAAGACACCTCTGATTGTTCTGTTCAGACGACTCATAATAATAAGTGTGGAGCACTTTGAATACCAATTTTACACACTTTGAATACCAATTTTACACTCGCCGGCAAATTGTGCAGTTCGAACTGACACGGTTTTGCTCATAACAAGAAATATGTTCTCTCATGTTAATTTTTGTAAAAAAATAATCAAATCATTCAGAGATCAGAATGTGCATGCGGTTGTTTGTGTTGCAGTACTGCATTCGAACTGAATATCCATTCCGGGTTTGGCTTCAACTGCTTTATCAATCATACTGGTTTCGAGCTCCTGTGTAAGTGAAGATTTAAACAGACAACTACACAACTGGCTTAGATCTGGTGATCGTTTTAACAAGGCCTTTCGGAAACCATCATTTACAAATGCATAAACAAAAGGGTTCAGACATGAATTTGCATATGACAATGTGTGAGCGAATAATTTAAAATGATGCATTCCGTCTGTCTTTGGAAAATGTGGATCGAACTGTATCCATACAGCAATAACGTGTATTGGGAACCAGCAAATACCGAAAAGTAAAACAACAATTGCAACCATTCGAGTTACTCGTCTCTTTCGTCTGGTCTGTCTTTCCCCCTTTTCTTTCTTAATGGAAAGGGCACTGTTTTCTCTCTGTAAATGAATAAATATAAATATATATATATATATATATAAGAAGCCAGGGGGAACAAAAACATAGCTTTCTCCCCCCTCCCCCCCCCACATTAGAAAGCGTGAGGGATAAATGTCCCCTTCCTCCAGCCACCCTGTCTCGTACGACCCTTTTTCTAGTTTATTATAATATATATACAAAAATGTATAGGGGCCCGGGTGGCTCAATGAGTTAGGTCGTTGGATCTAACAACTCATACAAGCCTATCACCAATACGGCGTGGGTTCGCGCCCGGCTTTGTAAATTACAAAAAGGGTGCACTTGACTCGCAACCGCAAGTGATAAAGTTTACCAGTTGCTTGCCCATGGTCGGTGGTTCTCTCCGGGTACTCCGGCTTCATCCACCACTAAAACTGGTCGCCATGATATAGCTGAAATATTGTTGAAAGTGGCGTTAAACACCAAAAATCATCAAATCAAAAATGTATATGTTGATTTTGTTGATTTGTATGTGGCAACTTTCCTTATGGCAGTATGTATATATATATATATTACTATTAATCATATATTTTATTTATATAACATCAGCTCATTAAGAAACTTAAGAATAATTTGTATTTGTTTACAATAGTTGGAAAGTCTGAATTCTAAATTAGAATTACTCCCCTTACCACACATATTTTTATTCAAGTTCAACATTCATAAATATTACATAATAACACAAGATCTTGTGAGTTTTTATAACCGACATTATTAAAAAAAAAAAAAACAACATATGGTAATCTATTATTGTTACTATGTATCGCGGGATTTCCATACTTAATGAGGCCGTCGTGGTCGTGATCGTATGGTAGTTGGATAATAATTTACAACTACCTATGCAATCGGTGCCTATCACCACTGATGTTAGTGTAAACATATTTTATTAATCAATACATATGAATATAGTACAACAATTTAAATACAACAATAGTAATGACTATGAATTAATTAAGAGGATCCGAAAACAAGTTATTAAACTTATATAAATCCGTATCCCAAGTTTAATTAAATCTACTTTTAATAATCTCAGAAGTTAGATTACGTTGTAAGGATCAGTGAAATGATAATTGTATTTACACCATAGGGGTTGAATTGTGCAGGAAAATGAGAGGGGTTGGTGAATTGTGCAGGAAAATGAAAGGGGTTGGTGAGTTGTGAATTACGGGGTAAATCGTTTACTACTTAAAATGAACTTTTGTACTGACAAGAAGATTTCTGTGTTCTGGTTAATTGTTAACTCATTAGATCCTACCAATAGAAGTTCAGTGGACAATGGAATAGGAAGGTTAAGGGCAAATATGTGGCGTTGTCTAGGTATGTTATAGTGAGGACAGTTGAGAAGATAATGAGTAGGAGTCTCTATAGCACCACATGTACAATGCGGTGAATTTACAATATTTTTCCGAAATAGATCGGAATTAAGAGCACTACACCCCATACGTATTCTAGCGTGAAAAATCTGTCCTAAACGGCTACCGACGTAAAAAAATGTGGGTTTATCATGTATAATATTAAGGTTCAGTCGCGATTTGAATACATTAATAGAAGGACAGTTTTTTGTGCTATCCGGAAGAAGATTCCAAGACCGTACTGTCTGAGGTAAAAAGTAATGTGCATATAAAGTGGTTCGAGCTCTGACAGGCGGAATTAACGTTGCATGTCTTGTATTGTGATCGTGAATATTTCGGAGGGTGTTAGGGACAAGACTACTCAAATACCCCGGGGTTAAGCCATTATTCATTTTATAAAAATATGTCAATCTATGTTTTTCCCTTCTGTCTTTCAAATATTCCCACCCGGTTTCTGCATATAACTTTAAAAGGGATACCAGGCGGGTACCCCCGGTAACAACCCTGGCAGCCTCTGCTTGTACGCTTTCTAATTTATTCGTAAGGTAAACAGTTTTACAGTCCCAAACGACATCCCCATATTCTAATAAAGGCCGAATAAATGTCAAATAAATTTTTTCAAGGGTTCTTCGATCTAAAATGAATTTAAATTTTCTCATAATGTTGACTCTGGTAAAGGCTTTCTTGGTAATCAGGTCTACGTGCTTACCCCAATTTCCATCATTAGATATGGTAAGGCCTAAATGTTTATGTTCAGATACCATGTTAATGATCTTATTATCCATCATGAGTGGTGGATGAAGTGGGCGGTTAGATTTCCTAGATACGATCATACTTTCTGTTTTATCAGGGTTAAATTTAACCAGCCACTCCATAGACCAGTCATGAATTTTCGACAAGTCCGTATTCAAAGTCTCAGCAGCATCAACAGGATCGTCAACAATTATATAAAGACTAGTATCATCTGCAAATAACTTTATTGACGAATTTATGTCTGCTACTATATCGTTAATATATATAATAAAGAACAGAGGTCCCAGAATTGATCCTTGAGGGACACCCGCACAAACATTCCGCCAGTCAGAGCAACAACCGTTTATAACAACCCTTTGTTTTCTATCCAATAAATAATTTTCAATCCAAGACAATAACGGCCCGTGAATGCCAATCGATTTTAATTTAGTCAACAATCCCTTATGCCAAACCCGATCGAACGCTTTGCTAACGTCGCAAAAGACTACTCTAACTTCCTTTCCGTCGTCAAGTGCCTTACCGAATTCGTTCGTTATATATAAAAGCTGATTAATCGCAGAGTCGCCAGGAGTAAAACCAGATTGATTAGACGATATAATCCTATTTTCTAAAAGAAAATTGTAGATGTGCTTGTAGACACAGCGTTCCATAACTTTACCGATTATGCTAATGAGTGATATCGGGCGATAATTTTTCAATATACCAGGACTATCGTTTTTAAATACCGGAGTGACATTAGTCAATTTCCATTCGGATGGAAAAGAAGACAATGACAGTGATATGTTGAATAATTTACACAGCGGATACTTTAATATCGGTGCGGCTTCGCGCAAAAGTCGTGGATTAATACAGTCAGGACCTGTCGCTTTGCTAGTATCTAAAATTTTCAGTATATCCTCTACTTCCGTTTCGGTAATGAGAATCTGTCGTAGTCCGTCAGTCTGTAATTCAGTTAGGTCGGGAGGTGTGTGGTCACTATCGTCCAGTGTTGATTGTTCACAGAAGAACTTGTTGAACAATTCAGATTTTTCTATGTCATTAACTACAAGATTACCATTATGTTCAATCGGGGGTATAGTTCGGCTGCATTCATTGTTTCCTGTTAAGCTTTTGACTAAGGTCCACCAGTTTTTACTGCCAGCCTTTTCTAATCTTATATTCTCAGAAACCTTAGAATAATGCGTTATTTTTGCATTAGAGACTAGGTTATTACACTTATTTCGGGCAATACGGAATCGTTCCCAATGACCTGGTAAGTTTGACCTTTTTGCTCTTTTATGGAGTCTATTCTTTCGACGTATAACACGCTTGATACTGCTTGTTAACCACGGAGGGTTGTCTTTCCTTACAGTTATTACCCTGTTGGGAATGTTGGTATTTGCAGCATCAATTAAGGCACGTGTTATGTTACTGGTAGATATATCGATATCATCTCTTACGAGTAAAGAGTCCCAATCCACAAGAGACAACTGTTGTCTATAAGACTCAAAGTCACCCCTGTCGAACATAAAAACTTTCCGCTTATATGATGAATGGGATTTGATTGGATGATTCAATACTCCTATAGTGGGCATATGATAGCGAGTCTGGTCCAACAAGGGTGGGCCAACCTCAGAGTATAATATACTATGGGGATTATTCACTAACACTAGGTCTAACAGGGACGAACTACGTTCAGTCACATATGTAGGTTCAGTGATTAGCTGATGAAAACTGAATTGTGCAAGTAAATTATCGGTTTTTGTAGTATTATTTCCAAACTGATTTATGTTAAAATCACCTGTGATAATGATATCATGGTTACTATTCAATGCGAGATCTATAGACTGCTCAAGTTCTTCCCAAATCTGCTGACCACTGTTCGGAGGAATATAAAACGTTCCATACTGATGTTGTGGGTTCGACTCCCGCTCAGGGTGAGGAGTACAACATTACGTGATAAAGTTTGTCAGTGACTTGCGTCAGGTCGGTGATTTTCTCCGAGTCCTCCTGTTTCCTCCACCAATAAAACTGACCACCACGATATAACTGAAATATTGTTGAAAGTAGCGCTAAGCACCATAAAACCAAAACAAACCATACTTGATGGGGCCGTCGTAATTGTATAGTAGTTGGATTTACAACTACCTGCGCAATCAATGCCTATCACATCTAAATTTGTGAGTTCGAACCCTGTTCATGGCGAGGTGTACTCAATACAATATTATGTGATAAAGTTTGTCAGTGATTTGCGACAGGTCGGTAGTTTTCTCAGGGTACTCCGGTTTCCTCCACCAATAAAACTGACCGCCACGATATAACTGACATATTGTTGAAAGTGGCGTTAAACATAATAAACCAACTAAACCATACTTGATTAAATATCACCCAGTTTATATATTGCTATCTTTATTAAAAAGTAAGTTTAAAGAGTGACGATCAACATCGTGTCAATTCGTTGGTCGGAAGGGTCAATAAACCGAAGGGTCATTGGTCCTGGTCCGAATGGTAACTGGTCCAAAGGTGACGAGGTAAAATGTAATAATCCAATTTGAGACCATAAGATACGACATAAGATCATAAGCATTTTTGTTTATTTAGGTCGTTTTAGGTCACATCAATCCAGTTTTAGGTCACATCAATCCAGTTTTAGGTCATTATCAATCCAGTTTTAGGTCATATCAATCCAATTTTAGGTCATATCAATCCAGTTTTAGGTCATATCAATCCAATTTTAGGTCATATCAATCCAGTTTTAGGTCACATCAATCCAGTTTTAGGTCACATCAATCCAGTTTTAGGTCATATCAATCCAGTTTTAGGTCATATCAATCCAATTTTAGGTCATATCAATCCAGTTTTAGGTCACATCAATCCAGTTTTAGGTCACATCAATCCAGTTTTAGGTCACATCAATCCAGTTTTAGGTCATATCAATCCAGTTTTAGGTCATTATCAATCCAGTTTTAGGTCATATCAATCCAGTTTTAGGTCATATCAATCCAGTTTTAGGTCACATCAATCCAGTTTTAGGTCATATCAATCCAGTTTTAGGTCATATCAATCCAGTTTAGCCGTTAAAACTGGTTTAATTTGATGTATTCCTTCTCAAAAACACAAACACCGATGGCTGTATGGAATACTTTAAGGATTTATAAAAAAACAAAAAACACGTGTGATAGAATAGTTGAAACTACAAGTAGAAACCCATTATAACCTCTCGTCAGAGTAGCTCTAACAAGCGTTTCCAAATGATTACAGATATGATGGTAGATTTGATTCTATTAAACAGCTGGGCCATGAGCGCATGATATACGCCCGACCTCAGCTGATTTACAAATTGTATGCATGTAGTTTGAAAAAAAAACAGGAGTTAAGGGGGTCGATATGGTAAGAGGGGTTAACTTTGTTCCGAAATTTCCAGTTTTAAATTCATAATTAATTTTTATATAAAACTAAGGAGTAACATGTATCTCCCTATTCTAAGTTTCTATCCTTAGCTGCATTTGGACATAAACAGCCCGTAAAGTAACCTAAAGAGGTACCACTGAGTGTTTAAGCTTGTCATTATTTATTATAGAATTCGGATTTCCACACTATAGGCACAAGCTTTACAGAGGAAAATGGACTCAATAATCTAATATAATTTACGTTTAACAAAAAGTTATAATGATATTAGAACAGTACATCGAGTGAGTGAGTAATTGTTGTTTAACGCCAATTCAGCAATTTTTCAGCTATATCATGGCGAGAATAAGCTAATTTTCAATGAGATGATGATGATGTCCGCTTTGTAACAGATCAACACGCTGAGTTTGATTTTTATAGTGTTAGCTCACTGAAACAACAGTCCGCGGATAGACATGTCGCTCCATTCGGATACATTAGTCTGATTCCGAGCCAACCAGTCTTTGCACGTACTCCTTCATGCTGTATGATTAGCGGAGAAGCAACAAATACCAATTTTATAGTCTTTGGTTTGACCCTACCGGGGCTCGAACCCACGATCTACCACACTCGAGGCGAGCACGCTAACCATTACGCCACAGATGCAGTAACAGTACATCGACCCTTCGGATGTACTATTGATCCTTCGGACCAATGCCCTGGAATCAATAAAAAAAATCCACCTCACTCTCCCCTCTAATAAATAGATTTTCAATGGCATTATATATACCAGTTTGGATATAAGCATACTGCAAGTCGGTTTTTTTTTTATACTTTGACTTGTGAAAGGGAGGTAAGTCTTTGTTTAGAATAAATTTGTCATCTGCATTATAAACTGACTTGTGAAAGGGAGGTAAGTCTTTGTTTAGAATAAATTTGTCATCTGCATTATAAACAAGATGGGTGTTAGGGGGAAGAATTCGTCATCAGATCAGAAAATATTATCTTGAAGCTGAACAATGAGTGTAATAGTAGTGGTTCAGTTTCAAGAAAAATGTTAGGAATTAACAGTGTGTAAATTTTGAAGAGGAAAATCTGAGTTTGCCGACTCAAAAGTCCAAATGTGGTTGAAAAAGAAAAACTAGTAGGAGGACCTATAGGAAACTTTTCAACATTGTATAGCGAACTGTAGAAATTTAGACATTATTTAATGAAAATACACATCAAAAGCTGTCTAAACGAACAATTCAAAGGAGATGACACGAAGAGAGGCATCATAGCCATAGGAGAGTTGTGAAGAAAACCACCGAAAGCAGAACAGACTGAAGCGTCGGATCTTTTGTAGATCTCATTTACATTGGAATGTTGCTTGTGATTGGGCCAAAATGATCTTTTCAGATGAAACTCAAGTAGTTATAGGCAAAAACAGAAGGGTGCAAGAATGCGAAAAAATGGACACGGCGTTGTCTTGGGATTTACAATGATGAAATTATTCCTCATCCTTGTGCTATGTTTTGGGGATGCAATACGTTGCCATTGGTACTCTTTCACATGTGGATGGAAATATAAACTCAAGAAAGTATACAGAAATTTTAGATAACAATTTCTGGCCAGTCATTGCCAAATTTCCACAAGACAGGAGATATATCTTTCAGGAGGACAATGCACCAGTTCATACCTCTAGAGAATCATATAGACAGAAAACAGAGAATGGTATTGATACATTTGACCTTTATTTATGACTTGTACAGTATGTATTGTCTGCCATTTTGTGAACTTTAAAGGAAAACACCATGGTCTTAACAAGTTAGCGTGAAAATTTAAATGGCAGTAAGTAAAAGACAATTGTGTTAATGAATGTCAAAAATAGTATACCGTAAGGTAGAATTTGGTCATTGAAGTTGCATGTAGCACCAAATAATGAGGATCGCCATTTTTCAGAGTATGACTGCAAACATAGGCAGTACAAATGTGCAGTTCAAGATTTTAAACATGCCGTGATATTCTGACAGATTGCAGAGGAATCATGTCATGTACGTTTCAGAAAATATATGGTGCTCGAAAGGTTAAACTTCAAATAAAATGGCCGAATAGTCTAAAATACCCCACAAATTTAGAAGAAAATACAAAAAAGGTTAATTAGTGTTTTTGCACCTGTAGACAATGAATATTTACCTTTACAATACAGGTGTGGTGTGCGAGTTTACATTCTGATTGTATCAAGTTGTATTTGATGTCTCGATTATGTGATGCAGTTTGTCAGTTACCTGTGACAGGTTCAGCACTCTAGTTTCCTCCACACATTCAATATGACAGAATATTGTTGTTGTTGGAAATTTTGTTTAGTGCTCATAATAATAATTAATATATAAAAGTTGTTGATTAGTTACCTCCAGTCTGGAATTCTTTTTCACATTTGCTCCGCTCCATAAATGAAATAGAATAAAAGAATAACAAATAATAATGGCAGTCAGTGGCAAAATAAATGTTGTCATGACTACACACAATGTAATGGCTTTATTCCAATCCTCAGTTGGCCACTTGGGTATACAGTCCAATAGTCCGAAGTCGTCTACTGGTACCACTTTGATATAAACAAGAAACGGACAGGACACAGACAGAGATACTGCAAAATAATATAAAAATAATTACATTTAATTCTAATATGACGCCCTTCTTTCGCTTTGAAACGTCGCAAGATACTGGTGTTACTTAACGTTACTCGTTTAAGACGTTTTTGTAGGAACGTCAAGAACAGATTTTGTTTATAATGACGTTATATTAAAAAAAACTAATTGCATTTCTTCACTAATTGTATTATTCTTTTTCCACCGCTTATACGCGAATAAGCAAATCTAATTTTCGAGCGAGTCGTTTTCTACATTTTTTCTCGGAAACTTTTTCTCCACTTATTGAAGCGATAATTGTATTCATACCATTTAAAGTATCCGAAGTTCGCTTCATTTTTTATTCGTTCACTGCTACTTTAATGTCTTCCAAAACTGCTTTTGCTACTTCAGTGTCTGAACTTTCTTCTGGAGATGTAATAATATTAAAGTCTTGGAGTTTTTTAACGGTTGGGGAACATATTCGGTCAAGATACAGTCGTCTGTCAAAAGTATTGGGAAATGTCAAAAAAATCCCTATATAATCAACCAAAACAATATTTTTTCAAAAAATATTGTGAAGTCATTTCTGGATAGATTTTAACAAATTTTACACCAAAACATTCGGAATTGTCTATATTTTGTTCTGTTTTTGAAGGCATGCTGAAAACATCGATTTCTATTAGCCGTAGCATTTTCTTTGGTCTTCTGGTTTTTCAAGGACTGCCTATATCTTCTCTTTCTTATAGTTTCTTTGTTCCGGGTATCGGCTTTTGTCGGTTGTCGGCTTGTATTTGTCTGTATGCTCTTTCTTTATTTGCTTCTTTCGTATCTTCTAATTCTTTTGGTTGTATATTGGGATTTTTATAATATGAATTCAGTTTTTGTTCCCTTCTTTTCCGATTTATACGATTGAAGTAGTTCTTTAGGAGTCACGAGGATCGATTTATTTTGCCTACAAATCAAACAGTTAATTAATTAATTAATTAATTAATTAATTTATTTATTTATTTATTTGAGGAATGATTTCATTGTCGCACATGCATATCGTAACATATATATCCTGTTACGTGATGTGTACATGTAGGCGTACGTAGCGGTCTTTTCAATTTCGAAATGTCTTAACGTAAAACATGGGCAAGAGGGACATCGGATTAGACAGTATGTTTTCTCTATATATTTTTTATTCAATAACGCATCACCAATATACATAGACCGAAATGGAGATAAATATTTGTACTTTTTATATGCTGCAAAAAATTTAACTAAAAATTAATTTTTGATATGATTTTTCTGCCGACGAAAATACTTGTGAAACGCAGCAACGTTATTTTTTTTTTATATAGAGGATAAATCTTTGGACATCGATATTCAAATAATGCGCAAAACGGAAATCCATTTTCGTTTGGATTTTTTATAGTATGAAAAAGTACAAGTTATGTAAATTATTTTTGTATAACAACATTATACTTTCAACACTTTTCTTATTAGTAATTTTTGCCCTTAAATTTGATAAAACGTTAATTTTTGTTACATTAAAAGATACGGGACATACCTTAGACATCATCTGAATCTCATTTTGTCCAACTCCGCTCGATTTTCAAGGAAAAATGGATACTACGTTATACGGGTTTTAAGACGTTCTTGATCGCGAAAAAAAATCGGACGAATTCGCAGAAAAATAAATTCATATCAACCATTTTTATCAAACGTCACCAGTTAAAATGTAACGCGAGACATAACAAAAATTACACTTTTGGGAGTTTTGGGCAATCGTTTTTCATAAATAGTATCAATATACTACAAAATGCTTGTTATGGTTAAAAAGGGTATTAAAAACGCTTTATTTTGGAATATAATATGTAGGTATCCATTCATTATTGCTACTTCAACAAGCTCATACAATTTATAAATCGTATTTTGTTCGAATTAACACCAGTATCTTGCGACGTCTCTTTGCAAACAAACGAGCGCCCTTTTTCGATGGCAAAATCTCATTAGCACATGTGCGGTGCACACATTTAAACCAGGTGATAAAATCACAAAATAAAATTATTTACACTGTTGTTAACGTTTCAAACATCTATATTCACTGAAAATAATCAACATATCCAATGTCAATAAATATACGATGTACAATTAAAACGTGCAAACATAATATTAGTCACGGGTCATTATTATCAATAAGACTGACTTTCCCGTCGTAAAAGTTATCGTCTGCTCAAATTTGGCAGCATACATTGTGTGCGACATTGCCCTCAAACGTAAATAAAAATTACCGTCTTTCCCATCAAAGCATACTACCGTATTTGTACTATTATACATATCAAAATCGAAATAATTCATGGAAGCCATAATGTTGTGAGTTTTAACGTGGGTTGACAGGATATTAGTAAATTGTATCCCTCGCTACCACTCGTGATAAAATACTCATATCCACCAACCCATGTTAAAACTCACAACACAGTATGACTTCCATGAATTATTTCTTAATTCTAACATGACGCCCTTCATTGGCTATATAAATAATGCAGTGAAAAAACTATATTTTATAACCCATATATCTTAATTCGCACATGCGTATTGTCGAACAAATTATTAACATTATGCCAAAGTGATTTCACGTACTAAGTATTTATACATGACTGTGGTGCATACAAATATAAAAATGCTCGTTTTGTTTACATATTTTTTTTTCGGAAGAAATACTAAAGACAACTGTCTATCGACTTTGACATGTGTAATTTGTCGTCTTCCGGTGACGTAGTTTACAAAAAAAAGAGCTAACCAAAAGCCGTAAGTCGAAGGACAGACATTACAATGGCCAAAAGGACAAACAACGATCTACAGAATATTACACAGAAAACTAAAGATCGAACAACACGAACCCCACTAATAACCGTGGGTGAACTCAGGTTTAGCACTTCCTGTTGCACATGTGACACCAGTCGTGTTACTGTAAAACGACACGATCATCATCTGATATGGAAATCGTTTTGGACACCAGTGTACGTAAATAGATACAAATAACATAAATAGAACATGAACCCCTACAAAACAAATGAGAGTCAAGATGAATCAAGCATAGTTTTTAATCGGATATCACAACCCGGAACTAAAAATGTAATTTGACAACATGAGCAACACGAAACCCTCTAAGACCGGTAAGAAAACGGGGGCGATCTTAGGTGCTTTGGATTGACAAGTAGTTCATGTGGCACCCTTCGTGTTGTTCTTGTTACAAACCCCGTGATAAATCATGATTGAGGAAAGGACTGGATTGTGATTACGATAAACAGAACATATCCGTGGTCATTTGTGATTCGGTTAAGAACGAAACGTTACGACAAAAGAGATTATTTCAATTTTCCCATTGTGAACTTTCCATTTATATGTAGCAACATTCCAACAGCACCTGCATATGGAGTATATATCTCTCAGTTCATACGATATTCCAGAGTTTGTGGTTCCTATCATGATTTCCTTGATAGAAGGTTGCTGCTAACAAGGAAGTACTGAACCAAGGGTTCCTCTTGGTCAAGTTGAAGTCACCAATTCGACAGTTTTACGGTTGCCACCATGACTTGGTTGACCGCTATGGAATATCTGTGTCACAAATGACTACGGATGTGTTTCACTTGTCGTAAACACTTCCCGGTCCTTTCCTCATTCATGACTTATCTAGATTAAGACGACGGGTGCCACTAGCGGAGCAGGAACTGCCTACCCTTCCGGAGCACCTGACTTCTCTCCCGGTTTTTAGTGGGGTTCGTGTTACTCGATCTTTAGTTTTATGTGTATGTTTTGTAGATCGTTGTTTGTTCTTTTGTACTTTTTCTGTTGGCCATTGTGTTGTCTGTTCTTCTTCGATATATGGATTCTGATTACCCCTTTGGTATCTTCAAACTCTTCTGAAAAATTGTTGAAAGTGGTGTTAAACACCATAATCCTAACCCATCGATAACCTAAGCAACCTAGGGTAGCCCATTAAGGCACCAATTTGCTTACAAACTAATTTGTACAGGGAAAAACACATGAATACGTTATAAAAAAAAAACTCGCTTTACAGTTCGCAACACACATACACACATTTTTTTGAAAAACGAACAATTTAACGGTGTATAATTAAATTACAAATGTACATAAAATAACGACCACACACTCCCAATTCGTTTTCTTCTAAATATCCTCTATTCGAATACTTTATACGTATATTTTACCTTCCCAAGTTTAAGAATCACTTCAAAACAAAAACATCTATGTTCTATATTTTGACCTCCTCTACATTGTTGTGTATATTATAATGTGTGCTTTATATCCCCGTGCGACTTACGATTCATTTTAACCAATCAATAATAATAAAACGGAAAATTGAAGTGTGTGTTTAATTGCGAGTTACTAGTAAAATTGATTTAAAAATGATATAATATAATGAAGATGCTGTAAATGAAAGTAAATTTATTCTTATTTAATCAATTCAACGACTTTAGTTTATTCAGTTCACTTACAAAAATACGGGTCTCTTAATTACCATTTGCAGGGGACAGACTCGATTAACATTATAATTTCACTATTTGTAATAAAACGTTTTTGATGTATACACTTTTTGCCGATACCAGATAATATTACGCGATGAGAATTTCGACATATTAATTTAATGGTATTTAAAACAGTTGATTCTTTGATATTCCCCTCATATATCTTCTGCCGTGATATCATTAATATCTACATTTTGTAGTTCTCGGGAGTTCATGCATTTTTTTTTTCACGCCGATTTGATTTTTACTTTATCTTGTTTGTGTGATTGTACAATCGTAAAATAAATGTTTCAAAGTTTCTGCTAGAGTTTGAATAAATAACATAAACCATTCATAGATCGCCGCATTATTTGTAATTTAGCTTCTGTATAAACTGTTTTGTGTATAATTTTCCACCTTAACTGGTTTGCTTTTCTTGTTGCTAGATTTATTTATATGTAAGTTCGTCCATATTTTTTCCATGGCAAATTTTTAATAAAATAAATATTCCAGCATTTTGATATTATCAGTTTCAGAGAACTTTTTGGCAGAATCAGAGTGGTTTTTATTTGACAAAATAAGATTTGTCACTTCCATGTTTGAAATTCAGCGGGGTTTTCTGTTTTTTTTGTCAAAATAAGTGGGGGTGGATAAAACATAGTCTGCCCCCATCCCAATTTTTTAAAGTAAGGGTCCCTCTTTGACCCCTGCTTCTACGCTCATGCACTGTGTACCTGTACATACTGGTAGACTTATATATGGTACTCTGTACTTACCTATGCTGCCAGACTTACATGTTATATTTAGTACTACGTACCTACCTATACTGTCAGACTTACATGTTATATTTTGTCCTACGTACCTACCTATACTGTCAGACTTACATGTTATATTTTGTCCTACGTACCTACCTATACTGTCAGACTTACATGTTATATTTTGTACTACGCACCTACCTATACTACCAGACTTACAGGTTATATGTTGTACTACGTACCTGTACACACTGTCATACTTACAGATTATATTTTGTACTACGTACCTGTACATACTGTCAGACTTACACGTTATATTTTGTACTACGTACCTGTACATACTGCAGACTTACCTGTACATACTGTCAGACTTACAGTTTATATTTAGTATTGCGTACCTGTACACACTGTCAGACTTACATGTTATATTTTGTACTACGTACCTGTACATACTGTCAGACTTACAGTTTATATTTAGTATTGCGTACCTGTACATACTGTCAGACTTACATGTTATATTTAGTACTATGTACCTGTACATACTGTCAGACTTACAGTTTATATTTTGTACTACGTACCTGTACATACTGTCAGACTTACAGTTTATATTTTGTACTACGTACCTGTACATACTGCCAGACTTACATGTTATATTTTGTACTACGTACCTGTACACACTGTCAGACTTACAGATTATATTTTGTACTACGTACCTGTACATACTGTCAGACTTACACGTTATATTTTGTACTACGTACCTGTACATACTGCAGACTTACCTGTACATACTGTCAGACTTACAGTTTATATTTAGTATTGCGTACCTGTACACACTGTCAGACTTACATGTTATATTTTGTACTACGTACCTGTACATACTGTCCGACTTACAGTTTATATTTAGTATTGCGTACCTGTACACACTGTCAGACTTACATGTTATATTTAGTACTATGTACCTGTACATACTGTCAGACTTACAGTTTATATTTTGTACTACGTACCTGTACATACTGCCAGACTTACAGTTTATATTTTGTACTACGTACCTGTACATACTGCCAGACTTACATGTTATATTTTGTACTACGTACCTGTACATACTGTCAGACTTACATGTTATATTTAGTACTACGTACCTGTACACACTGCCAGACTTACATGTTATATTTAGTATTACTTACCTGTACATACTGTCAGACTTACATGTTATATTTTGTACTACGTACCTGTACATACTGCCAGACTTACATGTTATATTTTGTACTACGTACCTGTACATACTGCCAGACTTACATGTTATATTTTGTACTACGTACTTGTACACACTCAGACTTACAGGTTATAGTTTGTACTATGTACCTACCTATACTACCAGACTTACAGATTATATTTTGTACTACGTACCTACCTATACTACCAGACTTACATATTATATTTTGTACTACGTACCTACCTATACTACCAGACTTACAGATTATATTTTGTACTACGTACCTGCCCATACTACCAGACTTATAACTGAAGCCATTCGAGTAGACCGCCAATTCATTGATTCTATTGGATTAACTATGGCGTGATATCTATCCACTGTCATCGCTGACAAAGTTAAACATGTGGCGTGTAACGTCACCTGAAAATAAAATACAATATTATACAATGTATATTATAATAGAACGATCGTGACCCAAAGGACCCTTTATCTATTTACAAATAGTATACGAGTAAGTGAGTGATTGTTGTTTAATGTCAAATAAACAATTTGTTAGCTATATCATGACGAGAACACGTTATATTCCATGACAAGATTGTGATGTCCTCGTTGTACTAGACCATCACGTGACGTCTAGTTGGATCTCTATAGTGCTAGTTCATTGAAACAACATTCTACGAGTAAACATGTCTCTCCACTTGGAGACACTATTCTGATTTCGAGTAAACCAGTCTTTGCTCTTACTCCTGAATTAAGCATGCTTAACGAAGAAGAGGCTAATACCAATTTCATATTCTGATTGGACCCGGCAGGGCGTTAAAACCCACGACCTACCACACTCGAGGCGAGCACGCTAACCATTACACAATCGATGTTGTTAGAATATCACAGAGAGAGAGAGAGAGAGAGAGAGAGAGAGAGAGTATCACAGAGAGAGAGAGAGAGAGAGAGAGAGAGAGAGGGAGAGAGAGAGAGTTTCACAGAGAGAGAGAGAGAGAGAGAGAGAGAGAGAGAGAGTATCACAGAGAGAGAGAGAGAGAGAGAGAAAGAGAGAGAGCGTATCACAGAGAGAGAGAGAGAGAGAGAGAGAGTATCACAGAGAGAGAGAGAGAGAGAGAGAGAGTATGATATACATGTATGGGATAAAGTTAAACAATTTCTTGAACCGGTAGAAACAATTCGTTTCAATATGCTACTCTGTTACATCATAAGTGGAAGCGTAAGATACACACACATATATATAAATTTTTGTTTCAAGTAAAAATTTCTCATTTTTCTAATTGTTAAACAAAAAAATTTACAAGTAACTATAAGATAAGTGTGATGTTACAAAAGGGGTAAGTAGAAGTTGTAAATCAAAGGACAAACGATGTAAAGGTCAAACGTAAAATAATGAATGGGCTCACATTGGTCAACAAAATTCTGCACATTAAACTATTATTTAAAGATTGAGCAACACGAACCCCACTTAAAAGGGAGGCCCGAGTTAGCTTGTTTTCATTTTTTCTTGGGAAGCTCCTGCAGGAAGTCTGCTTCAAAAGAATAAAGGAACAAGTCGGTGAGAAGAAAAACATAGAAATGTCGACACTGTTGAAAAACTTTACACTGAAAAACATTAGTGTTTAACATACGCATAAAATATTAAAGAAAACTACAGTAATTTAACAATTAGAAAAAACCCAAAAAACGAACTTATAGTTAAAGACACGAAACATAAAATCTGGTTAATGAAGTATATCTGGACTCCCGTAAACGGGTGATGAAATCCTTTGTAATGTCAGTCTGTATCTACATTGTGTATATACAATTCAGTTATCAATTCTTCTCCCAAAATATGCTTTTAATTGGTGTCTTTTAATGTAGAGAAATGAATGTTTTCCGGGGTCTTAAGACTCTAATGTTCTGATTGATAATATTACCGTAACTTAATGTAATATAATATTAAAAGACAAATGAATTCAAAAGCATGTAGTATTTCAGAAGGAACAATATTGTATAAATCATTACAGTGGAAATAACACAATTATTATTCTGTAATAATTTAAACAATTAGAAATATATAAACCATAGAAAAAGGGGAAGGATGTAAAAAAAAATATTTTAAAAGATCCCCCCTCCCCCTCAAGAAACCCCCCCAACCCCCAACCCTCCCCAAAAAAAAACCCCCAAAAAATTTAAAAAAGCAAGAAAAACACCGACCTACAGATATGCAGCCGATGATGTTTTCTCATTTGTATATATATCTGAATCTGACAAGACCATTAGTAGAATTAGTAAATTAAATTCCAGCTAGTTGCGAAATAATAAAATGAAAAAAAAACACTCTCTGTAGGAACAGTTCCAAAATCTAATAGGAAAATCGTAGAAAGAACAAAATCGATAAATTCAACACAAAAATACAAGACCGTTCACTTTCCTGGCTTGATACACGCACTTGAATAAAAAGTAGCGGGACGAAACCAGCTTTATAAAATAGGTATCGAAAGTCATGATTTTAAGATTAGGGTCAGGAATGTATGGAATATATTCAACAATATATTAGTTATATCGTGCTGGTTACTTTTAATGACATCGTAATACACTACTGTTATAATGGATTACAAAAGGATTTGTAAGATGTTGCATTTATTTGACGACTTATGATTGGATAAAATAATTCCTAAAAATAACGATAGAAGGCAGAACCATATATGGAAATCTAGAGAATAAGATTAATACGCTTTACTGACCCAGTGGAAAATTTCATTCCTAAAAATAACGATGCAGACGATAGATAAACGTGCAGTTACGAAACGATGCAGACGGAAAATTACAGAAGGTCAGTGGGCGGTGCTTAATTTTGTCTAGTGACCAACCGGTGACATCACTTTTAACAACAGACCAAGCAGAAATTCAAATAACAGACAGATAAAAGTGCTATCAACAAACATTGATATCTATAAAAACTCTTATTTTCCTAAAACAATCAAAGATTGGAACAACCTATCTGACAGTGCTGTATATTGCAAAACTGTAACAGCATTCAAGACGGCCTTAACATCGTCGCACGACTAACAACCTAGCGCACACACTCCCCGGATAAGCTATACTCATTACCTGAGTTCATTTCCGGTACCATACAGATACAGATACAGATACAGATAGATACGTCTTTAGCCTTAGAACTTCCAAGAAAGTTCGTCAAGCATAGTTCGTGGAAAAAACTTAGTTACTGTTTCAAGTTATAGATCAGCAACATCGTACAAAAATATTCTAAGCTACAGTGACCGACTATGATTATTTAGACGGTAAGTAAATAGTTGAAGGGTTCGAGCTAAAACGCTCACCCTTCAACAATTTACTGACCGTCCAAATAATCATAGTTGGTCACTAGGGAGCTTAGAACTTATAATTTCGGGCGGCAGTCAAACTTACACTCTTTCGTTTCTTTTGAAAAGATAAAATCCATTAAACTTTAACGCTGCTATAAACTTCCATGATAAAAATCAATGGTTGTGAAATGCTTGATTAAATTCTTATTAAAACCATTTCTATTTAAAAAATGTAGTTAATCACATGTGAATAAACACAATAGAATAAACAATATCTTAGCGTTGAAAACAGCACATGGACTCTGTCACACATCTAAATAAACACAACAGAACAAACAATATCTTAGCTTTGAAAACAACACATGGATTCTGTCACACATGTAAATAAATACAACAGAACAAACAATATCTTAGCTTTGAAAACAACACATGGATTCTGTCACACATGTGAATAAACACAACAGAACAAACAATATCTTAGCTTTGAAAACAACACATGGATTCTGTCACACATGTAAATAAACACAACAGAACAAACAATATCTTAGCTTTGAAAACAACACATGGATTCCGTCACACATGTGAATAAACACAACAGAGTACACACTATCTTAGCATTGAAAACAACACACCGACTCTGTCACACATGTGAATAAACACAACATAGCAAACAATATCTTAGCGTTGAAAACAACACATCAACTCTGTCACACATGTTTTACTCTCCAAAATTTTAATGTATCAAGTCATATATACAATATGTGTCATCGTTTAGATAAACTTCCGTTACAGTAGCGTATTTAACATCTCCATCTTAGGAGATTTATGTAATGGAGAATACACACCAACTGTAGATTCTTACAAATAATCAACGAGACCCGTAAGGGTCGAGTTGATTATTTTTAAGAATCTACAAGTTGGAGAGTATTCTCTTACATAATACATTTCCATCTTCAAAGGTGTTTCATTATATATTTTTACATTTTTAATGTTTAGAAAGCCAAATAAGACAACAATTAACAAAAATAAAACGACAAATATTTATCGGTCAACGTCCTTTCGATTCTCGTTTATATTTTAGATATTTCAAGGTGTTTCAAGTGTCCCAGATGTTCACCTATTGTCTGTCTGATTTGTAATATTACCTGCAGTCGGTTCGTTAGTTGTGGCCCCATTATTATTGTCATCAGCTGACTGTGCTTCTGGATATGTCATTATCAATTTAGATTTAATACCTCTCTGTATCATTTGTCTTTAACCAACGAGGTGTACCTTTTCCTTTTTTGTGAATTTCCGCTCAATAAGTATCAAATTAACGATAAACGTGCGTGTAAACATTCTCGCACTTGGCTCCATTCAAGAAATAAGGGTAATAACAAAATTACCGAACTCCGAACAATCTTACAAAGGGAAAGTCAAAACTCATAAGTTTATAAACAGACAAAATCAGTCAACAACCGGAATACTGTGAAAACCGTAATGACCCTGACTTGGTACAGGCATTTCTAAAGAAATGGTGGGATGAATCAGATTTTAAAGCGCCAAACCTCCCGCTTTCATTACGGCTCAAATTTCCGGCTGTCACTATAACAGTATTTATAACAATGCTTGAACAAAACAGGTAAAACAGTTGTCAAAGCAGCACCAAGCTCAGTGAAGCAAATGTCAAAGACACTTTTACGTCACACATGGATAAAAAAATAGTTTTGACATTTTTGTTGACACCTTATCTTTATACATTTTCACTATATGAAAATCCATCGTATAGCAAAGCATGAAATCACAAATTGAACACATAAACATCCACAATTTCCAACTTATTTCAGAAATGTTTACAATTATTACCTTTTGTATTGCAAGAAAATTAGCATTGAATTTGTAATTATCTAAGTGAGTATTAATGATCTAACTACACATGCCCTACAACAAAGAAAATACATTACATGTACATGCATGCCTATTTATAAAAATAATAACTGTCCTTTTTTATAAAAAGTATTTCGAAAATTCTTGCTTAGCATTTTTTCAAGACATCTTTGTCAAAAGTTGAAATAAGAGCAAAATCTATAATAACAAGCTAAACATATTTAACTAATTTTTGTTGTTATTCTCCTTTTAAATAATAGTTTATTTGCTGAAATGTAGGGTTAAAGAGGGAAAAGGGGAGCGGAAGGGTTAAAGGGTGGGGAAAAGAGAGGAGGGGGAGGGCTAAAGGGTGGGGAAAGGGGGAGGACAAGGGTCAAAGAGCGGGAAAAGGGGGAGGGAAAGGATTAAAGAGCAGTAAAGACGGGAGGGGAAGGTTAGAGGACAAGGGTTAAAGGGCAGAGAAAAATTGGGAGGGGAAGGATTAAAGAGTAGTATGAAAAGGGGGAGGACAAGGGTTAAAGGGCGGGAAGGGGGGAGGAGGCAAACATGGCTTAAAGGTTTGGAACAAGGAGATAACTGGTTAAAATAAACAATAGAATAATTTTATTTGAGCTTTTGCCATCATTCGGATAAGCTTAGACAAGTTGTCTGTTTATTGATGGGTAGGAATAGACAAGATAGCAGTTTGTTCATGGATATGGTTAGACAGGTTGTTTGTTCATTGTTCGCTAGGTTTAGGCAGGTTATCTGTTCGTTTACTGGTTAAGGATGCCAGTTTATTCATAGATATGTTTATATATGTTTCTTACTTACTCGTAGATATATAGCTTTGGACAATTTTTCTGTTCGTTGATGATAGGTTTAGACAGGATGCCAGTTCATTCATGGATAAAGTTCGTCAGTGACTTGTGACAGGTTGGTGGTTTTCTCCGGGTCCTCCGGTTTCCTCCACCAATAAAAGTGACCGCCACGATATAACTGAAATATTATTGAAAGTGGCGTTAAACACCATCACACAAATACTGATTCATGGATAGGGTTAGACAGGTTGTCTGTTCATTGATTGATAAGGTTGGATAGGTTGTTCATTGACTGATAGGTTTAGACAGGATATCAGTTTATTCATGGATAATGTTAGACATACTGTTTGGTCATTTATCTCTAGGTTTATACAGGTTGTTGTTGATGGGTACGTTTAGACAGGATACCAGTTTATTCATGGATATGTTTAGGTAGGTTTCCTGTTTATTCAGGGATAAGTTTAGACAGGTTGTCTGTTCGTTTATTGATGGATAGGTTTAGACAGGTTGTCTGTTCATTGATGAATAGGTTTAGACAGGTTGTCTGTTTATTGATTGCTAGGTTTAGACAGGTTGTCTGTTTATTGATGGATAGGTTTAGACAGGTTGTCTGTTTATTGATGGATAGGTTAAGACAGGTTGTCTGTTTATTGATGGATAGGTTAAGACAGGTTGTCTGTTTATTGATGGATAGGTTTAGACAGGTTGTCTGTTTATTGATGGATAGGTTTAGACCGTTGTCTGTTTATTGATTGCTAGGTTTAGACAGGTTGTCTGTTTATTGATTGCCAGATTTAGACAGGTTGTCTGTTTATTGATGGATAGGTTTAGACAGGTTGTCTGTTCATTGATGGATAGGTGTAGACAGGTTGTCTGTTTATTGATGGATAGGTTTAGATAGGTTGTCTGTTTATTCATGGATAGGTTAAGACATGATACCGGTTTATTCATGGATATGGTTAGACAGGTTGTCTGTTCATTGAAGGACAGGTTAAGACAGGTTGTCTGTTCGTTGATGGGTGCGTTTAGACAGGATACCAGTTTATTCATGGAGGATTGGGAAACAAACATAAAAACAGCACGTAAATGTAAAACATTCTGCAGCTATTTATAATTAATGTCAAGGGTTTTTATTTTATATTATATATGATTTGAACCCCCCTTTCCTGTATTTAAGGACGCCCATCGTTAGCGAATGTATCAACAGTGGGAGCCAAGCTATGTAATTTCGTACAGAACATTTTTTAAATTCTTAGAAATGTTGTGCGTGTGGAGAGCAGTTATATATTACTTGTTGAAAATAAACTAAACATGTGACACACATAAATAAGACACCTCCTGCACCTCCGAAATTAATTACACGTGTGCTTCTTTTTGTTGTCTCAATTATAGATCATTTCATGTATATTGGTAGAAAAGTACCCCCGTCCTCAATACTAACTTTTAGTTTATTAAATTAGAGAAAATTCAGATAAAAGTCGATTTATACTTTTTCATTACTTGTTATTTGCGGAATTATGTAAACATTATCATTAAGAACACCAATAAAATCGCTATACTCCCTTTGATGTTGATTTAAATTGTATAGTTCACGTACAAATATTAAATTAATTGCACGTTAACCTCCAATGTCTATATCGAAAACGGTTACATCCAGATGTAATCTTGGAACATCATTCTATTTTAACGTTACTCGTCAAGTTTTCCTTTATTTGTGTAATTATTTAAAGAAGATATTTACTTGTCAAAAATGATGGTAACTTGTCATGGCGGTAGTACCTAATACACAGCTAAATTAACAACGGGTTGGGAATTACTATCTGATAGGCGAAGGGTAAGAAGGCTCAGCTTATTTTATTTTTATTAACAACAAATCTGCCCCAGACTATCTTTGTGATTTGATGCCCTTTCCGGTTGGTAGTGTTTCCCAGTATAATTTACGAAACAGTAATAATTATGCTCTACCTAATTGTCGATTAGAAATTACCAAAAAGTCCTTCTTCCCCTCTACTACCCGAGACTGGAACAATCTAAGTCCGGAAATTAGAAATTCTGGTATTATTAACATATTTAAAATAAAAAATAAAATATTGCTTGTCAATTTAAAGCCTAGTCCTGCATGCATCTGTGGTCATGGTTTTGAAGACTGTGTACACCTTTTCCTTGAATGTCCCTTTTACAATGAAAATAGGGCAATCTTGTTTAATAAATTAAAGAATTACGTAGTTACAATTGAATTGATATTAGCTGGTGATGAAAATTTGGCTCCTAACCAAAACATTGAAATCTTCTCTGCTGTTTATTCTTTTATTAGAAGCACCCAGCGCTTTATCTAATATACTAGCTTACTCACTTCAATCCATGTTGTTTTTTGTTGTTTTTGTTCGTTTGAAACCTTTCTTCTTCTTCCCATCCTTCTTTCTATCCCTATGTTTTGAACATGTTATTTCACCTTATTTTTCTTTATATTTACTTTATTATTAACGTCTAAATATATCATGTTGTAAAATTTATTTGTATAATTATCGCCATTATGTACAATTATTTTTTGTTTATATCTTTGTAAAAGGGAAAGGACTTCACTAATGTTGTCATAACTTGTGTCCAATCCCATTTGCAACTTTTATGCAAATAAAATATGTTTAAACTAAATTAAACAGCTAAATGATGGTAACTTGTCATAGCGGTCGTACCTAATACACAGCTAAATGATGGTAACTTGTCATAGCGGTCGTACCTAATACACAGCTAAATGATGGTAGCTTGTCATAGCGGTCGTACCTAATACACAGCTAAATGATGGTAACTTGTCATAGCGGTCGTACCTAATACACAGCTAAATGATGGTAACTTGTCATAGCGGTCGTACCTAATACACAGCTAAATGATGGTAACTTGTCATAGCGGTCGTACCTAATACACAGCTAGATGATGGTAACTTGTTATAGCAGTAGTACCTAATACACAGCTAAATGATGGTAACTTGTCATAGCGGTCGTACCTAATACACAGCTAGATGATGGTAACTTGTCATAGCGGTCGTACCTAATACACAGCTAAATGATGGTAACTTGTCATAGCGGTCGTACCTAATACACAGCTAGATGATGGTAACTTGTCATAGCGGTCGTACCTAATACACAGCTAAATGATGGTAACTTGTCATAGCGGTCGTACCTAATACACAGCTAAATGATGGTAACTTGTCATAGCGGTCGTACCTAATACACAGCTAGATGATGGTAACTTGTCATAGCGGTCGTACCTAATACACAGCTAAATGATGGTAACTTGTCATAGCGGTCGTACCTAATACACAGCTAGATGATGGTAACTTGTCATAGCGGTAGTACCTAATACACAGCTAAATGATGGTAACTTGTCATAGCGGTCGTACCTAATACACAGCTAAATGATGGTAACTTGTCATAGCGGTCGTACCTAATACACAGCTAAATGATGGTAACTTGTCATAGCGGTCGTACCTAATACACAGCTAGATGATGGTAACTTGTCATAGCGGTCGTACCTAATACACAGCTAAATGATGGTAACTTGTCATAGCAGTAGTACCTAATACACAGCTAAATGATTGTAACTTGTCATAGCGGTCGTACCTAATACACAGCTAAATGATGGTAACTTGTCATAGCGGTCGTTCCTAACACACAGCTAAATAATGGTAACTTGTCATAGCGGTAGTACCTAATACACAGCTAAATGATGGTAACTTGTCATAGCGGTCGTACCTAATACACAGCTAAATGATGGTAACTTGTCATAGCGGTCGTACCTAATACACAGCTAAATGATGGTAACTTGTCATAGCGGTCGTACCTAATACACAGCTAAATGATGGTAACTTGTCATAGCGGTCGTACCTAATACACAGCTAAATGATGGTAGCTTGTCATAGCAGTAGTACCTAATACACAGCTAAATGATGGTAACTTGTCATAGCGGTAGTACCTAATACAGCTAAATGATGGTAACTTGTCATAGCGGTCGTACCTAATACACAGTTAAATGATGGTAACTTGTCATAGCAGTAGTACCTAATACACAGCTAAATGATGGTAACTTGTCATAGCAGTAGTACCTAATACACAGCTAAATGATGGTAACTTGTCATAGCGGTAGTACCTAATACACACCTAAATGATGGTAACTTGTCATAGCAGTAGTACCTAATACACAGCTAAATGATGGTAACTTGTCATAGCGGTCGTACCTAATACACAGCTAAATGATGGTAACTTGTCATAGCGGTAGTACCTAATACACACCTAAATGATGGTAACTTGTCATAGCGGTAGTACCTAATACACAGCTAAATGATGGTAACTTGTCATAGCGGTAGTACCTAATACACAGCTAAATGGTGGTAACTTGTCATAGCGGTAGTACCTAATACACAGCTAAATGATGGTAACTTGTCATAGCGGTAGTACCTAATACACAGCTAGATGATGGTAACTTGTCATAGCAGTAGTACCTAATACACAGCTAAATGATGGTAACTTGTCATAGCGGTCGTACCTAATACACAGTTAAATGATGGTAACTTGTCATAGCAGTAGTACCTAATACACAGCTAAATGATGGTAACTTGTCATAGCGGTCGTACCTAATACACAGCTAAATAATGGTAACTTGTCATAGCGGTAGTACCTAATACACAGCTAAATGATGGTAACTTGTCATAGCAGTAGTACCTAATACACAGCTAGATGATGGTAACTTGTCATAGCAGTAGTACCTAATACACAGCTAAATGATGGTAACTTGTCATAGCGGTCGTACCTAATACACAGCTAAATGATGGTAACTTGTCATAGCGGTCGTACCTAATACACAGCTAAATGATGGTAACTTGTCATAGCGGTAGTACCTAATACACAGCTAAATGATGGTAACTTGTCATAGCGGTAGTACCTAATACACAGCTAAATGATGGTAACTTGTCATAGCGGTCGTACCTAATACACAGCTAAATGATGGTAACTTGTCATAGCAGTAGTACCTAATACACAGCTAAATGATGGTAACTTGTCATAGCGGTCGTACCTAATACACAGCTAAATGATGGTAACTTGTCATAGCAGTAGTACCTAATACACAGCTAAATGATGGTAACTTGTCATAGCGGTCGTACCTAATACACAGTTAAATAATGGTAACTTGTCATAGCGGTCGTACCTAATTCACAGCTAGATGAAAGCTAGTTTGTTGTTTAACGCCAAATAAGCAATGTCACAACTTTATCATGTCGAGGACAAGTTTCAATTCGATGAGCTGCTTTGTACTTATTTGGGCTTTTACAGTGCTAGCTCACTGAAATAACAGTCCACGGATAGACATGTTGCTCCACTTGGACACATTATTATGATTCCGAGCCAACCAATCTTTGCTCTTAGTCCTTAATGTTGCGTGCTGAGCGGAGAAGCAACAAGTACCAATGTTGTAGTCTTTGGTTTGACCCGACACGGCTGGAACCCACGATATACCGCACTCCAGGCGGAGAGCACGTGCCAATATTAAGACAGTAAAATAGGGAATTTATTTGCTTGGTTTTAATCTCGTAAAAGTGAACAATTAAAACAGAAATGTGTTTATCGTCGTCAAAATTGTTAATTTTTGGGGGGATAAATTAAACATTTATTCTCTGCCAATTTTTAGGTTTGGTGATTTCGTTGATCGCATCTATCCCATTGGCCTTGAAATAAAGGATACCACAAATTTAGACAGGTCTGAAACTTTACGACAAAAGAGATGAGTTTAATTTAATTTCCCCATTGTGAACTTTCCATTTATATGTAGCAACATTCCAGCTTCACCTGCATATGGAGTACCGGGTATATATCTCTCAGTTGATACGATATTCCAGAACTTGTGGTTCCTATCAGAATTTCTTTTATTAAAGGTTGCTGCTAACAAGGAAGCTACTGGACCAAAGGTTCCACTTGGTTAAGCCGAAGTCATCACTTCGAGAGTTTTACCGTCGCCACTATTACTTGATTAACCGTTATGGAATATCTGTGTCACAAATGACCACTAATATGTTCCACTTGTCGTAATCATTTTCCGGTCCTTTTTGACAACCATTGACTATGTTACGGCTCCCTACTCGACTTTTTGACAACCATTGACTAGGTTACGGCTCCCTACTCGACTTTTTGACAACCATTGACTATGTTACGGCTCCCTACTCGACTTTTTGACAACCATTGACTATGTTACGGCTCCCTACTCGACTTTTTGACAACCATTGACTATGTTACGGCTCCCTACTCGACTTTTTGACAACCGTTGACTAGGTTACGGCTCCCTACTCGACTTTTTGACAACCATTGACTATGTTACGGCTCCCTACTCGACTTTTTGACAACCATTGACTATGTTACGGCTCCCTACTCGACTTTTTGACAACCGTTGACTAGGTTACGGTTCCCTACTAGAATTTTTGACAACCATTGACTATGTTACGGCTCCCTACTCGACTTTATTGTGACAACCGTTGACTAAGTTACGGATCCCTAATCGATTTTTTGACAACCGTTGACGGTAGGTAACAGTCACATAATCGACTTTTTGACAACAGTTGACGATGGGTAAATGCTCCCTACTAGAACCTTTTGACAACCATTGTCGATTGGTAACGGCTCCCTACTCGACTTTCGGAAATCATGTTTTCAAGTCAGCAATTAAAGGAACACAATTAGTTCCCATTGGAATATCAATAATTTGACGGAAATCTTGTTTTCAAGTCAACAATTGAAGGAACACAACTAGTTCCCATTGGAATTAACAATACAGAGGTCTTGTTTGCCACAACTACCATTAATACCTAACAATCGTTCGTTAGTATCAAACATTTCATCGAAATTAAAAGTGCAATAAAAACGTAGATATTTCGTAGGCATGACGCGTTTCTGGAATACAATTCATCAGGTACGATAAAAGTCAAATGATTTGAAAGCCAAACAATTGTAATACAAATAATAATAAAAAAAAGTCCTTGGGAGCTACAAAGGCAAATGCCCCCACCCCCTCCCCCATCCGTGGCAATGGACATAAACAGGTTAGCGAAATTGTCTAATGTAACCTGTGCATGAGGGAGGGGGGACATTAGTTTTATTATAATATAGTCAAACCTGCCTATACGATCACCTCTATTAACTCTATAAAGCAGTCATCTGTATTTAAAGTGATCATTTCTTGTCTTGTCATAGACAATTTCATATGAATTGAACCTGCTTTAAGAGGTCACCTATCTCATAATGCCACTTTTCCTTTGTCTCAAGGGTGACATCTTAATACAGCTTTGACTAATAACATTAGTGACATCTTAATACAGCTTTGACTAATAACATTAGTGACATCTTAATACAGCTTTGACTAATAACATTAGTGACATCTTAATACAACTTTGACTAATAACATTAGTGACATCTTAATACAGCTTTGACTAATAACATTAGTGACATCTTAATACAGCTTTGACTAATAACATTAGTGACATCTTAATACAACTATGACTAATAACATTAGTGACATCTTAATACAGCTTTGACTAATAACATTAGTGACATCTTAATACAGCTTTGACTAATAACATTAGTGACATCTTAATACAGCTTTGACTAATAACATTAGTGACATCTTAATACAGCTTTGACTAATAACATTAGTGACATCTTAATACAGCTTTGACTAATAACATTAGTGACACCTTAATACAGCTTTGACTAATAACATTATTTAAGAACAACTGTAGTTTTTATATTTGTGATAAAAGTGTATGGTGACTGATAACCTATTAGGGAACGACCATTTAACTCGAAGGGGGGGGGGGGGGGGGGGGTTATGTTTTTTTTCTAAAAAAATATTCTGATTCCCAATATTGCTGAAAAAAATTATTCTGAATTTGGTGGAGGAAAAAAATATAATGTGATTCAGAGTTTTTGTCATATAATCTAATGTTGAAATCTGGAAAATTTTTTCGCACATTGCGCGACAAAAAAAAAATAAATATTCTAACTCTCGTGATATCGGAAAAAAAAATTCTGAACGAAACAAAAAACCATAACACCCCCCCCCCCCCCCCCCCCCCCCCCCCCCTTCAAGTTAAATCCCCCCTCCCTTCAAGTTAAATGGTCGGTCCCTTAGCACACATGATCAATCATAGCTAGATTTATGGAATGACCATTTTATTAGATAAGAATCATTCTCTTTAATAAGTTTGCATGGTGAAGTGGTATTTTAAGGTAGAAGAGTAATAACTGTTATCAGAAACTAAATTGATAATCAAGACAAGAAAGTTTATAAAGAACTTCAACTGAATTTATAACTCTCTAAAACTAATTAGATTCCATTGAATTTATCGACTTTAAAGTTAATAAACAGTTGTTTGATAGTATTAAGGTCATTGGTCAAAGGAACAGACATTCTTTGGCGGAATATTTATTGTTTGATATGAACGTGATATGAGAGATTTTGTTTGTAATTTATGGAGCCTCCATATAGTACCAATTTGGTAAGACTGTCCTGTGACATTTAAAGATTGAATAAACAAATTACAGTCAAGCCTCATAATAAAGGCACTGAAGGGAACCTGAGAATGTGCCCTTTAACATGGGAACAAACCTCATAATAAAGGCACTGAAGGGAACCTGAGAATGTGCCCTTTAACATGGGAACAAACCTCATAATAAAGGTACTGAAGGGAACCTGAGAATGTGCCCTTTAACATGGGAACAAACCTCATAATAAAGGTACTGAAGGGAACATGAGAATGTGCCCTTTAACATGGGAACAAACCTCATGATAAAGGTACTGAAGGGAACCTGAGAATGTGCCCTTTTACATGGGCACAAACCTCATAATAAAGGCAGACACTCAAGGGAACCTGAGAATGTGTCCTTTTACATGGGTACAATCATGCATTTTACATACAGGTTAAAATTATATGCACTATTCATTATTGGGGAAAATGAGGCTGCCCTTTATACACAGTGATTTGTAATATAAAGGTGCCATTTAAGGAAGATTTGAATGCATGCATATCAGCCAGAATTTGTTTTTGTTTATGAAATCAGTTCTTTATTTTAATGTAAAATTGATAATGATGCACTGGATTGGGCCTGTGAGAGGAAGTTCAAATTTTTCTTTGTAGCCGACAATCAACGACCATTAGCAACAAGATATTGTTCATTAGGATCTGCTGCAGGTCATCATTTACCTACAAATCACATGACATTTTCCAAACACTCATTTATCACCCACTCTAAGTATGAGTTGTGTGTTTTCTACATTTAACAGAACTAGCCTACCATCCTTTTACATGGGATCCATCAGATGAGCTATACTCTTCAACAGAGAAGCAATGGCATCAGATGTTTGTGAATGAAGACAACATTCTTCTATTTGAGCTAAGCTCCGTCAGAGGGGCTGTACTCTTAAACGGAGAAAGTATGGCATCAGATGTTTGTTAATGAAGACAACATTCTTCCATTTGAGTTAAGCTCCGTCAGAGGGGCTGTACTCTTAAACGGAGAAAGTATGGCATCAGATGTTTGTTAATGAAGACAACATTCTTCCATTTGAGTTATGCTCGGTCAGAGGGGCTATACTCTTCAACAGAGAAATTATGGCATCACATGTTTGTTAATGAAGACAACATTCTTCTATTTGAGTTATGCTCCGTCAGAGGGTTTATACTCTTAAACGGAGAAACTATGGCATCAGATGTTTGTTAATGAAGACAGCATTCTTCTATTTGAGTTATGCTCGGTCAGAGGGGCTATACACTTCAACAGAGAAACTATGGCATCACATGTTTGTTAATGAAGACAACATTCTTCTATTTGAGTTATGCTCCGTCAGAGGGGCTATACTCTTCAACAGAGAAATTATGGCATCACATGTTTGTTAATGAAGACAACATTCTTCTATTTGAGTTATGCTCCGTCAGAGGGTTTATACTCTTAAACGGAGAAACTATGGCATCAGATGTTTGTTAATGAAGACAGCATTCTTCTATTTGAGTTATGCTCGGTCAGAGGGGCTATACACTTCAACAGAGAAACTATGGCATCACATGTTTGTTAATGAAGACAACATTCTTCCATTTGAGTTATGCTCCGTCAGAGGGGCTATACACTTCAACAGAGAAACTATGGCATCACATGTTTGTTAATGAAGACAACAATCTTCTATTTGAGTTATGCTCCGTCAGAGGGTTTATACTCTTATACAGAGAAACTATGGCATCACATGTTTGTTAATGAAGACAACATTCTTCTATTTGAGTTATTCTCCGTCAGAGGGGCTATGCTCTTAAACGGAGAAACTATGGCATCAGATGTTTGTTAATGAAGACAACATTCTTCTATTTGAGTTATGCTACGTCAGAGGGGCTATGCTCTTAAACGGAGAAACTATGGCATCACATGTTTATTAATGAAGAAAACATTCTTCCATTTATTATATATAGAAGCATTCTGTTTATAATTATCTTTATCATCGGTATTATTCGTTTTACATCAAAGTAAAATTTTTGCGAAAAAATAAGACTATTAAATAAACCACATTTAATTGTGTGAAGTTGAAAGCACATGAAGACATGGTTAACTATTACTTAACGTCACATTAACGATATTTAAATGCAATAAGGCGTTATAGTGTAAATGTTTACATATAACAAGTGTATCATCAATGTTTTTGTAGTGTAATTACTGACGGAATGAAGAATATTTAGTCTTAAGGAATTTTTAAGTATGGCGAGACAATGACTATAATTTTTTTTGTATATTTTAAAAACAATAAAATATTTGCGCCTGTTACAATTAGAAACCCCTCCCCTAAAAAAATATCAACTATTTTGTGATATTTGTAATCACACGACCGGTCATGGTAGAGCAGATAGCAAAGTGATTCCGTCTGTCCGTTCGTTCATTTTTTCTCTTTATTCAATAACTACAAACAATTAAAATCCGATTTCAATAAATGAATCAGATGTCATCAACCGAAAACTATTTGTTTCACACGATTGGACAAAATAACAAATATATATACAGTTAAACCTGTATTAAGAGGTCACCCTTGGTACAAAACAAAAGTGGTCTTCTAAGACAGGTGACCTCTTAAAGGGTTCAAATCATATGAAATTTTCTATGACAGGACATGAAAAAGGTGACCTTTTAATACAGATGACTGCTTAATAGGAGTGTCCGCATGGGCAGGTTTAACTGTATTTATTGAGAGCATATAAATGTGATTAACCAGATCGATTTTCTGATAGAGATCAAGTTTAGATGTAAACATATAAACACATCATTTTTCATTTCCCACCCAAAGCACCATCTGTTCTGTTATACGTCATTCTCACTGATAGTTTTTTATGAACTATTTTATATGATACCTTAAACATAAAAATTAAGTTTGTCTGAGAAATAAAATTATACAGATCATTAGTTCTGAAGTTGAACAAAATGTTTGCCGTTTTATGTTGATTGGACATATAGATAAACTGCAATTATTTACTTTGAGGTGTAGTGAAGGTGTTTTATTGCTTTTATCGTCACATTCAGCAATTTTGCAGCGATATCATGAATGGCAGGCATAAATAGAGGGAGGTTAGCATCCACAGTCAGAACGAAATGACCAGCGAAACTCCTAGTCATGGATAGGGTCTGGAAATCTTAATACTGAAAGTAGCTATCGTCGTGTAAAATACAAAATACGTAAAGCTTTCTCCATAAACATTGTAAGTGAAATACAAAATACGAAAAGCTTTCTCCATAAACATTGTAAGTGAAATACAAAATACGAAGAGCTTTCTACATAAACATTGTAAGTGAAATACAAAATACGAAGAGCTTTCTCCATAAACATTGTAAGTAAAATACAAAATACGAAGAGCTTTCTCCATAAACATTGTAAATGAAATACAAAATACGAAAAGCTTTCAACATTATCATTCTAAATACAAAATACGAAAAGCTTTCTCCATTATCATTCGAAATACAAAATACGAAAAGCTTTCTCCATTATCATTGTAAGAGAAATACAAAATACGTAAAGCTTTCTCTATAAACATTGTAAGTGAAATACAAAATACGAAGAGCTTTCCCCATAAACACTATAAGGGAAATACAAAATACGTAAAGCTTTCTCCATTATCATTGTAAGTGAAATACAAAATACGAAAAGCTTTCTCCATAAACATTGTAAGTGAAATACAAAATACGAAGAGCTTTCTCCATAAACATTGTAAGTGAAATACAAAATACGAAGAGCTTTCTACATAAACATTGTAAGTGAAATACAAAATACGTAAAGCTTTCTCCATAAACATTGTAAATGAAATACAAAATACGAAAAGCTTTCAACATTATCATTCTAAATACAAAATACGAAAAGCTTTCTCCATTATCATTCTAAATACAAAATACGAAAAGCTTTCTCCATTATCATTGTAAGAGAAATACAAAATACGTAAAGCTTTCTCCATAAACATTGTAAGTGAAATACAAAATACGAAGAGCTTTCCCCATAAACACTATAAGGGAAATACAAAATACGTAAAGCTTTCTCCATTATCATTGTAAGTGAAATACAAAATACGAAAAGCTTTCTCCATTAACATTGTAAGTGAAATACAAAATACGAAGAGCTTTCTACATAAACATTGTAAGTGGAATACAAAATACGAAGAGCTTTCTACATAAACATTGTAAGTGAAATACAAAATACGTAAAGCTTTCTCCATAAACAGTGTAAGTGAAATACAAAATACGAAGAGCTTTCTACATAAACATTGTAAATGAAATACAAAATACGAAAAGCTTTCAACATTATCATTCTAAATACAAAATACGAAAAGCTTTCTCCATAAACATTGTAAGTGAAATACAAAATACGAAAAGCTTTCTCCATAAACATTGTAAGTGAAATACAAAATACGTAAAGCTTTCTCCATAAACATTGTAAATGAAATACAAAATACGAAAAGCTTTCAACATTATCATTCTAAATACAAAATACGAAAAGCTTTCTCCATTATCATTCTAAATACAAAATACGAAAAGCTTTCTCCATTATCATTGTAAGAGAAATACAAAATACGCAAAGCTTTCTCCATAAACATTGTAAGTGAAATACAAAATACGAAAAGCTTTCCCCATAAACATTGTAAGTGAAATACAAAATACGTAAAGCTTTCTCCATAAACATTGTAAGTGAAATACAAAATACATAAAGCTTTCTCCATAAACATTGTAAGTGAAATACAAAATACGAAAAGCTTTCTCCATAAACATTGTAAGTGAAATACAAAATACGTAAAGCTTTCTCCATAAACATTGTAAGTGAAATACAAAATACGTAAAGCTTTCCCCATGAACATTGTAAGTGAAATACAAAATACGAAAAGCTTTCTCCATAAACATTGTAAGTGAAATACAAAATACGAAGAGCTTTCTACATAAACATTGTAAGTGAAATACAAAATACGAAGAGCTTTCTCCATAAACATTGTAAGTGAAATACAAAATACGAAGAGCTTTCTACATAAACATTGTAAGTGAAATACAAAATACGTAAAGCTTTCTCCATAAACATTGTAAGTGAAATACAAAATACGAAGAGCTTTCTACATAAACATTGTAAATGAAATACAAAATACGAAAAGCTTTCAACATTATCATTCTAAATACAAAATACGAAAAGCCTTCTCCATTATCATTCTAAATACAAAATACGAAAAGCTTTCTCCATTATCATTGTAAGAGAAATACAAAATACGTAAAGCTTTCTCCATAAACATTGTAAGTGAAATACAAAATACGAAGAGCTTTCACCATAAACACTATAAGGGAAATACAAAATACGTAAAGCTTTCTCCATTATCATTGTAAGTGAAATACAAAATACGAAAAGCTTTCTCCATAAACATTGTAAGTGAAATACAAAATAAATCCTAGTAGATAGAAAAATACTTACATATATCATGTAGTTTGAAAACTTGCAGACAATGTTTCCTAGAATCCAAGATGGTACTACAGTATGTACCAATGTAGCTGGTACCACACACAATATAAACAGTAAGTCAGCGAAGGCCAAGTTTATAATATAAACGTTGGTGACGGACTTCTCTCCGAACTGTAGCATTACATATATAACTAGACCATTTCCAACGGATCCTAGTATAATAATTAAAATCCACACTATACTGAGAATTACGACAACTTCCGTTTGTAATGGGGGTTGTCCACTTGATATATTTGAAGACAAGGTGGTAAATATGGCAGTCACGTTCTCAGACACAGTACTCATTATGTCCTACAAGATAAAATATTACATACATTTAGTCCAAATACAAATTATATAAAATGTTCAAAGCATCAATATATTTATAGTCTTAGATGGCTTAGCACACATTACTGGCAACAATACTCTCCATGTACTTAGAGACATAATGTTAGGATTTAGGCAACAAAACTTTCCATTTCTATGTTAGAGACCGAATGTTACGAATTAGGCAACAAAGCTATCCATTTTCATGTTAGAGACCGAATGGCTCGATTTAGGCAACAATACTCTCCATGTTGGAGACCAGATGTTATGATGCAGGCAGCACTACTCTCCATGTTAGAGACCAGATGTTACTATGTAGACAACAATACTCTCCACGTTAGAGACCGGATGTTGCGATTTAGACAACGATACTCTCCATGTTGGAGATCGGATATTACGATTTAGACAACAATACTCTCCATGTTAGAGACCGGATGTTATGATTTAGACAACAATACTCTCCATGTTAGAGACCAGATGTTACTATGTAGGCAACACTACTCTCCATGTTAATGACAGATGATACGATTTAGACAACAATACTCTCCACGTTAGAGACCGGATGTTACGATTTAGACAACAATACTCTCCATGTTAGAGACCAGATGTTACTATGTAGGCAACAGTATTCGCCGTGTTAGAGACCGTATGTTACGATTTAGACAACAATACTCTTCATGTTGGAGATCGGATATTACGACTTAGACAACAATACTCTCGATGTTGGAGATCGGATGTTACGATTTAGACAACAATACTCTTCATGTTAGAGACCGGATGTTGCGATTTAGATAACAATATTTTCCATGTTAGAGATCGGATGTTGCGATTTAGGAAACACTACTCTCCATGTTAATGACAGATGTTACGATTTAGACAACAATACTCTCCATGTTAGAGACCGGATGTTACAATGTAAGCGTAAAATATTTCAAAATCTTCTTTCACAATAGTTATTCAAAGTAATGTGATTTGTAGTAAACTGTCGAATACATTTGTTGTCAGAAACACCTTGTAATATATTAAATGATATCGTTATGATTCTACATTGTCTACTTCACAATAAAAAATACCACCATAGTACAATTCATAATTATTAATATTTCGCAATGACATGGATACGCTAATAGCATATTTTTACGATGACAAAATATTCTAACACTCAAGACTATAGTATCGTCATACATATTTCTCCAATCCAAGTCAAATTATATTCAAGGCTGTCGCCTATATAAAGTGGTTACATCTCTTCTTATAAGATTTTAAAATCAGATAGATCATTGATAGCAATGTTTTCTAAGAGATATAAATCGGATGTATCAGGTTCACGTTTCCTCGAGAATAATAGAAAAATTTGAAGATACCAAAGGGAGGTAATCAAAATCTGTAAATCAAAGGACAGACATTACAATGGCCAAATGAAAAATGACAAAAGGACAAGCAATGATCTACATGACACTACACAGAAAAGATTGAACAACACGAACCCCCCACAAAAGACCCGGGATGAACTCCATAAGGGTAAGCATGTCCTGTTACACTAGTGAGATGCGTCATAGATGTGAAGGTTACAAGATCGGTTATGTTAATGGCATAAATCTTTCAGCGATGATGTTTTGGTAGTGATACAAAGTTGATATGTCATATATATCGATATCTTTGTAGTGAATAAGAAATTGATATATCGCAGGTTTTCACAAGGATGTTGAATCGGATACGCCGTGAGGGTTAATTTCTAATAAACAACAAATACCTCACAGTCAAAACAATTCCAAAATCTAATAAAACATCGTAAAAACAGAGGAAAAATCAATACCTCCTAGCATGCATAAACATGGCCGCTTACTCTCCTGGCACATGGTACAGGCACTTCAAATAAAAGTGACGGAATTAAACTAGTTTTATAGGCAAACACCTTCCTTCTGAGTGAAATAATGTGGTTGACCTAGTGTTTTCTACATGTGAGTAAATGTCCGATCCTCACATATAATTGGTGAGCAGAGTTGTATGTAAAGAATGTCTAGTCCTAATCTTGAACATTATACATAATTTATTCTTCTGGACTGAAGTTGTCATGTATAATAATAGTTCCATAAAATACAGTCATTCTTCTAAACCATCATTTAGATGTGAGATAGTAGATAGTTCCTTCGGAGCACATAGTCAGCTTTGAACCAGTAGATAGTGTCATCGGAGCACATATTCAGCTTTGAACCAGTAGATAGTGTCATCGGAGCACATAGTCAGCTTTGAACCAGTAGATAGTGTCATCGGAGCACATAGTCAGCTTTGAACCAGTAGATAGTGTCATCGGAGCACATAGTCAGCTTTGAACCAGTAGTATCATCGGAGCACATAGTCAGCTTTGAACCAGTAGATAGTGTCTTCGGAGCACATAGTCAGCTTTGAACCAGTAGATAGTGCCATCGGAGCACATAGTCAGCTTTGAACCAGTAGATAGTGCCAACGGAGCACATAGTCAGCTTTGAACCAGTAGATAGTGCCAACGGAGCACATAGTCAGCTCTGAACCAACACATAATTAGCAATACCATGTCTCGTCATATTTTTTCTTGTGACAAAATACTTAAAAAAAATTACTTAATAGTTTAGTACTTAGAAGACGGTGACGTTGTAAAAAGCATGAATGCAGCTGATCGTGTGTGAAATATAAATTCCATACATGGATACCAGCAACTGGTTTAACCCGCAATATATTTGTATCTGTCGCAAGCCAGGACTTTGGATTTCCTACGTCATATGTCATGGTTTTTTTTATGTTCAGTGAGTCCAGTTAAGATGAGAGGTGATTGTTCGTTTTATTGATATTGGTGGAATTGATGAGCATCACTGTTTAAACTTTATTTTCATAAAGGATATGAAATAGCTGGAATACGACAAACGTCAGCTGTGAAGATTTCACAAGGATATAGAATAAGATACACAGTGCCTGATTTAGATGAAGAGATGTCCTAGGCTATTTCTCTAGGCCCCTCCCAAGTCCCCACTCTCACGACTAGAGCAAAGCGGAAGAGTGATAAATTTGAATAAAGGCGAGAATGACGAGGGGTGCTTAAAATTCTGCACTATTCTTAAATGGAGTGAGTGCATCTGTGCAAGGACATTAACAGAAGGGTTATTTAGACAGTATAATGTGTTATGACAGCATACGTATGAAAGTCAAATGATAGTGTCAAAAGAATTATGCATCTTGGCCGGAGGCCCCCTAATTATTATGGTGTTACTATACTGGATCACGTGTCAAGGTTCCTTCAATAATACACAAATGTCATATGTGTCGAGGTGTCTTAAGTGATAGAACATAGAATTCGCCATAGGGTGACCGTATTAACAAGAGAACTACTATCTCTAGATGTCTCTATTGAAATAGTTTTAAATACTATCTCTAGATGTCTCTATTGAAATAGCTTTAAATACTATCTCTAGATGTTTCTATTGAAATAGCTTTAAATTATATCTCTAGATGTCTCTATTGAAATAGCTTTAAATACTATCTCTAGATGTCTCTATTGAAATAGCTTTAAATACTATCTCTAGATGTCTCTATTGAAATAGCTTTAAATACTATCTCTAGATGTTTCTATTGAAATAGCTTTAAATTATATCTCTAGATGTCTCTATTGAAATAGCTTTAAATACTATCTCTAGATGTCTCTATTGAAATAGCTTTAAATACTATCTCTAGATGTCTCTATTGAAATAGCTATAAATACTATCTCTAGATGTCTCTATTAAAATAGCTTTAAATACTATCTCTAGATGTCTCTATTGAAATAGCTTTAAATAATATCTCCAGATGTCTCTATTGAAATAGCTTTAAATACTATCTCTAGATGTCTCTATTGAAATAACTTTAAATACTTTCTCTAGATGTCTGTATTGAAATAGCTTTAAATACTATCTCTAGATGTCTCTATTGAAATAGCTTTAAATACTATCTCTAGATGTCTCTATTGAAATAGCTTTAAATACTATCTCTAGATGTCTCTATTGAAATAGCTTTAAATACTATCTCTAGATGTCTCTATTGAAATAGCTTTAAATAGTCTAGATGTCTCTATTGAAATAGCTTTAAATACTATCTCTAGATGTATCTATTGAAATAGCTTTAAATACTATCTCTAGATGTCTCTATTGAAATAGCTTTAAATACTATCTCTAAATTTCTCTATTGAAATAGCTTTAAATACTATCTCTAGATGTCTCTATTGAAATAGCTTTAAATACTATCTCTAGATGTCTCTATTGAAATAGCTTTAAATACTATCTCTAGATGTTTCTATTGAAATAGCTTTAAATACTATCTCTAGATGTTTCTATTGAAATAGCTTTAAATACTATCTCTAGATGTCTCTATTGAAATAGCTTTAAATACTATCTCTAGATGTCTCTATTGAAATAGCTATACATACTATCTCTAGATGTCTCTATTGAAATAGCTTTAAATACTATCTCTAGATGTCTCTATTGAAATAGCTTTAAATACTATTTCTAGATGTCTCTATTGAAATAGCTTTAAATACTATCTCTAGATGTCTCTATTGAAATACTTTAAATAGTCTAGATGTCTCTATTGAAATAGCTTTAAATACTATCTCTAGATGTCTCTATTGAAATAGCTTTAAATACTATCTCTAGATGTCTCTATTGAAATAGCCTTAAATACTATCTCTAAATGTCTCTATTGAAATAGCTTTAAATTCTATCTCTAGATGTCTCTATTGAAATAGCTTTAAATTCTATCTCTAGATGTATCTATTGAAATAGCTTTAAATACTATCTCTAGATGTCTCTATTGAAATAGCCTTAAATACTATCTCTAAATTTCTCTATTGAAATAGCTTTAAATATTATCTCTAGATGTCTCTATTGAAATAGCTTTAAATACTATCTCTAGATGTCTCTATTGAAATAGCTTTAAATACTATCTCTAGATGTTTCTATTGAAATAGCTTTATATACTATCTCTAGATGTTTCTATTGAAATAGCTTTAAATACTATCTCTAGATGTCTCTATTGAAATAGCTTTAAATACTATCTCTAGATGTCTCTATTGAAATAGCTATACATACTATCTCTAGATGTCTCTATTGAAATAGCTTTAAATACTATCTATAGATGTCTCTATTGAAATAGCTTTAAATACTATCTCTAGATGTCTCTATTGAAATAGCTTTAAATAGTCTAGATGTCTCTATTGAAATAGCTTTAAATACTATCTCTAGATGTCTCTATTGAAATAGCTTTAAATACTATCTCTAGATGTCTCTATTGAAATAGCCTTAAATACTATCTCTAAATGTCTCTATTGAAATAGCTTTAAATACTATCTCTAGATGTCTCTATTGAAATAGCTTTAAATTATATCTCTAGATGTCTCTATTGAAATAGCTTTAAATTCTATCTCTAGATGTCTCTATTGAAATAGCTTTAAATTCTATCTCTAGATGTCTCTATTGAAATAGCTTTAAATACTATCTCTAGATGTCTCTATTGAAATAGCTTTAAATACTATCTCTAGGTGTCTCTATTGAAATAGCTTTAAATACTATCTCTAGATATCTCTATTGAAATAGCTTTAAACCGGTTGTTGATTACAACATACTTACAACGTGTTGTCTACAATACATTGACAACATGAACCTTATGTTACTAGTAAATTATTAGTTTGAATGTAATTATTAGATATGGTACCCCGCAGCCATTGTTATATTATTTTTTCTCGTCGCTATCAAATATCGCGTGATGATCCCAGGGGTCTCTACACAGAATGCTTTTTTGCGTAATGATATATTAAGTGTTCTTATTTCTAGTAAAACAAATGTTTCGTTACGATCAGGTCTGATTATAAATCTGACAGCTTATTTGTTTCACAATATGATATAATATTGAATCTCTCTAAATAAGAATGGGAATTGAAATTGGAGTCATGTCGTCTATTACTGATAGCAAAATTAACCCCAATCTGTTCTCAAGTAGCATATTGAAGTTTCACGCCTCTCACCGAAATGTGGTCGTATCTTTAGCAGCTGGGTAAACGAGGGATTGCCATTCTGAAAATCAATAAAAAAAAATTAAAAAAAAAGTTTTTAAGACTCAATTCTTAATTAAGACAACAATGTAACTATGAATAGATTAAACATATTTTATTGCTAAATATTATAACAATTGGATTGGACACAAATTATAACAATTTACAAGGGTCATCTCCACATAATAAATAATTACAATAATACATGCGTCAGCAATAGTAAAATACAATATACAACATTATAAATAAATTCTTTGAAAAAAGAAAAAAAAGGAGACACAATAAAAAAAAAAAGACAAAAAAAAAGCAAAAAAAAAAGCATGAAATTATATAATATAATATAAGCATGTTTTACCATACTTGTATCTGAGATGAAATTGATTGACTGATTGATTAATTGATTAATTAAACAAATATATAATTGGGAGGGGGAGGGGGGAGTGATGTGATCATAAATGGGTAAAACGTTTTGTTCGTTTGCTGTAAAGTTGTACAGATTTGAAAATTTGCAGATTTTGCATCTCAATTAAGGTGTCATCGCCAAAAAGTAGGACTTCAATTTTAAGTTCATGAAGAAAAACTAGTCTTAACGATGACTTCTTTATTCATAACAAATTATGTTATAAACGAAAAGGACCTATAGTACGAAAGTACGATATCTGGATTTAATGTAATTATTACCTACCACTACTAATATAAAGGTGAACTTAGGGCGCATGATGCGTTTCTTGAATAAGAAAAGTTTGAAAATACCAAACAGAAGAAGGACAGACAATACATGTACAACGACCAAAAGAAAAGGGACATACAAAAAAGGACCAAAAGATTGCTTAATACCAACATTAACATGCACCAGTTATATCGTGCCTTGAACATAATTTATACATTAATTTCCTCTACTAGTTTACTCTTAGAAATGAGAAATATTTTGTACACAACAATCGGGTAATATGTACAAATAAAAGAAATATTAAAAGGATAGACACATAAATTTAGAACGTATTTTATATATTAAGGGACAGACTGACTATACAAGCGACCAAGTTCATAAAAGTTCAATGATCGACAAAACGCTCAAAGTCAATATACAGGAAATTCAAATTATTGAAACGTATTCGGGAGAAACGGGTCAGAAATCTGTGCTTTAGGTAGCCCGAGGTTCCCGCTCATGACGATGTGTACATTTTGCTATCCTTGATATCTTTTCTCTTCATTTTGAACAATTTATTCCAATCTATTTTACAAACATAGAAATACAATGTTGCTTCTTCTTTACTCACTAGGCAATGAAAGAAAGCTTTTTCTTTTCTTTTTTTAATTTTCTTAACGACATTTTCAATCACAATAGAAGTGTCGAATTATTGGTAATTAAAATATGGTCCCCGCAATTCTTCATTTAAATTTAAAACCTATATAGAAAAATGAAAGATATCATTTACAAATACCTCTTATCAACTAATTTTTTAGCATTTAGATTTAAGTAAATATATGCTCTTGAGATTTCCAATCTTGTCCATGCTAAAATGCAATTTGAAGATTTTCATTAAAAGTCTGCAATATCATCAACATAAGTTATTTCCCCCCCCTTTTTTTTTTATTAAAAAAAGACTTTTAACCTTCTTGAACAACAATAATTCGCTACAAAATCAAATGTTAAATTGCAAATCAAGAATACAATATTTGATGAGATTCCTCATGAAGAGGACAGAACTTGAAAACAATCTTAAAAAACAACAGAAACAGATAAGGTTAAACAATGTGCTTAAAATCAATGATATATGTCAGCATCAGCTATGTGAAGCGTACCTTATTAATAACTTCGTTGCTATTTACTGAAAACATTTACTCAAAGCTTAAACAGAATGTCATCGTGAATAAAAGATCAGGGGGGATCCCTATAATTTATTACTTTGATCAACGGACAAATAGACAGTTTGATTATGCGAAATGTCCGTGATCAAAAGACGAACGTTCACTTAAAGCTGTAAATATTATGAACATAAATGTCCATTAGCATTTGAATAGCAAGTCTGCTATTGCTTTTAGTGTCGTGCTGCTACTCAGTCAGAATTAAATCTGTGGTAAATATCAAGGGTATACAGGAGAACGCTTCATTATAAAAGCATTTTCATCTATTTTAATACAGCAATTAAACACGTTCCATGGTTACTTTAATAAAATACGAGTCGAATTAATATATATGTTGTTGTCAAAATCAGTGTTGTTTTTATTAAAGTCCTGTACCAAGCCAGGAAAGTGAGCGGTCATGTATATATGTGTTAGGGTATTAAAGTCAGCGGTAATGTATATGTGTGTTAGGGTATTAATGTAAGAGGTCATGTATATGTGTGTTAAGGGTATTAAAGTGAGCGGTCATGTATATGTGTGTTAGGGTATTAAAGTGAGCGGTCATGTATATGTGTGTTAAGGGTATTAAAGTGAGCGGTCATGTATATGTGTGTTAGGGTATTAAAGTGAGCGGTCATGTATATGTGTGCTAAGGGTATTAAAGTGAGCGGTCATGTATATGTGTGCTAAGGGTATTAAAGTGAGCGGTCATGTATATGTGTGTTAAGGGTATTAAAGTGAGCGGTCATGTATATTTGTGTTAGGGGTATTAAAGTGAGCGGTCATGTATACGTGTGTTAATGGTATTAAAGTGAGCGGTCATGTATATGTGTGTTAGGGGTATTAAAGTGAGCGGTCATGTATATGTGTGTTAAGGGTATTAAAGTGAGCGGTCATGTATATGTGTGTTAATGGTATTGAAGTGAGCGGTTATGTATATGTGTGTTAATGGTATTAAAGTGAGCGGTCATGTATATTTGTGTTAAGGGTATTAAAGTGAGCGGTCATGTATATGTGTGTTAAGGGTATTACAGTGAGCGGTCATGTATATGTGTGTTAGGGGTATTAAAGTGAGCGGTCATGTATACGTGTGTTAATGGTATTAAAGTGAGCGGTCATATATATGTGTGTTAAGGGTATTAAAGTGAGCGGACATGTATATGTGTGTTAGGGTATTAAAGTGAGCGGTCATGTATATGTGTGTTAAGGGTATTAAAGTGAGCGGTCATGTATATGTGTGTTAAGGGTATTACAGTGAGCGGTCATGTATATGTGTGTTAGGGGTATTAAAGTGAGCGGTCATGTATACGTGTGTTAATGGTATTAAAGTGAGCGGTCATGTATATGTGTGTTAAGGGTATTAAAGTGAGCGGACATGTATATGTGTGTTAGGGTATTAAAGTGAGCGGTCATGTATATGTGTGTTAAGGGTATTAAAGTGAGCGGTCATGTATATGTGTGCTAAGGGTATAAAGTGAGCGGTCATGTATATGTGTGCTAAGGGTATAAAGTGAGCGGTCATGTATATGTGTGCTAAGGGTATAAAGTGAGCGGTCATGTATATGTGTGCTAAGGGTATAAAGTGAGCGGTCATGTATATGTGTGCTAAGGGTATAAAGTGAGCGGTCATGTATATGTGTGCTAAGGGTATAAAGTGAGCGGTCATGTATATGTGTGCTAAGGGTATAAAGTGAGCGGTCATGTATATGTGTGTTAAGGGTATAAAGTGAGCGGTCATGTATATATGTGTTAAGGGTATCCATTTTGCCTCTTTATACGATTTATTTTGGAAATATTCAAACAGTGTGCGGTTTTTTTTTGTATGAACACAATCTAATTAAATGCTTTGTGAATTTTGATAATCTGTTGATTCACTGACCCACAGGTAACGGCACATGCTAGGCGACCCACCATTCACATTCAAAATATCTCTATAGTTTTGAGGAGAAAAAATTACAACAACTAAGCTGTGCTATGCTCCATGATTTTGTAGACTCATACCTGATTGGTCGCCTCAACGGTGAACAAATAACGAATTTTGTAGATCCAAAATTAATAGATAACGAACGATAACTTGTATAAGATAAAGTACTACTATTGAAGAAAAAAAAGAAGTTTCCCGTATTGCATATAACAGGTTTCTTTTTCCGCTTGAGTACTCGGGTGAAGGCCGAGGTGCATCAATGGCTTCACCTGAGCGCAAATTAAGCGGGAAAAGAAGCCCGTTATATCAAATACGGGCAACTTCTTTTGTTTCAATAGTAATATATCTAGCTTGTACAATAATGATGCTATAATGCGTAAAATAAACAAAAGTCGTGAGAACTGTTTTGTTTGTAAACGTTATGTATCAGCGGCCTGTAACTGATATTAGATACTGCATTTACAGTAGCATTGCTGGGGGTATTATTGTACAAGTGCATTTAACATATAATTTATGAGATGAAGGATTTCCCTACAACTTTCAGTCTACAGTCTACAGAACAAATAACATGGTAAAATAGACCACAAAAATGAGACATTAAAAGAGGTCTTCCGGTGCATTTCCCTGTGTAAATCATGTATAAATTGGTGTTTCAGTCAAACCGCATTGTGTCGAGTGAGTGAGTGAGTGAGTGAGTGAGTGAGTGAGTGAGTGAGTGAGTGAGTGAGTGAGTGAGTGAGCGAGTAAGAGAGTGAGTTAGTGAGTGAGTGAGTGAATGAGTGAGTGAGTGAGTGAGTGAGTGAGTGAGTGAGTGAGTGAGTGAGCGAGTGAGTGAGTGAGTGAGTGAGTGAGTGAGTGAGTGAGGAATGTTACAGCTATATCATGACGAGAACAAGTTACTTTTGATGGAGATTATATCTGCTTTGTACTTAGCCAACACCCTTCGATGGATTTTTATGGTGCTAGCTCTTTGAACTACAGTCCACTTATGGGCCAACGTGGCCGTGATCGTATGGTAGTTGGATATACAACTACCTATGCAATCAGTGCCTATCATCACTGATGTTGTGAGTTCGAATTTCGATCAGGGCGAGGTGTGCAACATTATGTTTATTCGTGGATAGTTTTAGACAAGTTTTCTGTTCGTTGATGATACGTTTAGACATGATACCAGATAATTCATGCATACAGTTTGTCAGTGACTTGCGACAGGCCGGTGGTTTTCTCCGTGTCCTCCGGTTTCCTCCACCAATTAAACTGACCGTCACGATATAACTGAAATATTGTTGACAGTTGCGTTAAACACCATCAAACAAAAGATAAAACATACAGCCCACGTGACATTATATCATGTTTCCGAGCCACCTAGTCATTATTCTTTACCCTTAATGATTCATGCTTAAAAGAGAAGCTGCAAATATCAATTTTATAGCCTTTTGTTTGACCCGACCGGGGATCGTACACACGACCTACCGCACCCAAGGTGAGCACGCGTACGTTAACAATTACAATGCCTTGGTGGTTGTTGGTTGTGACGAAGGGGAATAGTCATACAAATATATCGGAGGGGCCGGGTGGCTCAATGAGTTATGTAGTTAGATTACCTAACAACTCATACAAGCCTATCACCAATACGGCGTAGGTTCGCGCCCGACTTTGTAAATTACAAAAAGGGTGCACTCGACTCGCAGCCGCAAGTGATAAAGTTTACCAGTTGCTTGCTCATGGTCGGTGGTTCTCTCCGGGTACTCTGGCTTCTTCCACCACTAAAACTGGTCACCATGATATAGCTGAAATATTACCGAAACTGTCGTTAAACACAATAAATCAATCAATCAATGTAAGAATTAATTATGTATTATGGTACGTACGCGGAGATTAGAAGATCAATGCTAAGTGAACCTTCTGTAAAAATTGTTAAACATTTGCGAATATAATATTTTAAAATGACAATGGTGTGTAAACTTTAATGCAGATACGTTTTGTATTTCAATGTAATTTCATCAATCAGAACACTAGGTACTTTGTTGTCGTCAGACAAATATATTAAGATTATCTTTTGTAAACGGGCTATGTATGTACCATTATCTATGTTGACCTCTTTCTACTTAAAAGTTCATTTCAATTACACATGATAAACAATGGACAAAGCTAGATGTATCGCTATTTTGTTACAAATCTTGACAATAATGTGTGTTTATGATTTTATATCAACGCACGTTTCTATGCGATATCTGTCGTTTTCTAATGCAACCGAATCTAATTGTAACGAAATCGAACAGACACAAGGATTTACTACGAAGAAGGCGAGATTTCGAGTTATCTTTATTTCACTAACAAGCACTACACACTGGTCATATTTTCCTTCCTTATCCGAGGAAGCGATTTAGCCGAGTTTTCTAGTTATCCCAGACATATTTTACTAACACGTACGACATATTGACGTATCCATGGAAACAACTTATCCTATTTCGAGATAAAAGAGTTCGACTTTGTTGTAAAACTAAGATTTGCCTTGTTATATCTTTTGATATGTTATTTTGCTTTGTTGTTTAATTTTCTGTATAGTATTTTGTAGATTATTGTTTGGCATGTTGTCCTTTCCTGTCCTCTGATTTACGGTTTTTGATTGGCCATTGTATAATCTGTCTTTCTCTGAATTACGGTTTCTGATTGGCCATTGTATAGTCTATCCTTCTCTGATTTACGGTTTCTGATTGGCCATTGTATAGTCTGTTCTTCTCTGATTTACGGCTTCTGACTGGCCATTGTATAGTCTGTCCTTCTCTTATTTACGGTTTCTGATTGGCCATTGTATAGTCTGTCCTTCTCTGAATTACGGTTTCTGATTGGCCATTGTATAGTCTATCCTTCTCTGATTTACGGTTTCTGATTGGCCATTGTATAGTCTGTTCTTCTCTGATTTACGGCTTCTGACTGGCCATTGTATAGTCTGTCCTTCTCTGAATTACGGCTTCTGATTGGCCATTGTATAGTCTATCCTTCTCTGATTTACGGTTTCTGATTGGCCATTGTATAGTCTGTTCTTCTCTGATTTACGGCTTCTGACTGGCCATTGTATAGTCTGTCCTTCTCTTATTTACGGTTTCTGATTGGCCATTGTATAGTCTGTCCTTCTCTGAATTACGGTTTCTGATTGGCCATTGTATAGTCTATCCTTCTCTGATTTACGGTTTCTGATTGGCCATTGTATAGTCTGTCCTTCTCTGAATATCGGCTTCTGATTGGCCATTGTATAATCTGTCTTTCTCTGAATTACGGTTTCTGATTGGCCATTGTATAGTCTATCCTTCTCTGATTTACGGTTTCTGATTGGCCATTGTATAGTCTGTTCTTCTCTGATTTACGGCTTCTGACTGGCCATTGTATAGTCTGTCCTTCTCTTATTTACGGTTTCTGATTGGCCATTGTATAGTCTGTCCTTCTCTGATTTACGGCTTCTGATTGGCCATTGTATAGTCTGTCCTTCTCTGATTTACGGTTTCTGATTGGCCATTGTATAGTCTGTCCTTCTCTGATTTACGGCTTCGGAGTGGCCATTGCATAGTCTGTCCTTCTCTTATTTACGGCTTCTGATTGGCCATTGTATAATCTGTCCTTCTCTGATTTACGGCTTCTGATTGGCCATTGTATAGTCTGTCCTTCTCTGATTTACGGTTTCTGATTGGCCATTGTATAGTCTGTCCTTCTCTGATTTACGGCTGCGTATTGACCATTGTATAGTCTGTTCTTCTCTGATTTACGGCTTCGGATTGGCCATTGTATAGTCTGTTCTTCTCTGATTTACGGTTTCTGATTGGCCATTGTATAGTCTGTCCTTCTCTGATTTACGGTTTCTGATTGGCCATTGTATAGTCTGTCCTTCTCTGATTTACGGTTTCTGATTGACCATTGTATAGTCTGTCCTTCTCTGATTTACGGTTTCTGATTGACCATTGTATAGTCTGTCCTTCTCTGATTTACGGTGTCTGATTGGCCATTGTATAGTCTATCCTTCTCTGATTTGCGGTTTCTGATTGGCCATTGTATAATCTGTCCTTCCCTGATTTACGGCTTCTGATTGGCCATTGTATAGTCTGTCCTTCTCTGATTTACGGCTGCGGATTGACCATTGTATAGTCTGTTCTTCTCTGGTTTACGGCTTCGGATTGGCCATTGTATAGTCTGTTCTTCTCTGATTTACGGTTTCTGATTGGCCATTGTATAGTCTGTCCTTCTCTGATTTACGGATTCTGATTGACCATTGTATAATATCTCCTTCTCTGATTTACGGTTTCTGATTGGCCATTGTATAGTCTGTCCTTTTCTGATTTACGGCTTCTGATTGGCCATTGCATAGTCTGTCCTTCTCTGATTTACGGCTTCTGATTGGCCATTGTATAGTCTGTCCTTCTCTGATTTACGGTTTCTGATTGACCATTGTATAGTCTGTCCTCTGAATTACGGCTTCTGATTGGCCATTGTATAGTCTGGCCTTCTCTGATTTACGGCTTCTGATTGGCCATTGTATAATCTGTCCTTCTCTGATTTACGGCTTCTGATTGGTCAGTGTATAGTTTGTCCTTCTTTGATTTACGGTTTCTGATTGGCCATTGTATAGTCTGTCCTTCTCTGATTTACGGTTTCTGATTGGCCATTGTATAGTCTGTCCTTCTCTGATTTACGGCTTCTGATTTGGCCATTGTATAGTCTATCCTTCTCTGATTTACGGCTTCTGATTGGCAGTTGTGTTGTCTGTCCTTCTTTGATTTACGGTTTCTGGATAAACTTTGGTTTCTTCAAACATTTCTTATTTCACTTTAGTGATTTTGTATTTTTCCGGATTATAAAATGTTTACTGTCTGTTCTGATTGCTATTTTATATACACTTTGCTCAGTTCCGAATTTAGGACAAATGAGTAGCTGTGCTAGTTAAGTTATAAGGCGCCCTGGGCCCTGATGGAAGCACACTCCCATAGACTATCAACTCTATTATAGTGTCTAGAATAGCTCCGAAACAGAACGCCTTCAAATTTAAAATTGCACCGCATAAGCAAAAATCCATCATAAAAAAAAATTGTCAAAAAGATGACCTACCCCTGGCCACCAGGGCCCTGTGCTTAAGCACACATAAGCACAATGGTAAATCCGGTACTGACTTTGCCTATACAGGAGACAATCAGTCTGAAAATGTCCAGAAAACTTTTGGATACTTTGAGGTTAGATTACATTCTTGTACAAACCTTTGTTTTATACTTAAATTAAAAGTTACCTAACGTAATACAGGGTGTTGTAAGCTGTTAATGGATCGCCCGATAAAAATAATTTAAAAAAATTCCTATAAACATCTGATTTTAATTATCTGAATATATATTCTAATACATCATCAATACCACGAAAGCATGTGAAGATTTGTTTAAACTGCTGGAGCATGAACATTTGTGCTTTACAAGAATTACAAGGATCTTAAATTTATTTCAAAAGGAGAGTAAAATGTCTTGTTTTTGCCATGTTCTTTTGATTGCGTGATGATTTTAATTTTAAAGAAGTTTGGGAAATTAAACAGTTTCAATGAATTATTAAAGGGGCATTATCTGCCATAATCGTAAATATTTGTTACCCATAAAAACTATCAGATATGATTGATGCCTTAATAAAACGTGCTTCTGTAACTTATAAATGTCATGAAATGTACGCGTGTCGTGGAAAAAAGGTGCAACTGCTCGTGTTTTGAGATCGATCAAGAAACGGACGCCATCTTATCAATTATCGGCATTGCTTACGGAGTTTGCCGAATCGTCATTAAATCAATACAACAATGCACTTATTTCTTATTTTCTGTGAATCTGCTTTTAGTCGGCGTTAATTACGGACAAAGAACCATGCAAGTTTGCAGTTAATAAGCAACAAAATACAAATTATTCGTTTTTATCTGTCACTAGTAAGGTCAGTTGCATACGGAGAAAGCGAGGTCAAATTATTTGCTTGCAAGGAAATAACAAATCGATGGTAATTCTCGTTCTCAAAAGGTGAAAAGTGGTACGATAAGCTGTTTAATGTGAACTATTTACCTTTATTTCATCATTTTAAAGCTATTTACCAATTTCCAAAACATATAATTTTTTGGTTAAAATCGTAGCTTATGCCTCTTTAAATTTCATCTTCGTATAAATAAATGCCTTGTTTATTTCAGTGACTCTGAAACTTAGAAAAGCCGAATATGGGCATAGCAAATTTATATAAATAAACAGAGGGGATTTTAAAAAGTACGACAAAATATGATAAGACATTATGCTGCAAAAAGGGAGGTTTTTTTTTATAATATGATTCTTAATAGTAAACCTTATCTAAAAAGAATATCAACTTTTTAAATTGAGAAATTGATCAATATATACAAGGCACGATACATGTATGTCAAATCTGGCATGATTTATGTTAAGAAATGACGAGTACGTGAACTTTTAAAATGTATTCTCGCAATATAAACAACACATAACGAACCGACCGCAAGTAAGCATAAATCAGACAGACAATAGGTGAACTTTTGGGACACTTTAAAAGACCTTGAAATATCTAAATATAAACGAGAATCGAATGGACGTATCATCTGGTACCTATATCAGAGTGTGTGTTATCTATGTACAGGGTTAGTGGTTTTATAAGTTTGAAATACAGACCATAAATTGCTGTCAACAGCAATCAATCATTTGAGCCGTTTACCTCTGAAAACCAGATAAGAGAATAGTGGTTCTTATTGATTTGTTTATTTTCAGATTTTCAGAGAGCCAAGAGGGATAGTCAAATATCACATGAACATCAGAAGATAACAACGTTTATTGAAATTAATGTAGTCATTTTAAATAATAATTGAAATTGCAGTAATCTAAATGTTATGAACGATATCAAGGTTTAATTATACGTATTCCTCAAAGACTAGATAGTGATTGATGAAATCCGCTTAAAAGACTTATGAAATGATATATCTGTTTCCTTCAAATACACTGTAAATTAAACATAAAGTGGAATTATCAGAGGACACCAGGGATTATTGTTAATAAATACCACATTAATCATATGACGATAGACAATATTAGTTTACTGCAAATAGTAACTTTCTATCATGGCATCGATTTGTATGACGCTGAAATTGCTGATGGGAGTTGTAGAATATATATGACAGCGCATTCGATATTAAAAATACTTCTGTTAATTTTTCACTTTCACTTTAAAATTGTGTTGAATCATTTAAAGTTTTTTTTTCATTTATCGCGGACCCCACTTAATTGTGACGACAAACATCAACTGACATCCGGGGCCATCGACTCTCTTCAGTTGACAACCGGGGGCCCTCGACTCTTCAGTTCACAACAGAAGGCTCTCCACTCTCTTCAGTGGACAACTGGGGGCTCTCAGCTCTCTTCAGTTGACAACCGGGGGCTCTCGACTCTCTTCAGTTGACAACCGGGGGCTTTCGACTCTCTTCAGTTGACAACCGGGGGCTCTCGTCTGTCCTCAGTTGACAACCGGGGACCCTCGACTCTCTTCAGTTGACAACCGGGGACCTTCGACTCTCTTCGGTTGACAACCAGGGGCTCTCAACTCTCCTCAGCTGACAACCGGGGGCTCTTGACTTTCCTCATGAACCACCACACTGTTCAATGACTAAAATAATAATGACTATTGTATGGCGTTACTGATTAGTCACCTGACTTCTGACATGTGACGTGACCTAATACCAAATGACTTTTAAATCGCCAAATGTAAGCATGTTCTACCTTGATACTGATAACATAGAACAGATACACTCTTAAGATTCCATGTAATATTGTGGATTTCTATTTCACCAATAGTAATGTTTACCATTATTAAATATTAACATTGATTTATGCCTGTTTACTATCATGATGTTTAATAGGACTTTTATTGTAATATCCACGCCACGATATAGCTGAAATATTGCTAAATTTGGCGTAAAACATCAATCAATCAATCAATCAATCAATCAATCAATCAATCAATCAATCAATCAATCAATCAATCAATCAATCAATCAATCAATCAATCAATCAATCAATCAATCAATCAATCAATCAATCAATCAATCAATCAATCAATCAATCAATCAATCAATCAATCAATCAATCAATCAATCAATCAATCAATCAATCAATCAATCAATCAATCAATCAATCAATCAATCAATCAATCAATCAATCAATCAATCAATCAATCAATCAATCAATCAATCAATCAATCAATCAATCAATCAATCAATCAATCAATCAATCAATCAATCAATCAATCAATCAATCAATCAATCAATCAATCAATCAATCAATCAATCAATCAATCAATCAATCAATCAATCAATCAATCAATCAATCAATCAATCAATCAATCAATCAATCAATCAATCAATCAATCAATCAATCAATCAATCAATCAATCAATCAATCAATCAATCAATCAATCAATCAATCAATCAATCAATCAATCAATCAATCAATCAATCAATCAATCAATCAATCAATCAATCAATCAATCAATCAATCAATCAATCAATCAATCAATCAATCAATCAATCAATCAATCAATCAATCAAATGTAGATATCAGTTTTAGTGTGCACGACGCGTTTCTGGAATAACCTTCCTCAGGTACGTTCATAGTTAAAACGATTGGAAAGTAAATAAAAAGTCTTCGGGAGCAAGTAATCAAAAGGGTCTAAATAGGATAGCCAAAAGGGCCTAAATAGGACAGTCAAAAGGGCCTAAATAGGATAGCCAAAAGGGCCTAAATAGGATAGCCAAGAGGGCCTAAATAGGATAGCCAAAAGGGCCTAAATAGGATAGCCAAAAGGGCCTAAATAGGAGAGCCAAAAGGGCCTAAATAGGATAGCCAAAAGGGCCTAAATAGGAGAGCCAAAAGGGCCTAAATAGGAGAGCCAAAAGGGCCTAAATAGGAGATCCAAAAGGGCCTAAATAGGATAGTCAAAAGGGCCTAAATAGGAGAGCCAAAAGGGCCTAAATAGGATAGCCAAAAGGGCCTAAATAGGAGAGCCAAAAGAGCCTAAATAGGAGAGCCAAAATAGCCTAAATAGGATAGCCAAAAGGGCCTAAATAGGAGAGCCAAAAGGGCCTAAATAGGAGAGCCAAAAGGGCCTAAATAGGATAGCCAAAAGGGCCTAAATAGGAGAGCCAAAAGGGCCTAAATAGGATAGCCAAAAGGGTCTAAATAGGAGAGCCAAAAGGGCCTAAATAGGATAGCCAAAAGGGCCTAAATAGGAGATCCAAAAGGGCCTAAATAGGAGAGCCAAAAGGGCCTAAATAGGAGATCCAAAAGGGCCTAAATAGGATAGCCAAAAGGGCCTAAATAGGATAGCCAAAAGGGCCTAAATAGGAGAGCCAAAAGGGCCTAAATAGGATAGCCAAAAGGGCCTAAATAGGAGAGCCAAAAGAGCCTAAATAGGAGAGCCAAAGGGGCCTAAATAGGATAGCTAAAATCGTCTAATGTCTCAAATGACCCTTCTTTTTAATAATAATTTCATTATTTAGGAGCAGTTAAATTTCGATAACAAATATATCCTTCATCATGTACGTTCATAGTCAAAAGATTGACAAGTGACTTAGGCCAATATGGCCACTGCTGGGGGACTATTAATTCTAAATGGTATCCTCCACTAAATAGTCAGTTACACAATTGATAAGATATACTTGTAATTGGAGGAATATAGACATTATTCCTAGTATTCTGTTCATAAATCTAAATCTCATGTTGTGTATATAAATATGATAATCGATGCTAGATTGACCTCGAAATTGACAGTGACGACCGGTTAAGAACGAAACTTTACGACAAAAGAGATGATTTTAATATCCCCCTGTGAACTTTCTATTTATATGTAGCAACATTCCCGCAGCACCTGCTAATAAGGCAGCTACTGAACCAATGGTTCCTATTGGTTAGGTTGAAATCATTATTACAAAGTTTTACAGTCGCCACCATGACCTGGTTAACCGTTACGAAATATTTGAGTCGCAAATGACCAAGGATATGTTCCGTTTGTCGTAATTATAACCCGGTACCATCCTCATTTATAATTTTTCACCGGGTTTTGTTATAAGAGTAACGACGGGTGCAACACCTGGAGCAGGAACTGCTCACACTCCGGAGCATCCCGTTTGTAGTGGGGTTCGTGTTGCTCGATTTTTAATGTTCTATGTAATTTCTTGTAGATCATTGTCTGTCCTCGGCTTTTGAATAACCATTTTGTATCTTCAAACGTTTCTTTATGCAATTTAAACTTTATTAAAACGTCACCAGTTAAAATCCCGTATCCAGTCATGTCACGTAAAATCTCAGTAATATTCGCTTCCTTTCTGCTTCATAAAAAGTATATGCTGTTATGGATATATTTTGATAAATAAACTTGTTATTTTGTTTTCATCATATATTCTGATAACAGTGACCTAAGGGAACCCTCGTAGAATAAGCTATTCTGAAGTTTTGCCCGCCGGCAACATCCGACTATATAATATAGTACATTAAAACTTCGCTGGCTCGAAGTCGAAGGAACTGTCAAAATTTGTTCGAGCTATCGGAAGTTCGAGCCACCGAGGTCCCGTAATTTTAGAAAAAAAATCCGGTTCTGACCCGGACCAGTTTCATTACACTATGAAAACTGATGCACAGTACAGTGGGCCTTCTCGAAAAAAATATGTAATCCTTTAGAAAGTTGTCAAAGACTACGGCTTCTGAATACCTCTTTGACAGACTTTGGTATCTTCAAACGTTCCTTAGAAACGTTTTTTCACTTTGTTAGCGATCCATTTTATCAACAGGAAATACGAGGTCGGGTATTAACACTTGGATCGATATCGGTATAGTGCTTGATAATTCGGATATATATTTTTAATGGCCAATTTTCAAATTTTAGCCATTTTCTTTTTTTTTTAATTTGAATTTGAAGCAATTATATGTGTTTCTTTTGGTATTGTATACACATAAAAACTCAGGTTAATCGGAATTTCAGTACGAGTACATTTCTATTTTTTTTTGTGTATTTAGATGAACCCTGAGTTCGCGCAGTTTGATATTATTCGATCCCAGCAACTATAAAAACCCCAAAAAAAAAACCCAAAAAAACCCCCACTCTCAATAATACTAATTCATGTAATAACAATTTTAAATATTGTTTTAATAAACTTTATTACGATTGTAAACATTTGATTGTTTTAATTATTGTCGAGCGTAGACTTGGCTTGGTAAAATCAGCGACACGAGTCCCAGATTCAATAATCGTTCTTTATTAATCGTAATTAACGGTTAATAATCAAGTCACAGCTGAATTTAATGACTAATTAATACAAATTATGACACATTTATCCCTCTACCTGTAATTGTTAAGTAAACAATTATCTGTTGGTAATCTGACATTTATCACACCTTGCAGTAAGCACATTCAACCGTAACAAACATCTGTCAATTAAATTGCTATGTTCGAGTTTGGCACGGTAAAACTCGTGATTTTATTATTGACGGGACCATTTATTGAGTTCGACTGTTCGAGGTAACGGTGTTCGAGCGAAATGGGTTTTTTTTACTTAGAAATATAAGGAAAATTTACGGAACTTTCAAATCAGTTCGAGCCATCCATGGTATTCGACCCATCCGAGTTCGAGGGACCGGAGTTACCATTATACCATCATACACAGGGGCGGATCCAGGATTTCAAGTTAGGGGGGGGGGGGGCCACTTAAAAAAATTGCGCCGTGCGAAGGGAGGCGCGAACATTTTTGGGGTATTTCGTGTGAAAAATCACGATTTTACGCCAAAAAATCATATTTTTTCCAATTTTAGGGGGGGCACCGGGTGCTCCCTCCCCTGATACCTGAGGAGTGACAGATTAGTTTCACAGATGAATAATTCACGATGTGCCACACACAAAAACGAACTAATATATTTTATTTTTGCCTTTTCTATATTCACATACCATTATATTACCAGATGCTAATTTATTTTGACAGTAAAGCAGAACTTGCACCCACGATATTAATCCGCTAGACGGTAGTAAAATGGCATTAAAGTATGACAACTAATTATAATATGGTTATTACAGGTTTGTCAGTAGACGTCTACTTCTATGTAGATATAAACAGTTGATTAGGGAACGACCATTTAACTTGAAAGGGGGGGGGGGGTGGGGGGTATGCTTTTTTTCTAAAAAAATATTCTGATTCCCAATGTTGCTGAAAAAAATATTCTGATTTTGGTGGAGGAAAAAAAAAATAATCTGATTCGAGTTTTTGTCATATAACCCAATGTTAAATTCTGGAAAAAAAATTCGCGCTTTGCCCGACAAAAAAATTAAATATTCTAACTCTTGTGTTGTCCGAAAAAAAAATTCTGAACGAAACAAAAAACCATAACCCCCCCCTTCAAGTTAAATGGTCGGTCTCTTATCAAAGTCTTCACAAAATAAAAGTGAAATATACATGTGTTTATGATAAGATAATGGAACGAATGAACTCGTGTAACTAATACATCCCAGTTTTCACTGGGGTAAAGCTGATGACCGTAACTGCAGTTACGGTCATCCCAAGATGGCGGACGTGGAATCAGGTAAGAATGTTTTTTGTCGATTAAATTGTTTCTATAATGTATTTTAAATGACACATGCATTGTTGGTACGATAGTAATCTATGAACTTTCCACAAGGAAATCACAAATTACGACTGAAAAATGTACATGAAAGAGAAAATCCGATTCATTTTTAAAAAAATCGCCCGTAACTGATCATAATTGTTTTGAAAGATGACCGTAATCTCAGTTTTCAGCTACGGTCATCTTAGCGATTTTTTAAAATCGAATTTTCTCTTTCATATACATTTTTCAGTTGTAATTTGTGCTTTCCTTGTGATAAGTTCATAGATTACTATCGTACCAATGCATGTGCCATTTAGAATACATTATAGAAACAATTTAATCGACAAAAAAGATTCTTACCCGATTCCACGTCCGCCATCTTGGGATGACCGTAATTGCAGTTACAGTCATCAGCTTTACCCCAGTGAGTATTCAGTGAGGTTTATATAGCTCAATCTTTAGTTATAATTAGTTTAGTGTAGTGTTTTGTAAAACAGTGTGTCCTTTGGTCCTAGTATCGAGTTATGGCTACTGATTACTACTTTGTTATCTTAAATTGTTTCTCTATAGATTCAAGGGGCCCATTGTGACTGTTATCGTATGGTTGTTGGATTTATATCTACATATGTAATAATAGCCTCTCATCACTACAGTTCGATCCACGCCTGTGCCAACGTGTATCAAGTTTCTCAATGCCATGCTACGGTTCCGCAGCTAGCTACATGTATGTTGCTTTTTTTGTGTACTTCTGGTTTCTATAGAAAATAAAACTTGCCTCAACGATGACATTGCATAATGCTGAAAGTTGGGTTAAATACCGATTATATCTATATTTATATTTGAGTATGGACTATCTGACCACAAAATAACAACAGACAGCAAATTAAAACTAGGCAACAAACGGTCACGTGATTGTTATATAATATGCTGATTGGATAAGATTTGACCAATGACTAACAATTAAAAGCTAAGCCTCGTTTTGACCCATTGACTAACAATAAAAAGTGACACTTCGTCGAGTTGCAGTTTAATAACGTATTGTGCATTATTCATGAAATGTTTCATTTGCATGCTTACATGAATACGTTATTGTCTTACTGATGAATGCTAATGATGTGGTATGCTTACTCATCAAACTAATCATTTAAAACATTCTCTCTGGAATTTAGCAAATCAAACTCAGCAGAAGGTTTTCTAAAATATTTATTATTAAGTAATGATAAAACGTTAAAGCATTAATCCAAAATAAAAGTAAATGAATACATGAAATTTTCATATTCAATTTCCATTTTTATTGTTGAGAAGCTTTCTAATATAATATTACAACCTGTTTATTTTACAAAATGATACTATACTGATATAATTACTGGAGAGAAACATTGGGGGTTTATATCATGATACTATACTGATATAATTACTGGAGAGAAACATTGGGGGTTTATATCATGATACTATACTGATATAATTACTGGAGAGAAACATTGCGGGTTTATATCATGATACTATACTGATATAATTACTGGAGAGAAACATTGCGGGTTTATATCATGATACTATACTGATATAATCACTGGAGAGAAACATTGGGGGTTTATATCATGATGCTATACTGATATTATCACTGGAGAGAAACATTGGGGGTTTATATCATGATACTATACTGATATAATCACTGGAGAGAAACATTGGGGGTTTATATCATGATGCTATACTGATATAATCACTGGAGAGAAACATTGGGGGTTTATATCATGATGCTATACTGCCGATATAATTACTGGAGAGAAACATTGGGGGTTTATATCATGATACTATACTGATATAATCACTGGAGAGAAACATTGGGGGTTTATATCATGATACTATACTGATATAATCACTGGAGAGAAACATTGGGGGTTTATATCATGATGCTATACTGCCGATATAATCACTGGAGAGAAACATTGGGGGTTTATATCATGATACTATACTGCCGATATAATCACTCGAGATAAACATTGGGGGTTTATATCATGATGCTATACTGATATAATCACTGGAGAGAAACATTGGGGGTTTATATCATGATGCTATACTGCCGATATAATCACTGGAGAGAAACATTGGGGGTTTATATCATGATACTATACTGCCGATATAATCACTGGAGAGAAACATTGGGGGTTTATATCATGATACTATACTGCCGATATAATCACTCGAGATAAACATTGGGGGTTTATATCATGATACTATACTGCCGATATAATTACAGGAGAGAAACATAGTGGGTTTATATCATGGTGTTAGTTGATACAACATGTAATGATGATTGATTGATTGATATTTGGTGTTTAGCGCCACTTTCAGCAATATTTCAGCTATATCATGGCGACCAGTTTTAGCGGTGGAAGAAGCCGGAGTACTCGGAGAGAACCACCGACCATTGGCAAGAAACTGGTAAACTTTATCACTTGCGGCTGCGAATCGAGTGCACCCTTTTTATAATTTACAAAGCCGGGTGCGAACCCACACCGTATTAGTGATAGGCTTGTATGAGTTGTTAGGTAATCCAACTACCTAACTCATTGAGCCACCCGGGCCCTTTCAGCATGTATTACTAAAAAGGCAACGTAATAATGTATACATAAAAAAGTAAACAAATATATCAAATAATAATAAAACTAAATACAATACTTGTACTAAGTAATCACTCACTCATTTGGCGTTAAACAGTAATCACTCACTCATTTGGCGTTAAACAGTAATCACTCACTCATTTGGAGTTAAACTGTAATCACTCACTCATTTGGCGTTAAACAGTAATCACTCACTCATTTGGCGTTAAACTGTAATCACTCACTCATTTGGTGTTAAAATGTAATCACTCACTCATTTGGCGTTAAACAGTAATCACTCACTCATTTGGCGTTAAACTGTAATCACTCACTCATTTGGCGTTAAACAGTAATCACTCACTCATTTGGCGTTAAACTGTAATCACTCACTCATTTGGTGTTAAACTGTAATCACTCACTCATTTGGCGTTAAACTGTAATCACTCACTCATTTGGCGTTAAACAGTAATCACTCACTCATTTGGCGTTAAACAGTAATCACTCACTCATTTGGCGTTAAACAGTAATCACTCACTCATTTGGCGTTAAACAGTAATCACTCACTCATTTGGCGTTAAACAGTAATCACTCACTCATTTGGCGTTAAACAGTAATCACTCACTCATTTGGCGTTAAACAGTAATCACTCACTCATTTGGCGTTAAACAGTAATCACTCACTCATTTGCCGTTAAACAGTAATCACTCACTCATTTGGCGTTATTCAATACTTTTGGTTTAATGGATACTGTAGCGTTCTCGTGTTAACGTATGTTTGTTCCGCCTGATATATGTTCCTTTGATAATTCATTAAATACAACCTAGGAGATCTAGAGTATGTCTGAGTGGAGCGAAATGTCAATTTGTGGACCATACAAAAAAGATAATTCGTAGTGTTTGCTTAATACATGGCAGGTAATTTCATCATCACGTAAAAAAAAAAAAAAAAAAGAAAAAAAACATTTCTCGCTATAATATAGCTGAAAAAAAATAGCCACTTGGCGTTCAACAATCACACATTCATTATTTAAAAGAAACTATTATTTAAAGATTTCTCAGAAGATGCTATATTAAAATTAATAACAAAAAATACCGATATATGGACAGTGTAAAATATATAAAGTAAATTAAATCTACCCTACCTGTTGATGATACAAAGGCGAACACTAACGCGTTGCTTGACTATTTTCGTTACTTTATCCAATACACATACGCTCTATAAAAGTACTACCATAACGTAGCATAGCACTTTATCTATTGAGATTTAACCCAATCAAGTATAAGGTAGACTGATGTTTAGAGTGGAACACTGCTGCTGTCAAGCTTTCGTCTACTGATTGATTATTTGAAGGAAATTTTTTTTTTATCTTAATTTATGGAGTAACAATAAAGTGTTGATAAAGTGTAACACTGAATCACTGATATTTATTAATTATGCCATAAAAAGTATAAAATCTGTACAAATCTAATTAGATGGAGGGTTTTGTCAGGTGATATCTCTATTCGTGATTTTAATTATCAAACCGGATGTTTGATCAGGTAAAAAAATGTCGATCGAGGTTAAAATTCCTTTATTTTCTAGTTACTTGAGACTTTGTATTAGCAGATCTCTTGTTTATTGAAATTTCTAATTTCATCGACTTCTTCCCTTTTCCAATATAATTAAAGTTATATTTTATTGATGAGTACATTCGGAACCTCTATGTTATTTTGTACAAACCCCTATGCTCTTCAATATCTCAAGATTTCGACAGCTCGTATCTGATAAGTCGTTGTAATTGTGACATTTGACGTGACACTATATCGAATATCGTAAAAATATAAAAGAAATTAAAAAAAACAGACCCAACACAGACCTCATTTTCTTCTTTTCCCAATAACAATCTAACGATAAACTCGTTTATGGCCCACTGAAATCAACTAAAACATTTTCTGAACGAAGCAAAAAAGGATCAACTAGACCCTCTTAGAAGTCCGTTGTAGTGAAACCAACATAAATTAACCATCTGAACCCTCTTAGAAGTCCGTTGATGTGAAACCATCTTTATTTAATCGACTAGACCCTCTTAGAAGTCCGTTGTTGTGAAGCCATCATTAGTTACCCAACTAGATCCTCTTAGAAGACCGTTGTTGTGAAACTAATTCTTTTTTAGCCAACTAGACCCTCTTAGAAGTCCTTTGTTGTGATACCATCATTAGTTACCCAACTAGACCCTCTTAGAAGTCCGTTGTGGTGAAGCCATCCTTAGCAGTCCGTTGATGTCAAACTAAACCTTTTTTAGCCAACTAGACCCTCTTAGAAGTCCGTTGTTGTGAAGCATCATTATTTAATCGACTAGACCCTCTTAGAAGTCCGTTGTTGTGAAGCCATCATTAGTTACCCAACTAGATCCTCGTAGAAGACCGTTGTTGTGAAACTAAATCTTTTTTAGCCAACTAGACCCTCTTAGAAGTCCGTTGTTGTGAAGCATCATTATTTAATCGACTAGACCCTCTTAGAAGTCCGTTGTTGTGAAGCCATCATTAGTTGCCCAACTAGACCCTCTTAGAAGTCCTTTGTTGTGATACCATTATTAGTTACCCAACTAGACCCTCTTAGAAGTCCGTTGTTGTGAAGCCATCATTAGTTACCCAACTAGACCCTCTTAGAAGTCCGTTGATGTGAAACTAAACATTTTTTAGCTATCTAGACCCTCTTAGAAGTCCGTTGTTGTGAAGCCATCATTAGTTACCCAACTAGACCCTCTTAGAAGTCCTTTGTTGTGATACCATCATTAGTTACCCAACTAGACCCTCTTAGAAGTCCGTTGTTGTGAAGCCATCCTTAGCAGTCCGTTGATGTCAAACTAAACCTTTTTTAGCCAACTAGACCCTCTTAGAAGTCCGTTGTTGTGAAGCATCATTATTTAATCGACTAGACCCTCTTAGAAGTCCGTTGTTGTGAAGCCATCATTAGTTACCCAACTAGAACCTCTTAGAAGACCGTTGTTGTGAAACTAAGCCTTTGTTAGCCAACTAGACCCTCTTAGAAGTCCGTTGTTGTGAAGCCATCATTAGTTGCCCAACTAGACCCTCTTAGAAGTCCTTTGTTGTGATACCATTATTAGTTACCCAACTAGACCCTCTTAGAAGTCCGTTGTTGTGAAGCCATCATTAGTTACCCAACTAGACCCTCTTAGAAGTCCGTTGATGTGAAACTAAACATTTTTTAGCCATCTAGACCCTCTTAGAAGTCCGTTGTTGTGAAGCATCATTAGTTACCCAACTAGACCCTCTTAGAAGTCCGCTGTTGTGAAGCCATCATTTGTTTACCAACTAGACCCTCTTAGAAGTCCGTTGTTGTGAAACTAAACCTTGTTTAGCCAATTAGATCCTCTTAGAAGTCCGTTGTTGTGAAACCATCATTAGTTAACCAACTAGACCCTCTTAGAAGTCCGTTGCTGTGAAACCAACATTGGTTAGCCATCTGAACCCTCTTAGAAGTCCGTTGATGTGAAACTAAACATCTTTTAGCCAACTAGACCCTCTTAAAAGTCCGTTGCTGTGAAGCCATCATTAGATAACCAACTGAACCCTCTTAGAAGTCCGTTGTTGTGATACCATCAATAATTACCCAACTTGATCCTCTTAGAAGTCCGTTGTTTTGAAACCATCATTAGTTAACCAACTAGACCCTCTTAGAAGTCCGTTGCTGTGAAACCAACATTGTTTAGCCAACTGAACCCTCTTAGAAGTCCGTTGTTGTGAAACCATCATTAGTTAACCAACTAGACCCTCTTAGAAGTCCGTTGTTGTGAAACTAACATTGGTTAGCCAACTGAACCCTCTTAGAAGTCCGTTGTTGTGAAACCATCATTAGTTACCCAACTAGACCCTCTTAGAAGTCCGTTGTGAAACCATCAATAGTTAACCAACTAGACCTTCTTAGATGTCCGTTGTTGTGAAACCAACATCTTTTAACCAACTAGACCCTCTTAGAAGTCCGTTGTTGTGAAACCAACATTAGTTAACCAACTAGACCCTCTTAGAAGACCGTTGTGAAATCACTATCAGTCAACGTTAGGAAACACGTTATTACCGGGCTAATGATAAGAATTAATCACACTAGGTTTAGATACGCATTTTGCCAGTAAATTAGCAATATTCAGCGTACAGATGCTGGTATTATTGTTTTAAAATTGATGATGGCTAGAGCTAGGTCAACATTGATAAATCGCTACATTGAAATTCTGTAGTGATGTAAGCAAATAAATAGATAGGTCTTAGATCAATACCCTTATAATAACCAATTAAAAATCTACAATAAGACTAAAAACAACAAAAGTTGTCATGGAATTCATTTATTAACCCAATTTTTATCATATGAGGATTTATAATTAAATCAATATATTTAATTAATATAAGGACATTTTATTGATTGATTGGTGTTTGAAGCGACTTTCAGTAGTATTTCAGCTGTATCGTGACGTGAACAAATCATAAAAACAATTGAAAAACACAAAGATCAGATTGAATTTTTATCAGTCTGTCTCAGAATTTATCTGCGATTAAGCGTCTTTTAATATCATCTTTGACTAAAATTGGCTTATGATTTAGAAATAAACATTTTAGTGACATAATTTCTGAAACAGGAACTGCTAACTATTCAGGAGAACCTGAAATAACTCCTGGGTGTTAGAGGGGGTCGTACTGCTCCATCTTTAGTTTTCTGTGTAGTGTTTTGTAGATCATTTTTCTTTCGTCTATTGTATTGTCTGTCCTTCTTGTGGTTACGACTTCTGACTCCTTTGGTATCTTCTGATTACTCCTTTGGTATCTCCTGATTACTCCTTTGGTATCTCCTGATTACTCCATTGGTATCTTCTGATTACTCCTTTGGTATCTACTGATTACTCCTTTGGTATCTTCTGATTACACCTTTGGTATCTTCTGATTACCTCTTTGGTATCTTCTGATTACCTCTTTGGTATCTTCTGATTATCTCTTTGGTATCTTCTGATTACACCTTTGGTATCTTCTGATTACCACTTTGGTATCTTCTGATTACTCCTTTGGTATCTTCTGATTACCACTTTGGTATCTTCTGATTACTCCTTTGGTATCTTCTGATTACCACTTTGGTATCTTCTGATTACACCTTTGGTATCTTCTGATTACTCCTTTGGTATCTTCTGATTACACCTTTGGTATCTTCTGATTACTCCTTTGGTATCTTCTGATTACTCCTTTGGTATCTTCTGATTACTCCTTTGGTATCTTCTGACTACTCTTTGGTATCTTCTGATTACTTCTTTGGTATCTTCTGATTACACCTTTGGTATCTTCTCATTACTCCTTTGGTATCTTCTGATTACTCCTTTGGTATCTTCTGATTACTCCTTTAGTATCTTCTGATTACTACTTTGGTATTTTCTAATTACCCCTTTGGTATCTTCTGATTACTCCTTTGGTATCTTCTGATTACTCCTTTGTTATCTTCTGATTACTCCTTTGGTATATTCTGATTATTCCTTTGGTATCTTCTGATTACCCCTTTGGCAGGGGTAGTCACACATTTATAGCTGCACACGACATGGGTAGTAACACATTTAGAGCTGCACACTACAGGGGTAGTAAAACATTTAGAGCTGCACACGACAGAGGTAGTAACACATTTATAGCTGCACACGACAGGGGTAGTAACACATTTAGAGCTGCACACGACAGGGTTAGTAACACATTTAGAGCTGCACACGACAGAGGTAGTAACACATTTATAGCTGCACACGACATGGGTAGTAACACATTTAGAGCTGCACACGACAGGGGTAGTAACACATTTAGAGCTGCACACGAAAGAGGTAGTAACACATTTATAGCTGCACACGACAGGGGTAGTAACACATTTAGTGCTACACACGACAGGGGTAGTAACGCATTTAGAGCAGCACACGACAAGGGGTAATAACACATTTAGAGCTGCACACGACAGGGGTAGTAACACAATTAGAGCTGCACACGACAGGGGTAGTAACACATTTAGAGCTACACACGACAGGGGTAGTAACACATTTAGAGCTACACATGAGAGGAGTAGTAACACATTTAGAGCTACACACGACAGGAGTAGTAACACATTTAGAGCTACACACGACAGGGGTAGTAACACATTTAGAGCTACACACGACAGGGGTAGTAACACATTTAGAGCTACACACGACAGGGGTAGTAACACATTTATACTGCACACGATATGGGTAGTAACACATTTAGAGCTACACACGACGGGGTAGTAACACATTTATAGCTGCACACGACATGGTGGGCAGTAACACATTTAGAGCTACACACGACAGGAGTAGTAACACATTTAGAGCTACACACGACAGGGGTAGTAACACATTTAGAGCTACACACGACAGGGGTAGTAACACATTTAGAGCTACACACGACAGGGGTAGTAACACATTTAGAGCTACACACGACAGGGGTAGTAACATATTTAGAGCTACACACGACAAGGGTAGTAACACATTTACAGCTACACACGACAAGGGTAGTAACACATTTAGAGCTACACACGACAGGGATAGTACCACATTTAGAGCTACACACGACAGGGGTAGTAACACATTTAGAGCTGCACACGACAGGGGTAGTAACACATTTAGAGCTACACACGACAGGGGTAGTAACACATTTAGAGCTACACACGACAGGGGTAGTAACACATTTAGAGCTACACACCACAAGGGTAGTAACACATTTAGAGCTACACACGACAGGGGTAGTAACACATTTAGAGCTACACACGACAGGGGTAGTAACACATTTAGAGCTACACACGACAAGGGTAGTAACACATTTAGAGCTACACACGACAGGGGTAGTAACACATTTAGAGCTACACACGACAGGGGTAGTAACACATTTAGAGCTACACACGACAGGGGTAGTAACATATTTAGAGCTACACACCACCAGGGTAGTAACACATTTAGAGCTACACACGACAGGGGTAGTAACACATTTAGAGCTACACACGACAGGGGTAGTAACACATTTAGAGCTACACACGACAAGGGTAGTAACACATTTAGAGCTACACACGACAAGGGTAGTAACACATTTAGAGCTACACACGGCAAGGGTAGTAACACATTTAGAGCTACACACGACGGGGGTAGTAACACATTTAGAGCTACACACGCCAGGGGTAGTAACACATTTAGAACTACACACGACAGGGGTAGTAACACATTTAGAGCTACACACAACAGGGGTAGTAACACATTTAGAGCTACACACCACAAGGGTAGTAACACATTTAGAGCTACACACGACAGGGGTAGTAACACATTTAGAGCAACACACGACAGGGATAGTACCACATTTAGAGCTACACACGACAGGGGTAGTAACACATTTAGAGCTACACACGACAGGGGTAGTAACACATTTAGAGCTACACACGACAGGGGTAGTAACACATTTAGAGCTACACACCACAAGGGTAGTAACACATATAGAGCTACACACTACAAGGGTAGTAACACATTTAGAGCTACACACGACAAGGGTAGTAACACATTTAGAGCTACACACGACAGGGGTAGTAACACATTTAGAGCTGCACACAACAGGGGTAGTAACACATTTAGAGCTACACACGACAGGGGTAGTAGCACATTTAGAGCTACACACGACGGGGACAGTAACACATTTAGAGCTACACACGACAGGGGTAGTAACACATTTAGAGCTGCACACTACAGGGGTAGTAACACATTTAGAGCTACACACGACAGGGGTAGTAACACATTTAGAGCTACACACGACAAGGGTAGTAACACATTTAGAGCTACACACGACAAGGGTAGTAACACATTTAGAGCTACACACGACAGGGATAGTACCACATTTAGAGCTACACACGACAGGGGTAGTAACACATTTAGAGCTGCACACGACAGGGGTAGTAACACATTTAGAGCTACACACGACAGGGGTAGTAACACATTTAGAGCTACACACGACAGGGGTAGTAACACATTTAGAGCTACACACCACAAGGGTAGTAACACATTTAGAGCTACACACGACAGGGGTAGTAACACATTTAGAGCTACACACGACAGGGGTAGTAACACATTTAGAGCTACACACGACAGGGGTAGTAACACATTTAGAGCTACACACGACAAGGGTAGTAACACATTTAGAGCTACACACGACAGGGGTAGTAACACATTTAGAGCTACACACGACAGGGGTAGTAACATATTTAGAGCTACACACGACGGGGACAGTAACACATTTAGAGCTACACACGACAGGGGTAGTAACACATTTAGAGTTGCACACTACAGGGGTAGTAACACATTTAGAGCTACACACGACAGGGGTAGTAACACATTTAGAGCTACACACGACAAGGGTAGTAACACATTTAGAGCTACACACGACAAGGGTAATAACACATTTAGAGCTACACATGACGGGGGTCGTAACACATTTAGAGCTACACACGACAGGGGTAGTAACACATTTAGAGCTACACACGACAGGGGTAGTAACACATTTAGAGCTACACAGGACAGGGGTAGTAACACATTTAGAGCTACACACGACAGGGGTAGTAACACATTAAGAGCTACACACCACAAGGGTAGTAACACATTTAGAGCTACACACGACAGGGGTAGTAACACATTTAGAGCTACACACGACAGGGATAGTACCACATTTAGAGCTACACACGACAGTGGTAGTAACACATTTAGAGCTACACACCACAAGGGTAGTAACACATATAGAGCTACACACCACAAGGGTAGTAACACATTTAGAGCTACACACGACAAGGGTAATAACACATTTAGAGCTACACACGACAGGGGTAGTAACACATTTAGAGCTGCACACGACAGGGGTAGTAACACATTTAGAGCTACACACGACAATGGTAGCAACACATTTAGAGCTACTCACGACAGGGGTAGTAACACATTTAGAGCTACACACGACAGGGGTAGTAACATATTTAGAGCTACACACGACAAGGGTAGTAACACATTTAGAGCTACACACGACAGGGGTAGTAACACATTTAGAGCTGCACACGACAGGGGTAGTAACACATTTAGAGCTACACACGACAGGGGTAGTAGCACATTTAGAGCTACACACAACAAGGTTAGTAACACATTTAGAGCTACACACGACAGGGGTAGTAACACATTTAGAGCTACACACGACAGGGGTAGTAACACATTTAGATCTGCACACTACAGGGGTAGTAACACATTTAGAGCTACACACGTCAGGGGTAGTAACACATTTAGAGCTACACACGACAGGGGTAGTAACACATTTAGACCTACACACGACAAGGGTAGTAACACATTTATACTACACACCACAAGGGTAGTAACACATTTAGAGCTACACACGACAGGGTTAGTAACACATTTAGAGCTACACACGACAGGGGTAGTAACACATTTAGATCTGCACACTACAGGGGTAGTAACACATTTAGAGCTACACACGACAGGGGTAGTAACACATTTAGAGCTGCACACTACAGGGGTAGTAACATATTTAGAGCTACACACGTCAGGGGTAGTAACACATTTAGAGCTACACACGACAGGGGTAGTAACACATTTAGAGCTACACACGACAAGGGTAGTAACACATTTATACTACACACCACAAGGGTAGTAACACATTTAGAGCTACACACGACAGGGGTAGTAACACATTTAGAGCTACACACGACAGGGGTAGTAACACATTTAGATCTGCACACTACAGGGGTAGTATCACATTTAGAGCTACACACGACAGGGGTAGTAACACATTTAGAGCTGCACACTACAGGGGTAGTAACATATTTAGAGCTACACACGTCAGGAGTAGTAACACATTTAGAGCTACACACGACAGGGGTAGTAACACATTTAGAGCTGCACACGACAGGGGTAGTAACACATTTAGAGCTACACACGACAGGGGTAGTAACACATTTAGAGCTACACACGACAGGGGTAGTAACACATTTAGAGCTACACACCACAAGGGTAGTAACACATTTAGAGCTACACACGACAGGGGTAGTAACACATTTAGAGCTACACACGACAGGGGTAGTAACACATTTAGAGCTACACACGACAAGGGTAGTAACACATTTAGAGCTACACACGACAGGGGTAGTAACACATTTAGAGCTACACACGACAGGGGTAGTAACACATTTAGAGCTACACACGACAGGGGTAGTAACATATTTAGAGCTACACACCACAAGGGTAGTAACACATTTAGAGCTACACACGACAGGGGTAGTAACACATTTAGATCTGCACACTACAGGGGTAGTAACACATTTAGAGCTACACACGACAGGGGTAGTAACACATTTAGAGCTGCACACTACAGGGGTAGTAACATATTTAGAGCTACACACGTCAGGGGTAGTAACACATTTAGAGCTACACACGACAGGGGTAGTAACACATTTAGAGCTACACACGACAAGGGTAGTAACACATTTATACTACACACCACAAGGGTAGTAACACATTTAGAGCTACACACGACAGGGGTAGTAACACATTTAGAGCTACACACGACAGGGGTAGTAACACATTTAGATCTGCACACTACAGGGGTAGTATCACATTTAGAGCTACACACGACAGGGGTAGTAACACATTTAGAGCTGCACACTACAGGGGTAGTAACATATTTAGAGCTACACACGTCAGGAGTAGTAACACATTTAGAGCTACACACGACAGGGGTAGTAACACATTTAGAGCTGCACACGACAGGGGTAGTAACACATTTAGAGCTACACACGACAGGGGTAGTAACACATTTAGAGCTACACACGACAGGGGTAGTAACACATTTAGAGCTACACACCACAAGGGTAGTAACACATTTAGAGCTACACACGACAGGGGTAGTAACACATTTAGAGCTACACACGACAGGGGTAGTAACACATTTAGAGCTACACACGACAAGGGTAGTAACACATTTAGAGCTACACACGACAGGGGTAGTAACACATTTAGAGCTACACACGACAGGGGTAGTAACACATTTAGAGCTACACACGACAGGGGTAGTAACATATTTAGAGCTACACACCACAAGGGTAGTAACACATTTAGAGCTACACACGACAGGGGTAGTAACACATTTAGAGCTACACACGACAGGGGTAGTAACACATTTAGAGCTACACACGACAAGGGTAGTAACACATTTAGAGCTACACACGACAAGGGTAGTAACACATTTAGAGCTACACACGACAAGGGTAGTAACACATTTAGAGCTACACACGACGGGGGTAGTAACACATTTAGAGCTACACACGCCAGGGGTAGTAACACATTTAGAACTACACACGACAGGGGTAGTAACACATTTAGAGCTACACACAACAGGGGTAGTAACACATTTAGAGCTACACACCACAAGGGTAGTAACACATTTAGAGCTACACACGACAGGGGTAGTAACACATTTAGAGCAACACACGACAGGGATAGTACCACATTTAGAGCTACACACGACAGGGGTAGTAACACATTTAGTGCTACACACGACAGGGGTAGTAACACATTTAGAGCTACACACGACAGGGGTAGTAACACATTTAGAGCTACACACCACAAGGGTAGTAACACATATAGAGCTACACACTACAAGGGTAGTAACACATTTAGAGCTACACACGACAAGGGTAGTAACACATTTAGAGCTACACACGACAGGGGTAGTAACACATTTAGAGCTGCACACAACAGGGGTAGTAACACATTTAGAGCTACACACGACAGGGGTAGTAGCACATTTAGAGCTACACACGACGGGGACAGTAACACATTTAGAGCTACACACGACAGGGGTAGTAACACATTTAGAGCTGCACACTACAGGGGTAGTAACACATTTAGAGCTACACACGACAGGGGTAGTAACACATTTAGAGCTACACACGACAAGGGTAGTAACACATTTAGAGCTACACACGACAAGGGTAGTAACACATTTAGAGCTACACACGACAGGGATAGTACCACATTTAGAGCTACACACGACAGGGGTAGTAACACATTTAGAGCTGCACACGACAGGGGTAATAACACATTTAGAGCTACACACGACAGGGGTAGTAACACATTTAGAGCTACACACGACAGGGGTAGTAACACATTTAGAGCTACACACGACAGGGGTAGTAACACATTTAGAGCTACACACGACAAGGGTAGTAACACATTTAGAGCTACACACGACAGGGGTAGTAACACATTTAGAGCTACACACGACAGGGGTAGTAACATATTTAGAGCTACACACGACGGGGACAGTAACACATTTAGAGCTACACACGACAGGGGTAGTAACACATTTAGAGTTGCACACTACAGGGGTAGTAACACATTTAGAGCTACACACGACAGGGGTAGTAACACATTTAGAGCTACACACGACAAGGGTAGTAACACATTTAGAGCTACACACGACAAGGGTAGTAACACATTTAGAGCTACACATGACGGGGGTCGTAACACATTTAGAGCTACACACGACAGGGGTAGTAACACATTTAGAGCTACACACGACAGGGGTAGTAACACATTTAGAGCTACACAGGACAGGGGTAGTAACACATTTAGAGCTACACACGACAGGGGTAGTAACACATTAAGAGCTACACACCACAAGGGTAGTAACACATTTAGAGCTACACACGACAGGGGTAGTAACACATTTAGAGCTACACACGACAGGGATAGTACCACATTTAGAGCTACACACGACAGTGGTAGTAACACATTTAGAGCTACACACCACAAGGGTAGTAACACATATAGAGCTACACACCACAAGGGTAGTAACACATTTAGAGCTACACACGACAAGGGTAATAACACATTTAGAGCTGCACACGACAGGGGTAGTAACACATTTAGAGCTACACACGACAATGGTAGCAACACATTTAGAGCTACTCACGACAGGGGTAGTAACACATTTAGAGCTACACACGACAGGGGTAGTAACATATTTAGAGCTACACACGACAAGGGTAGTAACACATTTAGAGCTACACACGACAGGGGTAGTAACACATTTAGAGCTGCACACGACAGGGGTAGTAACACATTTAGAGCTACACACGACAGGGGTAGTAGCACATTTAGAGCTACACACAACAAGGGTAGTAACACATTTAGAGCTACACACGACAGGGGTAGTAACACATTTAGAGCTACACACGACAGGGGTAGTAACACATTTAGATCTGCACACTACAGGGGTAGTAACACATTTAGAGCTACACACGTCAGGGGTAGTAACACATTTAGAGCTACACACGACAGGGGTAGTAACACATTTAGAGCTACACACGACAAGGGTAGTAACACATTTATACTACACACCACAAGGGTAGTAACACATTTAGAGCTACACACGACAGGGTTAGTAACACATTTAGAGCTACACACGACAGGGGTAGTAACACATTTAGATCTGCACACTACAGGGGTAGTAACACATTTAGAGCTACACACGACAGGGGTAGTAACACATTTAGAGCTACACACGACAAGGGTAGTAACACATTTATACTACACACCACAAGGGTAGTAACACATTTAGAGCTACACACGACAGGGTTAGTAACACATTTAGAGCTACACACAACAGGGGTAGTAACACATTTAGAGCTACACACGACAGGGGTAGTAACACATTTAGAGCTACACACGACAGGGGTAGTAACACATTTAGAGCTGCACACGACAGGGGTAGTAACACATTTAGAGCTACACACGACAGGGGTAGTAGCACATTTAGAGCTACACACAACAAGGGTAGTAACACATTTAGAGCTACACACGACAGGGGTAGTAACACATTTAGAGCTACACACGACAGGGGTAGTAACACATTTAGATCTGCACACTACAGGGGTAGTAACACATTTAGAGCTACACACGTCAGGGGTAGTAACACATTTAGAGCTACACACGACAGGGGTAGTAACACATTTAGAGCTACACACGACAAGGGTAGTAACACATTTATACTACACACCACAAGGGTAGTAACACATTTAGAGCTACACACGACAGGGTTAGTAACACATTTAGAGCTACACACGACAGGGGTAGTAACACATTTAGATCTGCACACTACAGGGGTAGTAACACATTTAGAGCTACACACGACAGGGGTAGTAACACATTTAGAGCTACACACGACAAGGGTAGTAACACATTTATACTACACACCACAAGGGTAGTAACACATTTAGAGCTACACACGACAGGGTTAGTAACACATTTAGAGCTACACACAACAGGGGTAGTAACACATTTAGAGCTACACACGACAGGGGTAGTAACACATTTAGAGCTACACACCACAAGGGTAGTAACACATATAGAGCTACACACTACAAGGGTAGTAACACATTTAGAGCTACACAAGACAAGGGTAGTAACACATTTAGAGCTACACACGACAGGGGTAGTAACACATTTAGAGCTGCACACAACAGGGGTAGTAACACATTTAGAGCTACACACGACAGGGGTAGTAGCACATTTATAGCTACACACGACGGGGACAGTAACACATTTAGAGCTACACACGACAGGGGTAGTAACACATTTAGAGCTGCACACTACAGGGGTAGTAACACATTTAGAGCTACACACGACAGGGGTAGTAACACATTTAGAGCTACACACGACAAGGGTAGTAACACATTTAGAGCTACACACGACAAGGGTAGTAACACATTTAGAGCTACACACGACAGGGATAGTACCACATTTAGAGCTACACACGACAGGGGTAGTAACACATTTAGAGCTGCACACGACAGGGGTAATAACACATTTAGAGCTACACACGACAGGGGTAGTAACACATTTAGAGCTACACACGACAGGGGTAGTAACACATTTAGAGCTACACACGACAGGGGTAGTAACACATTTAGAGCTACACACGACAAGGGTAGTAACACATTTAGAGCTACACACGACAGGGGTAGTAACACATTTAGAGCTACACACGACAAGGGTAGTAACACATTTAGAGCTACACATGACGGGGGTCGTAACACATTTAGAGCTACACACGACAAGGGTAGTAACATATTTAGAGCTACACACGACGGGGACAGTAACACATTTAGAGCTACACACGACAGGGGTAGTAACACATTTAGAGTTGCACACTACAGGGGTAGTAACACATTTAGAGCTACACACGACAGGGGTAGTAACACATTTAGAGCTACACACGACAAGGGTAGTAACACATTTAGAGCTACACACGACAAGGGTAGTAACACATTTAGAGCTACACATGACGGGGGTCGTAACACATTTAGAGCTACACACGACAGGGGTAGTAACACATTTAGAGCTACACACGACAGGGGTAGTAACACATTTAGAGCTACACAGGACAGGGGTAGTAACACATTTAGAGCTACACACGACAGGGGTAGTAACACATTAAGAGCTACACACCACAAGGGTAGTAACACATTTAGAGCTACACACGACAGGGGTAGTAACACATTTAGAGCTACACACGACAGGGATAGTACCACATTTAGAGCTACACACGACAGTGGTAGTAACACATTTAGAGCTACACACCACAAGGGTAGTAACACATATAGAGCTACACACCACAAGGGTAGTAACACATTTAGAGCTACACACGACAAGGGTAATAACACATTTAGAGCTGCACACGACAGGGGTAGTAACACATTTAGAGCTACACACGACAATGGTAGCAACACATTTAGAGCTACTCACGACAGGGGTAGTAACACATTTAGAGCTACACACGACAGGGGTAGTAACATATTTAGAGCTACACACGACAAGGGTAGTAACACATTTAGAGCTACACACGACAGGGGTAGTAACACATTTAGAGCTGCACACGACAGGGGTAGTAACACATTTAGAGCTACACACGACAGGGGTAGTAGCACATTTAGAGCTACACACAACAAGGGTAGTAACACATTTAGAGCTACACACGACAGGGGTAGTAACACATTTAGAGCTACACACGACAGGGGTAGTAACACATTTAGATCTGCACACTACAGGGGTAGTAACACATTTAGAGCTACACACGTCAGGGGTAGTAACACATTTAGAGCTACACACGACAGGGGTAGTAACACATTTAGAGCTACACACGACAAGGGTAGTAACACATTTATACTACACACCACAAGGGTAGTAACACATTTAGAGCTACACACGACAGGGTTAGTAACACATTTAGAGCTACACACGACAGGGGTAGTAACACATTTAGATCTGCACACTACAGGGGTAGTAACACATTTAGAGCTACACACGACAGGGGTAGTAACACATTTAGAGCTACACACGACAAGGGTAGTAACACATTTATACTACACACCACAAGGGTAGTAACACATTTAGAGCTACACACGACAGGGTTAGTAACACATTTAGAGCTACACACGACAGGGGTAGTAACACATTTAGATCTGCACACTACAGGGGTAGTAACACATTTAGAGCTACACACGACAGGGGTAGTAACACATTTAGAGCTGCACACTACAGGGGTAGTAACATATTTAGAGCTACACACGTCAGGGGTAGTAACACATTTAGAGCTACACACGACAGGGGTAGTAACACATTTAGAGCTACACACGACAAGGGTAGTAACACATTTATACTACACACCACAAGGGTAGTAACACATTTAGAGCTACACACGACAGGGGTAGTAACACATTTAGAGCTACACACGACAGGGGTAGTAACACATTTAGATCTGCACACTACAGGGGTAGTATCACATTTAGAGCTACACACGACAGGGGTAGTAACACATTTAGAGCTGCACACTACAGGGGTAGTAACATATTTAGAGCTACACACGTCAGGAGTAGTAACACATTTAGAGCTACACACGACAGGGGTAGTAACACATTTAGAGCTGCACACGACAGGGGTAGTAACACATTTAGAGCTACACACGACAGGGGTAGTAACACATTTAGAGCTACACACGACAGGGGTAGTAACACATTTAGAGCTACACACCACAAGGGTAGTAACACATTTAGAGCTACACACGACAGGGGTAGTAACACATTTAGAGCTACACACGACAGGGGTAGTAACGCATTTAGAGCTACACACGACAAGGGTAGTAACACATTTAGAGCTACACACGACAGGGGTAGTAACACATTTAGAGCTACACACGACAGGGGTAGTAACACATTTAGAACTACACACGACAGGGGTAGTAACATATTTAGAGCTACACACCACAAGGGTAGTAACACATTTAGAGCTACACACGACAGGGGTAGTAACACATTTAGATCTGCACACTACAGGGGTAGTAACACATTTAGAGCTACACACGACAGGGGTAGTAACACATTTAGAGCTGCACACTACAGGGGTAGTAACATATTTAGAGCTACACACGTCAGGGGTAGTAACACATTTAGAGCTACACACGACAGGGGTAGTAACACATTTAGAGCTACACACGACAAGGGTAGTAACACATTTATACTACACACCACAAGGGTAGTAACACATTTAGAGCTACACACGACAGGGGTAGTAACACATTTAGAGCTACACACGACAGGGGTAGTAACACATTTAGATCTGCACACTACAGGGGTAGTATCACATTTAGAGCTACACACGACAGGGGTAGTAACACATTTAGAGCTGCACACTACAGGGGTAGTAACATATTTAGAGCTACACACGTCAGGAGTAGTAACACATTTAGAGCTACACACGACAGGGGTAGTAACACATTTAGAGCTGCACACGACAGGGGTAGTAACACATTTAGAGCTACACACGACAGGGGTAGTAACACATTTAGAGCTACACACGACAGGGGTAGTAACACATTTAGAGCTACACACCACAAGGGTAGTAACACATTTAGAGCTACACACGACAGGGGTAGTAACACATTTAGAGCTACACACGACAGGGGTAGTAACACATTTAGAGCTACACACGACAAGGGTAGTAACACATTTAGAGCTACACACGACAGGGGTAGTAACACATTTAGAGCTACACACGACAGGGGTAGTAACACATTTAGAGCTACACACGACAGGGGTAGTAACATATTTAGAGCTACACACCACAAGGGTAGTAACACATTTAGAGCTACACACGACAGGGGTAGTAACACATTTAGAGCTACACACGACAAGGGTAGTAACACATTTAGAGCTACACACGACAAGGGTAGTAACACATTTAGAGCTACACACGACAAGGGTAGTAACACATTTAGAGCTACACACGACGGGGGTAGTAACACATTTAGAGCTACACACGCCAGGGGTAGTAACACATTTAGAACTACACACGACAGGGGTAGTAACACATTTAGAGCTACACACAACAGGGGTAGTAACACATTTAGAGCTACACACCACAAGGGTAGTAACACATTTAGAGCTACACACGACAGGGGTAGTAACACATTTAGAGCAACACACGACAGGGATAGTACCACATTTAGAGCTACACACGACAGGGGTAGTAACACATTTAGAGCTACACACGACAGGGGTAGTAACACATTTAGAGCTACACACGACAGGGGTAGTAACACATTTAGAGCTACACACCACAAGGGTAGTAACACATATAGAGCTACATACTACAAGGGTAGTAACACATTTAGAGCTACACACGACAGGGGTAGTAACACATTTAGAGCTGCACACAACAGGGGTAGTAACACATTTAGAGCTACACACGACAGGGGTAGTAGCACATTTAGAGCTACACACGACGGGGACAGTAACACATTTAGAGCTACACACGACAGGGGTAGTAACACATTTAGAGCTGCACACTACAGGGGTAGTAACACATTTAGAGCTACACACGACAGGGGTAGTAACACATTTAGAGCTACACACGACAAGGGTAGTAACACATTTAGAGCTACACACGACAAGGGTAGTAACACATTTAGAGCTACACACGACAGGGATAGTACCACATTTAGAGCTACACACGACAGGGGTAGTAACACATTTAGAGCTGCACACGACAGGGGTAGTAACACATTTAGAGCTACACACGACAGGGGTAGTAACACATTTAGAGCTACACACGACAGGGGTAGTAACACATTTAGAGCTACACACGACAGGGGTAGTAACACATTTAGAGCTACACACCACAAGGGTAGTAAGACATTTAGAGCTACACACGACAGGGGTAGTAACACATTTAGAGCTACACACGACAGGGGTAGTAACACATTTAGAGCTACACACGACAGGGGTAGTAACACATTTAGAGCTACACACGACAAGGGTAGTAACACATTTAGAGCTACACACGACAGGGGTAGTAACACATTTAGAGCTACACACGACAGGGGTAGTAACATATTTAGAGCTACACACGACGGGGACAGTAACACATTTAGAGCTACACACGACAGGGGTAGTAACACATTTAGAGTTGCACACTACAGGGGTAGTAACACATTTAGAGCTACACACGACAGGGGTAGTAACACATTTAGAGCTACACACGACAAGGGTAGTAACACATTTAGAGCTACACACGACAAGGGTAGTAACACATTTAGAGCTACACACGACAAGGGTAGTAACACATTTAGAGCTACACATGACGGGGGTCGTAACACATTTAGAGCTACACACGACAGGGGTAGTAACACATTTAGAGCTACACACGACAGGGGTAGTAACACATTTAGAGCTACACAGGACAGGGGTAGTAACACATTTAGAGCTACACACGACAGGGGTAGTAACACATTAAGAGCTACACACCACAAGGGTAGTAACACATTTAGAGCTACACACGACAGGGGTAGTAACACATTTAGAGCTACACACGACAGGGATAGTACCACATTTAGAGCTACACACGACAGTGGTAGTAACACATTTAGAGCTACACACCACAAGGGTAGTAACACATATAGAGCTACACACCACAAGGGTAGTAACACATTTAGAGCTACACACGACAAGGGTAATAACACATTTAGAGCTACACACGATAGGGGTAGTAACACATTTAGAGCTGCACACGACAGGGGTAGTAACACATTTAGAGCTACACACGACAATGGTAGCAACACATTTAGAGCTACTCACGACAGGGGTAGTAACACATTTAGAGCTACACACGACAGGGGTAGTAACATATTTAGAGCTACACACGACAAGGGTAGTAACACATTTAGAGCTACACACGACAGGGGTAGTAACACATTTAGAGCTGCACACGACAGGGGTAGTAACACATTTAGAGCTACACACGACAGGGGTAGTAGCACATTTAGAGCTACACACAACAAGGGTAGTAACACATTTAGAGCTACACACGACAGGGGTAGTAACACATTTAGAGCTACACACGACAGGGGTAGTAACACATTTAGATCTGCACACTACAGGGGTAGTAACACATTTAGAGCTACACACGTCAGGGGTAGTAACACATTTAGAGCTACACACGACAGGGGTAGTAACACATTTAGAGCTACACACGACAAGGGTAGTAACACATTTATACTACACACCACAAGGGTAGTAACACATTTAGAGCTACACACGACAGGGTTAGTAACACATTTAGAGCTACACACGACAGGGGTAGTAACACATTTAGAGCTACACACGACAGGGGTAGTAACACATTTAGAGCTGCACACTACAGGGGTAGTAACATATTTAGAGCTACACACGTCAGGGGTAGTAACACATTTAGAGCTACACACGACAGGGGTAGTAACACATTTAGAGCTACACACGACAAGGGTAGTAACACATTTATACTACACACCACAAGGGTAGTAACACATTTAGAGCTACACACGACAGGGGTAGTAACACATTTAGAGCTACACACGACAGGGGTAGTAACACATTTAGATCTGCACACTACAGGGGTAGTATCACATTTAGAGCTACACACGACAGGGGTAGTAACACATATAGAGCTGCACACTACAGGGGTAGTAACATATTTAGAGCTACACACGTCAGGAGTAGTAACACATTTAGAGCTACACACGACAGGGGTAGTAACACATTTAGAGCTACACATGACAAGGGTAGTAGCACATTTAGAGCTACACTCGACAGGGGTAGTAACACATTTAGAGCTACACACGACAAGGGTAGTAATACATTTAGAGCTACACACGACGGGGGTAGTAACAAATTTAGAGCTACACACGACAAGGGTAGTAACACATTTAGAGCTACACACGACAGGGGTAGTAACACATTTAGAGCTACACACGACAGGGGTAGTAACACATTTAGATCTGCACACTACAGGGGTAGTATCACATTTAGAGCTACACACGACAGGGGTAGTAACACATTTAGAGCTGCACACTACAAGGGTAGTAACATATTTAGAGCTACACACGTCAGGAGTAGTAACACATTTAGAGCTACACACGACAGGGGTAGTAACACATTTAGAGCTACACATGACAAGGGTAGTAGCACATTTAGAGCTACACTCGACAGGGGTAGTAACACATTTAGAGCTACACACGACAAGGGTAGTAATACATTTAGAGCTACACACGACGGGGGTAGTAACAAATTTAGAGCTACACACGACAAGGGTAGTAACACATTTAGAGCTACACACGACAGGGGTAGTAACACATTTAGAGCTACACACCACAAGGGTAGTAACACATTTAGAGCTACACACGACGGTGGTAGTAACACATTTAGAGCTACACACCACAAGGGTAGTAACACATTTAGAGCTACACACGACAGGGGTAGTAACATATTTAGAGCTACACACGACAAGGGTAGTAACACATTTAGAGCTACACACGACAGGGGTAGTTACACATTTAGAGCTGCACACGACAGGGGTAGTAACACATTTAGAGCTACACACGACAGGGGTAGTAGCACATTTAGAGCTACACACAACAAGGGTAGTAACACATTTAGAGCTACACACGACAGGGGTAGTAACACATTTAGAGCTACACACGACAGGGGTAGTAACACATTTAGATCTGCACACTACAGGGGTAGTAACACATTTAGAGCTACACACGTCAGGGGTAGTAACACATTTAGAGCTACACACGACAGGGGTAGTAACACATTTAGAGCTACACACGACAAGGGTAGTAACACATTTATACTACACACCACAAGGGTAGTAACACATTTAGAGCTACAGACGACAGGGGTAGTAACACATTTAGAGCTACACACGACAGGGGTAGTAACACATTTAGATCTGCACACTACAGGATAGTAACACATTTAGAGCTACACACGACAGGGGTAGTAACACATTTAGAGCTGCACACTACAGGGGTAGTAACATATTTAGAGCTACACACGTCAGGGGTAGTAACACATTTAGAGCTACACACGACAGGGGTAGTAACACATTTAGAGCTACAAACGACAAGGGTAGTAACACATTTATACTACACACCACAAGGGTAGTAACACATTTAGAGCTACACACGACAGGGGTAGTAACACATTTAGAGCTACACACGACAGGGGTAGTAACACATTTAGATCTGCACACTACAGGGGTAGTATCACATTTAGAGCTACACACGACAGGGGTAGTAACACATTTAGAGCTGCACACTACAGGGGTAGTAACATATTTAGAGCTACACACGTCAGGGGTAGTAACACATTTAGAGCTACACACGACAGGGGTAGTAACACATTTAGAGCTACACATGACAAGGGTAGTAGCACATTTAGAGCTACACTCGACAGGGGTAGTAGCACATTTAGAGCTACACACGACAAGGGTAGTAATACATTTAGAGCTACACACGACGGGGGTAGTAACACATTTAGAGCTACACACGACAAGGGTAGTAACACATTTAGAGCTACACACGACATGGGTAGTAACACATTTAGAGCTACACACGACAAGGGTAGTAACACATTTAGAGCTACACACGACGGTGGTAGTAACACATTTGGAGCTACACACCACAAGGGTAGTAACACATTTAGAGCTACACACCACAAGGGTAGTAACACATTTAGAGCTACACACGACAGGGGTAGTAACACATTTAGAGCTACACACGACAGGGGTAGTAACACATTTAGAGCTACACACCACAAGGGGAGCAACACATTTAGAGCTACACACGACAAGGGTAGTAGCACATTTAGAGCTACACACGACAAGGGTAGTAACACATTTAGAGCTACACACGACAAGGGTAGTAACACATTTAGAGCTACACACGACGGGGGTAGTAACACATTTAGAGCTACACACGCCAGGGTTAGTAACACATTTAGAACTACACACGACAGGGGTAGTAACACATTTAGAGCTACACACAACAGGGGTAGTAACACATTTAGAGCTACACACCACAAGGGTAGTAACACATTTAGAGCTACACACGACAGGGGTAGTAGCACATTTAGAGCTACACACGACAGGGATAGTACCACATTTAGAGCTACACACGACAGGGGTAGTAACACATTTAGAGCTACACACGACAGGGGTAGTAACACATTTAGAGCTACACACGACAGGGGTAGTAACACATTTAGAGCTACACACCACAAGGGTAGTAACACATATAGAGCTACACACTACAAGGGTAGTAACACATTTAGAGCTACACACGACAAGGGTAGTAACACATTTAGAGCTACACACGACAGGGGTAGTAACACATTTAGAGCTGCACACGACAGGGGTAGTAACACATTTAGAGCTACACACGACAGGGGTAGTAGCATATTTAGAGCTACACACGACGGGGACAGTAACACATTTAGAGCTACACACGACAGGGGTAGTAACACATTTAGAGCTACACACGACAAGGGTAGTAACACATTTAGAGCTACACACGACAAGGGTAGTAACACATTTAGAGCTACACATGACGGGGGTCGTAACACATTTAGAGCTACACACGACAGGGGTAGTAACACATTTAGAGCTACACACGACAGGGGTAGTAACACATTTAGAGCTACACAGGACAGGGGTAGTAACACATTTAGAGCTACACACGACAGGGGTAGTAACACATTAAGAGCTACACACCACAAGGGTAGTAACACATTTAGAGCTACACACGACAGGGGTAGTAACACATTTAGAGCTACACACGACAAGGGTAGTAACACATTTAGAGCTACACACGACAAGGGTAGTAACACATTTAGAGCTACACATGACGGGGGTCGTAAAACATTTAGAGCTACACACGACAGGGGTAGTAACACATTTAGAGCTACACACGACAGGGGTAGTAACACATTTAGAGTTGCACACTACAGGGGTAGTAACACATTTAGAGCTACACACGACAGGGGTAGTAACACATTTAGAGCTACACACGACAAGGGTAGTAACACATTTAGAGCTACACACCACAAGGGTAGTAACACATATAGAGCTACACACTACAAGGGTAGTAACACATTTAGAGCTACACACGACAAGGGTAGTAACACATTTAGAGCTACACACGACAGGGGTAGTAACACATTTAGAGCTGCACACGACAGGGGTAGTAACACATTTAGAGCTACACACGACAGGGGTAGTAGCACATTTAGAGCTACACACGACGGGGACAGTAACACATTTAGAGCTACACACGACAGGGGTAGTAACACATTTAGAGTTGCACACTACAGGGGTAGTAACACATTTAGAGCTACACACGACAGGGGTAGTAACACATTTAGAGCTACACACGACAAGGGTAGTAACACATTTAGAGCTACACACGACAAGGGTAGTAACACATTTAGAGCTACACATGACGGGGGTCGTAACACATTTAGAGCTACACACGACAGGGGTAGTAACACATTTAGAGCTACACACGACAGGGGTAGTAACACATTTAGAGCTACACAGGAAAGTGGTAGTAACACATTTAGAGCTACACACGACAAGGGTAGTAACACATTAAGAGCTACACACCACAAGGGTAGTAACACATTTAGAGCTACACACGACAGGGGTAGTAACACATTTAGAGCTACACACGACAGGGATAGTACCACATTTAGAGCTACACACGACAGTGGTAGTAACACATTTAGAGCTACTCACGACAGGGGTAGTAACACATTTAGAGCTACACACGACAGGGGTAGTAACATATTTAGAGCTACACACGACAAGGGTAGTAACACATTTAGAGCTACACACGACAGGGGTAGTAACACATTTAGAGCTGCACACGACAGGTGTAGTAACACATTTAGAGCTACACACGACAGGGGTAGTAGCACATTTAGAGCTACACACGACAGGGGTAGTAACACATTTAGAGCTACACACGACAAGGGTAGTAACACATTTATACTACACACCACAAGGGTAGTAACACATTTAGAGCTACACACGACAGGGGTAGTAACACATTTAGAGCTACACACGACAGGGGTAGTAACACATTTAGATCTGCACACTACAGGGGTAGTAACACATTTAGAGCTACACACGACAGGGGTAGTAACACATTTAGAGCTGCACACTACAGGGGTAGTAACATATTTAGAGCTACACACGTCAGGGGTAGTAACACATTTAGAGCTACACACGACAGGGGTAGTAACACATTTAGAGCTACACACGACAAGGGTAGTAACACATTTATACTACACACCACAAGGGTAGTAACACATTTAGAGCTACACACGACAGGGGTAGTAACACATTTAGAGCTACACACGACAGGGGTAGTAACACATTTAGATCTGCACACTACAGGGGTAGTATCACATTTAGAGCTACACACGACAGGGGTAGTAACACATTTAGAGCTGCACACTACAGGGGTAGTAACATATTTAGAGCTACACACGTCAGGGGTAGTAACACATTTAGAGCTACACACGACAGGGGTAGTAACACATTTAGAGCTACACATGACAAGGGTAGTAGCACATTTAGAGCTACACTCGACAGGGGTAGTAACACATTTAGAGCTACACACGACAAGGGTAGTAATACATTTAGAGCTACACACGACGGGGGTAGTAACACATTTAGAGCTACACACGACAAGGGTAGTAACACATTTAGAGCTACACACGACAGGGGTAGTAACACATTTAGAGCTACACACCACAAGGGTAGTAACACATTTAGAGCTACACACGACGGTGGTAGTAACACATTTAGAGCTACACACCACAAGGGTAGTAACACATTTAGAGCTACACACCACAAGGGTAGTAACACATTTAGAGCTACACACGACAGGGGTAGTAACACATTTAGAGCTACACACGACAGGGGTAGTAACACATTTAGAGCTACACACCACAAGGGGAGCAACACATTTAGAGCTACACACGACAAGGGTAGTAACACATTTAGAGCTACACACGACAAGGGTAGTAACACATTTAGAGCTACACACGACAAGGGTAGTAACACATTTAGAGCTACACACGACGGGGGTAGTAACACATTTAGAGCTACACACGCCAGGGGTAGTAACACATTTAGAACTACACACGACAGGGGTAGTAACACATTTAGAGCTACACACAACAGGGGTAGTAACACATTTAGAGCTACACACCATAAGGGTAGTAACACATTTAGAGCTACACACGACAGGGGTAGTAACACATTTAGAGCTACACACGACAGGGATAGTACCACATTTAGAGCTACACACGACAGGGGTAGTAACACATTTAGAGCTACACACGACAGGGGTAGTAACACATTTAGAGCTACACACGACAGGGGTAGTAACACATTTAGAGCTACACACCACAAGGGTAGTAACACATATAGAGCTACACACTACAAGGGTAGTAACACATTTAGAGCTACACACGACAAGGGTAGTAACACATTTAGAGCTACACACGACAGGGGTAGTAACACATTTAGAGCTGCACACGACAGGGGTAGTAACACATTTAGAGCTACACACGACAGCGGTAGTAGCACATTTAGAGCTACACACGACGGGGACAGTAACACATTTAGAGCTACACACGACAGGGGTAGTAACACATTTAGAGTTGCACACTACAGGGGTAGTAACACATTTAGAGCTACACACGACAGGGGTAGTAACACATTTAGAGCTACACACGACAAGGGTAGTAACACATTTAGAGGTACACAGGACAAGGGTAGTAACACATTTAGAGCTACACATGACGGGGGTCGTAACACATTTAGAGCTACACACGACAGGGGTAGTAACACATTTAGAGCTACACACGACAGGGGTAGTAACACATTTAGAGCTACACAGGACAGGGGTAGTAACACATTTAGAGCTACACACGACAGGGGTAGTAACACATTAAGAGCTACACACCACAAGGGTAGTAACACATTTAGAGCTACACACGACAGGGGTAGTAACACATTTAGAGCTACACACGACAGGGATAGTACCACATTTAGAGCTACACACGACAGTGGTAGTAACACATTTAGAGCTACACACCACAAGGGTAGTAACACATTTAGAGCTACACACGACAAGGGTAATAACACATTTAGAGCTACACACGACAGGGGTAGTAACACATTTAGAGCTGCACACGACAGGGGTAGTAACACATTTAGAGCTACACACGACAATGGTAGCAACACATTTAGAGCTACTCACGACAGGGGTAGTAACACATTTAGAGCTACACACGACAGGGGTAGTAACATATTTAGAGCTACACACGACAGGGGTAGTAACACATTTAGAGCTGCACACGACAGGGGTAGTAACACATTTAGAGCTACACACGACAGGGGTAGTAGCACATTTAGAGCTACACACGACAGGGGTAGTAACACATTTAGAGCTACACACGACAAGGGTAGTAACACATTTATACTACACACCACAAGGGTAGTAACACATTTAGAGCTACACACGACAGGGGTAGTAACACATTTAGAGCTACACACGACAGAGGTAGTAACACATTTAGATCTGCACACTACAGGGGTAGTAACACATTTAGAGCTACACACGACAGAGGTAGTAACACATTTAGAGCTGCACACTACAGGGGTAGTAACATATTTAGAGCTACACACGTCAGGGGTAGTAACACATTTAGAGCTACACACGACAGGGGTAGTAACACATTTAGAGCTACACACGACAAGGGTAGTAACACATTTATACTACACACCACAAGGGTAGTAACACATTTAGAGCTACACACGACAGGGGTAGTAACACATTTAGAGCTACACACGACAGGGGTAGTAACACATTTAGATCTGCACACTACAGGGGTAGTAACACATTTAGAGCTACACACGACAGGGGTAGTAACACATTTAGAGCTGCACACTACAGGGGTAGTAACATATTTAGAGCTACACACGTCAGGGGTAGTAACACATTTAGAGCTACACACGACAGGGGTAGTAACACATTTAGAGCTACACATGACAAGGGTAGTAGCACATTTAGAGCTACACTCGACAGGGGTAGTAACACATTTAGAGCTACACACGACAAGGGTAGTAATACATTTAGAGCTACACACGACGGGGGTAGTAACACATTTAGAGCTACACACGACAAGGGTAGTAACACATTTAGAGCTACACACGACAGGGGTAGTAACACATTTAGAGCTACACACCACAAGGGTAGTAACACATTTAGAGCTACACACGACGGTGGTAGTAACACATTTAGAGCTACACACCACAAGGGTAGTAACACATTTAGAGCTACACACCACAAGGGTAGTAACACATTTAGAGCTACACACGACAGGGGTAGTAACACATTTAGAGCTACACACGACAGGGGTAGTAACACATTTAGAGCTACACACCACAAGGGGAGCAACACATTTAGAGCTACACACGACAAGGGTAGTAACACATTTAGAGCTACACACGACAAGGGTAGTAACACATTTAGAGCTACACACGACAAGGGTAGTAACACATTTAGAGCTACACACGACGGGGGTAGTAACACATTTAGAGCTACACACGCCAGGGGTAGTAACACATTTAGAACTACACACGACAGGGGTAGTAACACATTTAGAGCTACACACAACAGGGGTAGTAACACATTTAGAGCTACACACCATAAGGGTAGTAACACATTTAGAGCTACACACGACAGGGGTAGTAACACATTTAGAGCTACACACGACAGGGATAGTACCACATTTAGAGCTACACACGACAGGGGTAGTAACACATTTAGAGCTACACACGACAGGGGTAGTAACACATTTAGAGCTACACACGACAGGGGTAGTAACACATTTAGAGCTACACACCACAAGGGTAGTAACACATATAGAGCTACACACTACAAGGGTAGTAACACATTTAGAGCTACACACGACAAGGGTAGTAACACATTTAGAGCTACACACGACAGGGGTAGTAACACATTTAGAGCTGCACACGACAGGGGTAGTAACACATTTAGAGCTACACACGACAGCGGTAGTAGCACATTTAGAGCTACACACGACGGGGACAGTAACACATTTAGAGCTACACACGACAGGGGTAGTAACACATTTAGAGTTGCACACTACAGGGGTAGTAACACATTTAGAGCTACACACGACAGGGGTAGTAACACATTTAGAGCTACACACGACAAGGGTAGTAACACATTTAGAGGTACACAGGACAAGGGTAGTAACACATTTAGAGCTACACATGACGGGGGTCGTAACACATTTAGAGCTACACACGACAGGGGTAGTAACACATTTAGAGCTACACACGACAGGGGTAGTAACACATTTAGAGCTACACAGGACAGGGGTAGTAACACATTTAGAGCTACACACGACAGGGGTAGTAACACATTAAGAGCTACACACCACAAGGGTAGTAACACATTTAGAGCTACACACGACAGGGGTAGTAACACATTTAGAGCTACACACGACAGGGATAGTACCACATTTAGAGCTACACACGACAGTGGTAGTAACACATTTAGAGCTACACACCACAAGGGTAGTAACACATTTAGAGCTACACACGACAAGGGTAATAACACATTTAGAGCTACACACGACAGGGGTAGTAACACATTTAGAGCTGCACACGACAGGGGTAGTAACACATTTAGAGCTACACACGACAATGGTAGCAACACATTTAGAGCTACTCACGACAGGGGTAGTAACACATTTAGAGCTACACACGACAGGGGTAGTAACATATTTAGAGCTACACACGACAGGGGTAGTAACACATTTAGAGCTGCACACGACAGGGGTAGTAACACATTTAGAGCTACACACGACAGGGGTAGTAGCACATTTAGAGCTACACACGACAGGGGTAGTAACACATTTAGAGCTACACACGACAAGGGTAGTAACACATTTATACTACACACCACAAGGGTAGTAACACATTTAGAGCTACACACGACAGGGGTAGTAACACATTTAGAGCTACACACGACAGAGGTAGTAACACATTTAGATCTGCACACTACAGGGGTAGTAACACATTTAGAGCTACACACGACAGAGGTAGTAACACATTTAGAGCTGCACACTACAGGGGTAGTAACATATTTAGAGCTACACACGTCAGGGGTAGTAACACATTTAGAGCTACACACGACAGGGGTAGTAACACATTTAGAGCTACACACGACAAGGGTAGTAACACATTTATACTACACACCACAAGGGTAGTAACACATTTAGAGCTACACACGACAGGGGTAGTAACACATTTAGAGCTACACACGACAGGGGTAGTAACACATTTAGATCTGCACACTACAGGGGTAGTAACACATTTAGAGCTACACACGACAGGGGTAGTAACACATTTAGAGCTGCACACTACAGGGGTAGTAACATATTTAGAGCTACACACGTCAGGGGTAGTAACACATTTAGAGCTACACACGACAGGGGTAGTAACACATTTAGAGCTACACATGACAAGGGTAGTAGCACATTTAGAGCTACACTCGACAGGGGTAGTAACACATTTAGAGCTACACACGACAAGGGTAGTAATATATTTAGAGCTACACACGACTGGGGTAGTAACACATTTAGAGCTACACACGACAAGGGTAGTAACACATTTAGAGCTACACACGACAGGGGTTGTAACACATTTAGAGCTACACACCACAAGGGTAGAAACACATTTAGAGCTACACACGACGGTGGTAGTAACACATTTAGAGCTACACACCACAAGGGTAGTAACACATTTAGAGCTACACACCACAAGGGTAGTAACACATTTAGAGCTACACACGACAGGGGTAGTAACACATTTAGAGCTACACACGACAGGGGTAGTAACACATTTAGACCTACACACCACAAGGGGAGCAACACATTTAGAGCTACACACGACAAGCTTAGTAACACATTTAGAGCTACACACCACAAGGGTAGTAACACATTTAGAGCTACACACGACAAGGGTAGTAACACATTTAGAGCTACACACGACAGGGGTAGTAACACATTTAGAGCTACACACGACAGGGGTAGTAACACATTTAGAGCTACACACGACAAGGGTAGTAACACATTTAGAGCTACACACGACAAGGGTAGTAACACATTTAGAGCTACACATGACGGGAGTCGTAACACATTTAGAGCTACACACGACAGGGGTAGTAACACATTTAGAGCTACACACGACAAGGGTAGTAACACATTTAGAGCTACACAGGACAGGGGTAGTAACACATTTAGAGCTACACACGACAGGGGTAGTAACACATTTAGAGCTACACACGACAGGGATAGTACCACATTTAGAGCTACACACGACAGTGGTAGTAACACATTTAGAGCTACACACCACAAGGGTAGTAACACATATAGAGCTACACACCACAAGGGTAGTAACACATTTAGAGCTACACACGACAAGGGTAATAACACATTTAGAGCTACACACGACAGGGGTAGTAACACATTTAGAGCTGCACACGACAGGGGTAGTAACACATTTAGAGCTACACACGACAATGGTAGCAACACATTTAGAGCTATTCACGACAGGGGTAGTAACACATTTAGAGCTACACACGACAGGGGTAGTAACATATTTAGAGCTACACACGACAAGGGTAGTAACACATTTAGAGCTGCACACGACAGGGGTAGTAACACATTTAGAGCTACACACGACAGGGGTAGTAGCACATTTAGAGCTACACACGACAGGGGTAGTAACACATTTAGAGCTACACACGACAAGGGTAGTAACACATTTATACTACACACCACAAGGGTAGTAACACATTTAGAGCTACACACGACAGGGGTAGTAACACATTTAGAGCTACACACGACAGGGGTAGTAACACATTTAGAGCTACACACGACAAGGGTAGTAACACATTTATACTACACACCACAAGGGTAGTAACACATTTAGAGCTACACACGACAGGGGTAGTAACACATTTAGAGCTACACACGACAGGGGTAGTAACACATTTAGATCTGCACACTACAGGGGTAGTAACACATTTAGAGCTACACACGACAGGGGTAGTAACACATTTAGAGCTGCACACTACAGGGGTAGTAACATATTTAGAGCTACACACGTCAGGGGTAGTAACACATTTAGAGCTACACACGACAGGGGTAGTAACACATTTAGAGCTACACACGACAAGGGTAGTAACACATTTATACTACACACCACAAGGGTAGTAACACATTTAGAGCTACACAGGACAGGGGTAGTAACACATTTAGAGCTACACACGACAGGGGTAGTAACACATTTAGATCTGCACACTACAGGGGTAGTAACACATTTAGAGCTACACACGACAGGGGTAGTAACACATTTAGAGCTGCACACTACAGGGGTAGTAACATATTTAGAGCTACACACCTCAGGGGTAGTAACACATTTAGAGCTACACACGACAGGGGTAGTAACACATTTAGAGCTACACATGACAAGGGTAGTAGCACATTTAGAGCTACACTCGACAGGGGTAGTAACACATTTAGAGCTACACACGACAAGGGTAGTAATACATTTAGAGCTACACACGACAGGGGTAGTAACACATTTAGAGCTACACACGACAAGGGTAGTAACACATTTAGAGCTACACACGACAGGGGTAGTAACACATTTAGAGCTACACACCACAAGGGTAGTAACACATTTAGAGCTACACACGACGGTGGTAGTAACACATTTAGAGCTACACACCACAAGGGTAGTAACACATTTAGAGCTACACACCACAAGGGTAGTAACACATTTAGAGCTACACACGACAGGGGTAGTAACACATTTAGAGCTACACACGACAGGGGTAGTAACACATTTAGAGCTACACACCACAAGGGGAGCAACACATTTAGAGCTACACACGACAAGTTTAGTAACACATTTAGAGCTACACACCACAAGGGTAGTAACACATTTAGAGCTACACACGACAAGGGTAGTAACACATTTAGAGCTACACACGACAGGGGTAGTAACACATTTAGAGCTACACACGACAGGGTTAGTAACACATTTAGAGCTACACACGACAAGGGTAGTAACACATTTAGAGCTACACACGACAAGGGTAGTAACACATTTAGAGCTACACATGACGGGAGTCGTAACACATTTAGAGCTACACACGACAGGGGTAGTAACACATTTAGAGCTACACACGACAAGGGTAGTAACACATTTAGAGCTACACAGGACAGGGGTAGTAACACATTTAGAGCTACATACGACAGGGGTAGTAACACATTAAGAGCTACACCTCACAAGGGTAGTAACACATTTAGAGCTACACACGACAGGGGTAGTAACACATTTAGAGCTACACACGACAGGGATAGTACCACATTTAGAGCTACACACGACAGTGGTAGTAACACATTTAGAGCTACACACCACAAGGGTAGTAACACATATAGAGCTACACACCACAAGGGTAGTAACACATTTAGAGCTACACACGACAAGGGTAATAACACATTTAGAGCTACACACGACAGGGGTAGTAACACATTTAGAGCTGCACACGACAGGGGTAGTAACACATTTAGAGCTACACACGACAATGGTAGCAACACATTTAGAGCTACTCACGACAGGGGTAGTAACACATTTAGAGCTACACACGACAGGGGTAGTAACATATTTAGAGCTACACACGACAAGGGTAGTAACACATTTAGAGCTGCACACGACAGGGGTAGTAACACATTTAGAGCTACACACGACAGGGGTAGTAGCACATTTAGAGCTACACACGACAGGGGTAGTAACACATTTAGAGCTACACACGACAAGGGTAGTAACACATTTATACTACACACCACAAGGGTAGTAACACATTTAGAGCTACACACGACAGGGGTAGTAACACATTTAGAGCTACACACGACAGGGGTAGTAACACATTTAGAGCTACACACGACAAGGGTAGTAACACATTTATACTACACACCACAAGGGTAGTAACACATTTAGAGCTACACACGACAGGGGTAGTAACACATTTAGAGCTACACACGACAGGGGTAGTAACACATTTAGATCTGCACACTACAGGGGTAGTAACACATTTAGAGCTACACACGACAGGGGTAGTAACACATTTAGAGCTGCACACTACAGGGGTAGTAACATATTTAGAGCTACACACGTCAGGGGAAGTAACACATTTAGAGCTACACACGACAGGGGTAGTAACACATTTAGAGCTACACACGACAAGGGTAGTAACACATTTATACTACACACCACAAGGGTAGTAACACATTTAGAGCTACACACGACAGGGGTAGTAACACATTTAGAGCTACACACGACAGGGGTAGTAACACATTTAGATCTGCACACTACAGGGGTAGTAACACATTTAGAGCTACACACGACAGGGGTAGTAACACATTTAGAGCTACACACTACAGGGGTAGTAACATATTTAGAGCTACACACCTCAGGGGTAGTAACACATTTAGAGCTACACACGACAGGGGTAGTATCACATTTAGAGCTACACATGACAAGGGTAGTAGCACATTTAGAGCTACACTCGACAGGGGTAGTAACACATTTAGAGCTACACACGACAAGGGTAGTAATACATTTAGAGCTACACACGACGGGGGTAGTAACACATTTAGAGCTACACACGACAAGGGTAGTAACACATTTAGAGCTACACACGACAGGGGTAGTAACACATTTAGAGCTACACACCACAAGGGTAGTAACACATTTAGAGCTACACACGACGGTGGTAGTAACACATTTAGAGCTACACACCACAAGGGTAGTAACACATTTAGAGCTACACACCACAAGGGTAGTAACACATTTAGAGCTACACACGACAGGGGTAGTAACACATTTAGAGCTACACACGACAGGGGTAGTAACACATTTAGAGCTACACACCACAAGGGGAGCAACACATTTAGAGCTACACACGACAAGTTTAGTAACACATTTAGAGCTACACACCACAAGGGTAGTAACACATTTAGAGCTACACACGACAAGGGTAGTAACACATTTAGAGCTACACACGACAGGGGTAGTAACACATTTAGAGCTACACACGACAGGGGTAGTAACACATTTAGAGCTACACACGACAAGGGTAGTAACACATTTAGAGCTACACACGACAGGGGTAGTAACACATTTAGAGCTACACATGACGGGAGTCGTAACACATTTAGAGCTACACACGACAGGGGTAGTAACACATTTAGAGCTACACACGACAAGGGTAGTAACACATTTAGAGCTACACAGGACAGGGGTAGTAACACATTTAGAGCTACACACGACAGGGGTAGTAACACATTAAGAGCTACACATCACAAGGGTAGTAACACATTTAGAGCTACACACGACAGGGGTAGTAACACATTTAGAGCTACACACGACAGGGATAGTACCACATTTAGAGCTACACACGACAGTGGTAGTAACACATTTAGAGCTACACACCACAAGGGTAGTAACACATATAGAGCTACACACCACAAGGGTAGTAACACATTTAGAGCTACACACGACAAGGGTAATAACACATTTAGAGCTACACACGACAGGGGTAGTAACACATTTAGAGCTGCACACGACAGGGGTAGTAACACATTTAGAGCTACACACGACAATGGTAGCAACACATTTAGAGCTACTCACGACAGGGGTAGTAACACATTTAGAGCTACACACGACAGGGGTAGTAACATATTTAGAGCTACACACGACAAGGGTAGTAACACATTTAGAGCTGCACACGACAGGGGTAGTAACACATTTAGAGCTACACACGACAGGGGTAGTAGCACATTTAGAGCTACACACGACAGGGGTAGTAACACATTTAGAGCTACACACGACAAGGGTAGTAACACATTTATACTACACACCACAAGGGTAGTAACACATTTAGAGCTACACACGACAGGGGTAGTAACACATTTAGAGCTACACACGACAGGGGTAGTAACACATTTAGAGCTACACACGACAGGGGTAGTAACACATTTAGAGCTGCACACTACAGGGGTAGTAACATATTTAGAGCTACACACGTCAGGGGTAGTAACACATTTAGAGCTACACACGACAAGGGTAGTAACACATTTATACTACACACCACAAGGGTAGTAACACATTTAGAGCTACACACGACAGGGGTAGTAGCACATTTAGAGCTACACACGACAGGGGTAGTAACACATTTAGAGCTACACACGACAAGGGTAGTAACACATTTATACTACACACCACAAGGGTAGTAACACATTTAGAGCTACACACGACAAGGGTAGTAACACATTTAGAGCTACACACGACAGGGGTAGTAACACATTTAGATCTGCACACTACAGGGGTAGTAACACATTTAGAGCTACACACGACAGGGGTAGTAACACATTTAGAGCTGCACACTACAGGGGTAGTAACATATTTAGAGCTACACACGTCAGGGGTAGTAACACATTTAGAGCTACACACGACAGGGGTAGTAACACATTTAGAGCTACACACGACAAGGGTAATAACACATTTATACTACACACCACAAGGGTAGTAACACATTTAGAGCTACACACGAGAGGGGTAGTAACACATTTAGAGCTACACACGACAGGGGTAGTAACACATTTAGATCTGCACACTACAGGGGTAGTAACACATTTAGAGCTACACACGACAGGGGTAGTAACACATTTAGAGCTGCACACTACAGGGGTAGTAACATATTTAGAGCTACACACGTCAGGGGTAGTAACACATTTAGAGCTACACACGACAGGGGTAGTAACACATTTAGAGCTACACATGACAAGGGTAGTAGCACATTTAGAGCTACACACGACAAGGGTAGTAACACATTTAGAGCTACACACGACAGGGGTAGTAACACATTTAGAGCTACACACGACAGGGGTAGTAACACATTTAGAGCTACACACGACAAGGGTAGTAACACATTTAGAGCTACACACGACAGGGGTAGTAGCACATTTAGAGCTACACACGACAGGGGTAGTAACACATTTAGAGCTACACACGACAGGGGTAGTAACACATTTAGAGCTACACACGACAAGGGTAGTAGCACATTTAGAGCTACACACGACAGGGGTAGTAACACATTTAGAGCTACACACGACAAGGGTAGTAACACATTTAGAGCTACACACGACAGGGGTAGTAACACATTTAGAGCTACACACGACAGGGGTAGTAACACATTTAGAGCTACACACCACAAGGGTAGTAACACATTTAGAGATACACACCACAAGGGTAGTAACACATTTAGAGCTACACACGACAGGGGTAGTAACACATTTAGAGCTACACACGACAAGGGTAGTAACACATTTAGAGGTACACACCACAATGGTAGTAACACATTTAGAGCTACACACCACAAGGGTAGTAACAGTGAACAAAACAAATGATTCAATGAAAATAAAAATATCTAATTTAGTGAGCACGACATATTTCTGTAATAACCTTCATCAGGTACACTCAGTCAAAAGATTGTAGAGTCAAATTGCGAACAAAAACAAGAGAAAGGGCCGAAACAGGGTAGCCAAGTAGACCAAGGTCACCCATGCCTGTGGGGGGGGGGGGGGGGGGGGGAGAAACCTTAATTCTAGTAATAATTATGAACTATAAATTTCAGCAATGAATATATCTAATAAGCATTGTCAGTTTTGACAAAGATGCGTAAAGCTATATCAAAAGTCCTGGAATGAATACATTTTGTCAAATATTATTAACATATAATTAGATGCGATGTCTTTTGACACACACACACAATGACTTCATTATTAAATGTCATTGAACACAAACAATGACTTCATTATTAAATGTCATTGGACACACACAATGACTTCATTATTAAATGTCATTGGACACACACAATGACTTCATTATCAAATGTCATTGGACACCACAATGACTTCATTATTAAATGTCATTGGACACACACAATGACTTGATTATCAAATGTCATTGGATTCACACAATGACTTCATTATCAAATGTCATTGGACACACACAATGAATTCATTATCAAATGTTATTGGACACACACAATGACTTCATTATCAAATGTCATTGGACACACACAATGACTTCATTATTAAATGTCATTGGACACACACAATAACTTCACTGTTAGATGTCATTGGACACATACACAATGACTACATTATTAAATGTCATTGGACACACACAATGACTTCATTATTGAATGTCATTGGACACACACACAATGACTTCATTATTAAATGTCATTGGACACACACAATGACTTCATTATCAAATGTCATTGGACACCACAATGACTTCATTATTAAATGTCATTGGACACACACAATGACTTGATTATCAAATGTCATTGGATTCACACAATGACTTCATTATCAAATGTCATTGGACACACACAATGAATTCATTATCAAATGTTATTGGACACACACAATGACTTCATTATCAAATGTCATTGGACACACACAATGACTTCATTATTAAATGTCATTGGACACACACAATAACTTCACTGTTAGATGTCATTGGACACATACACAATGACTACATTATTAAATGTCATTGGACACACACAATGACTTCATTATTGAATGTCATTGGACACACACACAATGACTTCATTATTAAATGTCATTGGACACACACAATGACTTCATTATCAAATGTCATTGGACACACACAATGTCTTCATTATTAAATGGCATTGGACACACACAATGAATTCATTATTAAAGGTCATTGAACACACACAATGACTTCATTATTAAGTGTCATTGGACACACACAATGACTTCACTATTAAATGTCATTGAACACACACACACAATGACTTCATTTTTAAATGTCATTAGACACACACAATGACTTCACAATTGAATGTCATCGGACACACACAATGACTTCATTATCAAATGTCATTGGACACACACACAATGACTTCATTAGTAAATGTCATTGGACTCTCTCAATGAATTCATTATGAAATGTCATTGGACACACACAATGACTTCATTATCAAATGTCATTGAACCCACACACAATGACTTCATTATTAAATGTCATTGAACACTCACAATGACTTCATTATTATATATGCCATGGAACTAAGAGATATGTAATGTGACACACAACATGACAGTAGTAGATGTGTGTCATGTGACACATAAAATGACAGTAGTAGATATGTGTCATATGACACATAACATGACCCAATATTAGATGTGTCATGTGACACATAACATGACCCATAATTAGATGTGTGTCATGTGATGCACAACATGACTTGATATAATTATGTCTCCTCTCTGAAATACTCATTCTTGAGACCTGACATAATCTTCAACTTGTTGAAGACGGTCAGTGTTTGATAGAAGTAGTACAACCTCTGACATAATCTTCAACTTGTTGAAGGTGGTCAGTATTTGATACAAGTAGAACAACCTCTGACACACTAGTCAACTAGTAGAAGTAAGATATGTGGCAAGTGACTAACTTTATGGACCATTAAGAGATTTAATGCATGTTATATTACAATTCATTGCATCTAAAATTGCTTTCACAATCCAACAATACTCGAGTATTAATACTACGAAGATCAAACAATCATTATTTCAGCCGGATATGTGTTATCTACGTCACCAATACGCACACTATCTACGTCACCAACACGCAAGCTAAGCTAACAAGTCTAGAAGATTCTACGTCACCAACACGCACGCTAAGCTAACAAGTCTAGAAGATTTTACGTCACCAACACTCAAGCTAAGCTAACAAGTCTAGAAGATTCTACGTCACCAACACACACGCTAAGCTAACAAATCTAGAAGATTCTACGTCACCAACACGCACGCTAAGCTAGCAAGTCTAGAAGATTTTACGTCACCAACACGCACGTTAAGCTAACAAGTCTAGAAGATTCTACGTCACCAACACGCACGTTAAGCTAACAAGTCTAGAAGATCGTTATAAAGGACAAATGCAAGAAAAATCCAGCGAACCTACTATTTATTATTGACATTTAAATATAAAGTGACTGCAACAATATATCAATATAATATTACGATTATTATTTCAACAGTAAAACATGAGTTGTTTGACATTTGGAAGGAGGAATGTTTTTTATGTCAGAGTTTTATGTCATTTTGTATTAATTTGAATTGATGTTTCTTCTCCAATAATTGGGTTTGTATGTTTTTATATCAAATGTTAATAAAACTAGTTTACACTGCCACTTTTTTTAATGTATGTGTGTGCTTGGTTTTTAATGTATGTGTGTGCTTGGTTTTTAATGTATGTATGTGCTTGGTTTTTAATGTATGTGTGTGCTTGGTTTTTAATGTATGTATGTGCTTGGTTTTTAATGTATGTGTGTGCTTGGTTTTTAATGTATGTATGTGCTTGGTTTTTAATGTATGTGTGTGCTTGGTTTTTAATGTATGTGTGTGCTTGGTTTTTAATGTATGTGTGTGCTTGGTTTTTAATGTATGTGTGTGCTTGGTTTTTAATGTATGTATGTGCTTGGTTTTTAATGTATGCGTGTGCTTGGTTTTTAATGTATGTGTGTGCTTGGTTTTTAATGTATGTGTGTGCTTGGTTTTTAATGTATGTGTGTGCTTGGTTTTTAATGTATGTGTGTGTTTGGTTTTTAATGTATGTGTGTGCTTGGTTTTTAATGTATGTGTGTGCTTGGTTTTTAATGTATGTGTGTACTTGATTTTTAATGTATGTGTGTGCTTGGTTTTTAATGTATGTGTGTACTTGGTTTTTAATGTATGTGTGTGCTTGGTTTTTAATGTATGTGTGTGCTTGGTTTTTAATGTATGTGTGTACTTGGTTTTTAATGTATGTGTGTGCTTGGTTTTTAATGTATGTGTGTGCTTGGATTTTAATGTATGTGTGTGCTTGGTTTTTAATGTATGTGTGTGTTTGGTTTTTAATGTATGTGTGTACTTGGTTTTTAATGTATGTGTGTGCTTGGTTTTTAATGTATGTGTGTGCTTGGTTTTTAATGTATGTGTGTGCTTGGTTTTTAATGTATGTGTGTGCTTGGTTTTTAATGTATGTGTGTGCTTGGTTTTTAATGTATGTGTGTGCTTGGTTTTTAATGTGTGTGTGTGCTTGGTTTTTAATGTATGTGTGTGCTTGGTTTTTAATGTATGTGTGTGTTTGGTTTTTAATGTATGTGTGTGCTTGGTTTTTAATGCATGTGTGTGCTTGGTTTTTAATGTATGTGTGTGCTTGGTTTTTAATGTATATGTGTACTTGGTTTTTAATGTATATGTGTACTTGGTTTTTAATGTATATGTGTACTTGGTTTTTAATGTATGTGTGTGCTTGGTTTTTAATGTATGTGTGTGCTTGGTTTTTAATGTATGTGTGTGCTTGGTTTTTAATGTATGTGTGTGCTTGGTTTTTAATGTATGTGTGTGCTTGGTTTTTAATGTATGTGTGTGCTTGGTTTTTAATGTATGTGTGTGCTTGGTTTTTAATGTGTGTGTGTGCTTGGTTTTTAATGTATGTGTGTGCTTGGTTTTTAATGTATGTGTGTGTTTGGTTTTTAATGTATGTGTGTGCTTGGTTTTTAATGCATGTGTGTGCTTGGTTTTTAATGTATGTGTGTGCTTGGTTTTTAATGTATATGTGTACTTGGTTTTTAATGTATATGTGTACTTGGTTTTTAATGTATGTGTGTGCTTGGTTTTTAATGTATGTGTGTGCTTGGTTTTTAATGCATGTGTGTGCTTGGTTTTTAATGTATGTGTGTGTTTGGTTTTTAATGTATGTGTGTGCTTGGTTTTTAATGTATGTGTGTGTTTGGTTTTTAATGTATGTGTGTGCTTGGTTTTTAATGTATGTGTGTGCTTGGTTTTTAATGTATATGTGTACTTGGTTTTTAATGTATGTGTGTGTTTGGTTTTTAATGTATGTGTGTGCTTGGTTTTTAATGCATGTGTGTGCTTGGTTTTTAATGTATGTGTGTGCTTGGTTTTTAATGTATGTGTGTGCTTGGTTTTTAATGTATGTGTGTGCTTGGTTTTTAATGTATGTGTGTGCTTGGTTTTTAATGTATGTGTGTGCTTGGTTTTTAATGTATGTGTGTGCTTGGTTTTTAATGTGTGTGTGTGCTTGGTTTTTAATGTATGTGTGTGCTTGGTTTTTAATGTATGTGTGTGTTTGGTTTTTAATGTATGTGTGTGCTTGGTTTTTAATGTATGTGTGTGCTTGGTTTTTAATGCATGTGTGTGTTTGGTTTTTAATGTATGTGTGTGCTTGGTTTTTAATGTATGTGTGTGCTTGGTTTTTAATGCATGTGTGTGTTTGGTTTTTAATGTATGTGTGTGCTTGGTTTTTAATGTATGTGTGTGCTTGGTTTTTAATGTATGTGTGTGCTTGGTTTTTAATGTATGTGTGTGCTTGGTTTTTAATGTGTGTGTGTGCTTGGTTTTTAATGTATGTGTGTGCTTGGTTTTTAATGTATGTGTGTGTTTGGTTTTTAATGTGTGTGTGTGCTTGGTTTTTAATGTATGTGTGTGCTTGGTTTTTAATGTATGTGTGTGCTTGGTTTTTAATGCATGTGTGTGCTTGGTTTTTAATGTATGTGTGTGTTTGGTTTTTAATGTATGTGTGTGCTTGGTTTTTAATGTATGTGTGTGTTTGGTTTTTAATGTATGTGTGTGCTTGGTTTTTAATGTATGTGTGTGCTTGGTTTTTAATGTATATGTGTACTTGGTTTTTAATGTATGTGTGTGTTTGGTTTTTAATGTATGTGTGTGCTTGGTTTTTAATGCATGTGTGTGCTTGGTTTTTAATGTATGTGTGTGCTTGGTTTTTAATGTATGTGTGTGTTTGGTTTTTAATGTATGTGTGTGCTTGGTTTTTAATGCATGTGTGTGCTTGGTTTTTAATGTATGTGTGTGCTTGGTTTTTAATGTATGTGTGTGCTTGGTTTTTAATGTATGTGTGTGCTTGGTGTTTGCTTCCTTCTACAATTTTTCTATTGAATTTTTTATTTATTCTGTGGTATTCTTTGTTTTTCTTTTTATGCTTAGATGTTGCCTTTAAAATCATATAAATATAAATATAAATATAAATATAAATATAAATATAAATATAGTGGCTTGAGATTGTTTTACAGTCTCAGACTTCAATACGGATATACAAAAAACTACAACAGTAATATGTTCATCCCTTCGTTGGCACTAACAGCTTTACGACAAACATGCGACAACCTTTCTTGTGTTGCCATGTATACCTATACAAACATGCGACAACTTTTCTTGTGTTGCCATGTATACCTATACAAACATGCGACAACTTTTCTTGTGTTGCCATACGAGTAGGAGAAGCTCTGTTGGTCTTAAGGAACTAAATGAACATGTTGTACACAGCTAAATGGTTACTAATAGCATATCATACTTTGTGTGAATTAATAAATTTGAACTTTAAGCATGCATCCCCCTCTAATGTTTATCTAAATATAACTTATTTAGTCGAATGTCAAATATTTAAATAAATGAAACCATAGTTACCCATTTAAATATTATGAAACATCTTCATAAAGCAAATGGTGTTTTAGACAACATTTCAGGAAATTGGCAGATTCATCAACCGTTGAATGGAGTGAAATTGACCAATTCAACAAGCGTTAAATGGTGTGAAATTGGCAGATTCAAAAAGTGTAGAATGTGGTGAAATTGGCAGATTCAACAAGAGTTAAATGGTGTGAAACTGACAGATTCAGCAAGCGTTGAATGGAGCGAAACTGACAGATTCAGCAAGCGTTGAATAGAGTGAAATTGGCAGATTCAACAAGCGTTGAATGGAGTGAAACTGACAGATTCACAAGCGCTAAATGGAGTAAAATTGACCGATTCAACAAGTGTTGAATGGAGTGAAATTGGCAGAAACAAACAGCGTTGAATGGAGTGAAACTGACAGATTAAACGAGCGTTGAATAGAATACAACATTCTATTAGTGATCTCCAGAAATCTACAAACAAAATATGTAACGTTCAGGAAGCGTGGCACTCTCTTATCACTTTACAATTTAACGTACCGGGAACGTAACATTCTCTTATCATGTTACAATTTAACGTACCAGGAACGTGGCATTCTCTTACCACGTTACAATTTAACGTACCGGGAACGTAACATTCTCTTATCATGTTACAATTTAACGTACCAGGAACGTGGCATTCTCTTACCACGTTACAATTTAACGTACCTGGAACGTGGCATTCTCTTATCACGTTACAATTTAACGTACCGGGAACGTAACATTCTCTTATCATGTTACAATTTAACGTACCAGGAACGTGGCATTCTCTTACCACGTTACAATTTAACGTACCTGGAACGTGGCATTCTCTTATCACGTTACAATTTAACGTACCTGGAACGTGGCAATCTCTTGTCACGTTACAATTTAACGTACCGGGAACGTAACATTCTCTTATCATGTTACAATTTAACGTACCGGGAACGTAACATTCTCTTATCATGTTACAATTTAACGTACCGGGAACGTGGCATTCTCTTATCACGTTACAATTTAACGTACCGGGAACGTAACATTCTCTTATCATGTTACAATTTAACGTACCAGGACCGTGGCATTCTCTTACCACGTTACAATTTAACGTACCTGGAACGTGGCATTCTCTTATCACGTTATAATTTAACGTACCTGGAACGTGGCAATCTCTTGTCACGTTACAACTTAACGTACCGGGAACGTGGCATTCTCTTATCATGTTACAATTTATCGTACCGCGAACGTAACATTCTCTTATCACGTTACAATTTAACGTACCTGGAACGTGGCATTCTCTTATCACGTTACAATTTAACGTACCTGGAACGTGGCAATCTCTTGTCATGTTACAACTTAACGTACCGGGAACGTGGCATTCTCTTATCACGTTACAATTTAACGTACCGTGAACGTAACATTCTCTTATCACGTTACAATTTAACGTACCTGGAACGTGGCATTCTCTTATCACGTTACAATTTAACGTACCGGGAGCGTGGCATTCTCTTATCATGTTACGATTTAATGTACCGGGAGCGTGGCATTCTCTTATCACGTTACAATTTAACGTATCAGGAACGTGGCATTCTCTTATCACGTTACAATTTAACGTACCTGGAAAGTAACATTCTCTTATCACGTTACAATTTAACGTACCAGGAACGTGGCATTCTCTTATCACGTTACAATTTAACGTACCGGGAGGGTGGCATTCTCTTTTCACGTTACAATTTAACGTACCTGGAATGTAACATTCTCTTATCACGTTACAATTTAACGTACCTAGAACGTGGCAATCTCTTGTCACGTTACAACTTAACGTACCGGGAATGTGGCATTCTCTTATCACGTTAAAATTTAACGTACCGCGAACGTGGCATTCTCTTATAACGTTACAATTTAACGTACCTGGAACGTGACACTCTCTTATCACGTTACAATTTAGCGTACTGGAAACGTAATATTCTCTTATCACGTTACAATTTAACGTACCTGGAACGTGGCACTCTCTTATCACGTTACAATTTAACGTACTGGGAACGTAACATTCTCTTATCACGTTACAATTTAACGTATCGGGAGCGTGACATTCTCTTATCACGTTACAATTTAACGTACCGGGAGCGTGGCATTCTCTTATCACGTTACAATTTAACGTCCCGGGAACGTAACATTCTCTTATCACATTACCATTTAACGTACCTGGAACGTGGCATTCTCTTATCATGTTACAATTTAACGTACCTGGAACGTAACATTCTCTTATCATGTTACAATTTAACGTACCGGGAACGTGGCATTCTCTTATCACGTTACAATTTAACGTACCGGGAACGTGGCATTCTCTTATCACGTTACAATTTAACGTACCGGGAACGTAACATTCTCTTATCACGTTACAATTTAACGTTCCGGGAACGTGACACTCTCTTATCACGTTACAATTTAACGTACCTGGAACGTGGCATTCTCTTATCATGTTACAATTTAACGTACCTGGAACGTGACACTCTCTTATCACGTTACAATTTAGCGTACTGGAAACGTAACATTCTCTTATCACGTTACAATTTAACGTACCTGGAACGTGGCACTCTCTTATCACGTTACAATTTAACGTACTGGGAACGTAACATTCTCTTATCACGTTACAATTTAACGTATCGGGAGCGTGACATTCTCTTATCACGTTACAATTTAACGTACCTGGAACGTGGCATTCTCTTATCACGTTACAATTAAATGTACCGGGAACTTGACATTCTCTTATCACGTTATAATTTAACGTACCGGGAACGTGGCATTCTCTTATCACGTTATAATTTAACGTACCGGGAACGTGGCACTCTCTTACCACGTTACAATTTAACATACCGGGAACGTGGCATTCTCTTATCACGTTACAATTTAGCGTACCTGGAACGTGGCACTCTCTTACCACGTTACAATTTAACGTACTTGGAACGTGGCACTCTCTTATCACGTTACAATTTAACGTACCGGGAACGTAACATTCTCTTATCACGTTACAATTTAACGTCCCGGGAACGTAGCATTCTCTTATCACGTTACAATTTAACGTACCGGGAACGTAACATTCTCTTGTCACGTTACAATTTAACGTACCTGGAACGTAACATTCTCTTATCACGTTACAATTTAACGTACTGGGAACGTAACATTCTCTTATCATGTTACAATTTAACGTACCAGGAACGTGGCATTCTCTTACCACGTTACAATTTAACGTACCTGGAACGTGACATTCTCTTATCACGTTACAATTTAACGTTCCTGGAACGTGGCAATCTCTTGTCACGTTACAATTTAACGTACCGGGAACGTAACATTCTCTTATCACGTTACAATTTAACGTACCGGGAACGTAACATTCTCTTATCATGTTACAATTTAACGTACCTGGAACGTGGCATTCTCTTATCACGTTACAATTTAACGTACCGGGAACGTAACATTCTCTTATCATGTTACAATTTAACGTACCAGGAACGTGGCATTCTCTTACCACGTTACAATTTAACGTACCTGGAACGTGGCATTCTCTTATCACGTTACAATTTAACGTACCTGGAACGTGGCAATCTCTTGTCACGTTACAACTTAACGTACCGGGAACGTGGCATTCTCTTATCATGTTACAATTTAACATACCGCGAACGTAACATTCTCTTATCACGTTACAATTTAACGTACCGGGAGCGTGGCAATCTCTTGTCACGTTACAACTTAACGTACCGGGAACGTGGCATTCTCTTATCACGTTACAATTTAACGTACCGCGAACGTAACATTCTCTTATCACGTTACAATTTAACGTACCTGGAATGTGGCATTCTCTTATCACGTTACAATTTAATGTACCGGGAGCGTGGCATTCTCTTATCACGTTACAATTTAACGTACCTGGAACGTAACATTCTCTTATCACGTTACAATTTAACGTACCGGGAACATGGCATTCTCTTATCACGTTACAATTTAACGTACCGGGAGCGTGGCATTCTCTTATCACGTTACAATTTAGCGTACCTGGAACGTAACATTCTCTTATCACATTACAATTTAACGTACCTGGAACGTGGCATTCTCTTACCACGTTACAATTTAACGTACCTGGAACGTGGCATTCTCTTATCACGTTACAATTTAACGTACCTGGAACGTGGCAATCTCTTATCACATTACAATTTAACGTACCGCGAACGTAACATTCTCTTATCACGTTACAATTTAACGTACCTGGAACGTGGCAATCTCTTATCACATTACAATTTAACGTACCGCGAACGTAACATTCTCTTATCACGTTACAATTTAACGTACCTGGAATGTAACATTCTCTTATCACATTACAATTTAACGTACCTGGAACGTTGCAATCTCTTGTCACGTTACAACTTAACGTACCTGGAACGTGGCATTCTCTTATCACGTTACAATTTAACGTACCGGGAGCGTGGCATTCTCTTATCGCGTTACAATTTAACGTACCGGGAGCGTGGCATTCTCTTATCACGTTACAATTTAACGTATCATGAACGTGGCATTCTCTTATCACGTTACAATTTAACGTACCTGGAACGTAACATTCTCTTATCACGTTACAATTTAACGTACCAGGAACGTGGCATTCTCTTATCACGTTACAATTTAACGTACCGGGAGCGTGGCATTCTCTTATCACGTTATAATTTAACGTACCGCGAACGTAACATTCTCTTATCACGTTACAATTTAACGTACCTGGAACATGGCATTCTCTTATCACGTTACAATTTAACGTACCGGGAGCGTGGCATTCTCTTATCACGTTACAATTTAACGTACCTGGAACGTAACATTCTCTTATCATGTTACAATTTAACGTACCGGGAACGTGGCATTCTCTTATCACGTTACAATTTAACGTACCGGGAGCGTGGCATTCTCTTGTCACGTTACAATTTAGCGTACCTGGAACGTAACATTCTCTTATCATGTTACAATTTAACGTACCTGGAACGTGGCATTCTCTTATCACGTTACAATTTAACGTACCTGGAACGTGGCAATCTCTTGTCACGTTACAACTTAACGTACCGGGAACGTGGCATTCTCTTATCACGTTACAATTTAACGTACCTGGAACGTAACATTCTCTTATCACGTTACAATTTAACGTACCGGGAACATGGCATTCTCTTATCACGTTACAATTTAACGTACCGGGAGCGTGTCATTCTCTTGTCACGTTACAATTTAGCGTACCTGGAACGTAACATTCTCTTATCACGTTACAATTTAACGTACCTGGAACGTGGCATTCTCTTACCACGTTACAATTTAACGTACCTGGAACGTGGCATTCTCTTATCACGTTACAATTTAACGTACCAGGAACGTGGCAATCTCTTGTCACGTTACAATTTAACGTACCGGGAACGTGGCATTCTCTTATCACGTTACAATTTAACGTACCGCGAACGTAACATTCTCTTATCACGTTACAATTTAACGTACCGGGAACGTGGCATTCTCTTATCACATTACAATTTAACGTACCGGGAGCATGGCATTCTCTTTTCACGTTACAATTTAACGTACCTGGAACGTAACATTCTCTTATCACGTTACAATTTAACGTACCAGGAACGTGGCATTCTCTTATCACGTTACAATTTAACGTACCGGGAGCGTGGCATTCTCTTATCACGTTACAATTTAACGTACCGGGAACGTAACATTCTCTTATCACATTACCATTTAACGTACCTGGAACGTGGCATTCTCTTATCATGTTACAATTTAACGTACCTGGAACGTAACATTCTCTTATCACGTTACAACTTAACGTATCGGGATCGTGACATTCTCTTATCACGTTACAATTTAACGTACCGGGAACGTGGCATTCTCTTATCACGTTACAATTTAACGTACCGGGAACGTGGCATTCTCTTATCACGTTACAATTTAACGTACCGGGAACGTAACATTCTCTTATCACGTTACAATTTAACGTTCCGGGAACGTGACACTCTCTTATCACGTTACAATTTAACGTACCTGGAACGTGGCATTCTCTTATCACGTTACAATTTAACGTACCTGGAACGTGGCACTCTCTTATCACGTTACAATTTAACGTACTGGGAACGTAACATTCTCTTATCACGCTAAAATTTAACGTATCGGGAGCGTGACATTCTCTTATCACGTTACAATTTAACGTACCTGGAACGTGGCATTCTCTTATCACGTTACAATTTAATGTACCGGGAACGTGACATTCTCTTATCACGTTATAATTTAACGTACCGGGAACGTGGCATTCTCTTATCACGTTATAATTTAACGTACCGGGAACGTAGCACTCTCTTACCACGTTACAATTTAACATACCGGGAACGTGGCATTCTCTTATCACGTTACAATTTAGCGTACCTGGAACGTGGCACTCTCTTACCACGTTACAATTTAACGTACTTGGAACGTGGCACTCTCTTATCACGCTACAATTTAACGTCCCGGGAACGTAGCATTCTCTTATCACGCTACAATTTAACGTACCGGGAACGTAACATTTTCTTGTCACGTTACAATTTAACGTACCTGGAACGTAACATTCTCTTATCACGTTACAATTTAGCGTACTGGGAACGTAACATTCTCTTATCATGTTACAATTTAACGTACCAGGAACGTGGCATTCTCTTACCACGTTACAATTTAACGTACCTGGAACGTGGCATTCTCTTATCACGTTACAATTTAACGTACCTGGAACGTGGCAATCTCTTGTCACGTTACAATTTAACGTACCGGGAACGTAACATTCTCTTATCACGTTACAATTTAACGTACCGGGAACGTAACATTCTCTTATCATGTTACAATTTAACGTACCTGGAACGTGGCATTCTCTTATCACGTTACAATTTAACGTACCGGGAACGTAACATTCTCTTATCATGTTACAATTTAACGTACCAGGAACGTGGCATTCTCTTACCACGTTACAATTTAACGTACCTGGAACGTGGCATTCTCTTATCACGTTACAATTTATCGTACCTGGAACGTGGCAATCTCTTGTCACGTTACAACTTAACGTACCGGGAACGTGGCATTCTCTTATCATGTTACAATTTAACATACCGCGAACGTAACATTCTCTTATCACGTTACAATTTAACGTACCGGGAGCGTGGCAATCTCTTGTCACGTTACAACTTAACGTACCGGGAACGTGGCATTCTCTTATCACGTTACAATTTAACGTTCCGCGAACGTAACATTCTCTTATCACGTTACAATTTAACGTACCTGGAATGTGGCATTCTCTTATCACGTTACAATTTAATGTACCGGGAGCGTGGCATTCTCTTATCACGTTACAATTTAACGTACCTGGAACGTAACATTCTCTTATCACGTTACAATTTAACGTACCGGGAACATGGCATTCTCTTATCGCGTTACAATTTAACGTACCGGGAGCGTGGCATTCTCTTGTCACGTTACAATTTAGCGAACCTGGAACGTAACATTCTCTTATCACATTACAATTTAACGTACCTGGAACGTGGCATTCTCTTACCACGTTACAATTTAACGTACCTGGAACGTGGCATTCTCTTATCACGTTACAATTTAACGTACCTGGAACGTGGCAATCTCTTATCACATTACAATTTAACGTACCGCGAACGTAACATTCTCTTATCACGTTACAATTTAACGTACCGGGAACGTGGCATTCTCTTATCACGTTACAATTTAACGTACCGGGAGCGTGGCATTCTCTTTTCACGTTACAATTTAACGTACCTGGAATGTAACATTCTCTTATCACATTACAATTTAACGTACCTGGAACGTGGCAATCTCTTGTCACGTTACAACTTAACGTACCGGGAACGTGGCATTCTCTTATCACGTTACAATTTAACGTACCGCGAACGTAACATTCTCTTATCACATTACAATTTAACGTACCTGGAACGTGGCATTCTCTTATCACGTTACAATTTAACGTACCGGGAGCATGGCACATTCTCTTATCACGTTACAATTTAACGTACCGGGAACGTAACATTCTCTTATCATGTTACAATTTAACGTACCAGGAACGTGGCATTCTCTTACCACGTTACAATTTAACGTACCTGGAACGTGGCATTCTCTTATCACGTTACAATTTAACGTACCTGGAACGTGGCAATCTCTTGTCACGTTACAACTTAACGTACCGGGAACGTGGCATTCTCTTATCACGTTACAATTTAACGTACCGCGAACGTAACATTCTCTTATCACGTTACAATTTAACGTACCTGGAATGTGGCATTCTCTTATCACGTTACAATTTAATGTACCGGGAGCGTGGCATTCTCTTATCACGTTACAATTTAACGTACCTGGAACGTAACATTCTCTTATCACGTTACAATTTAACGTACCGGGAACATGGCATTCTCTTATCACGTTACAATTTAACGTACCGGGAGCGTGGCATTCTCTTGTCACGTTACAATTTAGCGTACCTGGAACGTAACATTCTCTTATCACATTACAATTTAACGTACCTGGAACGTGGCATTCTCTTACCACGTTACAATTTAACGTACCTTGAACGTGGCATTCTCTTATCACGTTACAATTTAACGTACCTGGAACGTGGCAATCTCTTATCACATTACAATTTAACGTACCGCGAACGTAACATTCTCTTATCACGTTACAATTTAACGTACCGGGAACGTGGCATTCTCTTATCACGTTACAATTTAACGTACCGGGAGCGTGGCATTCTCTTTTCACGTTACAATTTAACGTACCTGGAATGTAACATTCTGTTATCACATTACAATTTAATGTACCTGGAACGTGGCAATCTCTTGTCACGTTACAACTTAACGTACCGGGAACGTGGCATTCTCTTATCACGTTACCATTTAACGTACCGCGAACGTAACATTCTCTTATCACATTACAATTTAACGTACCTGGAACGTGGCATTCTCTTATCACGTTACAATTTAACGTACCTGGAACGTGGCAATCTCTTGTCACGTTACAATTTAACGTACCGGGAACGTAACATTCTCTTATCACGTTACAATTTAACGTACCGGGAACATAACATTCTCTTATCATGTTACAATTTAACGTACCTGGAACGTGGCATTCTCTTATCACGTTACAATTTAACGTACCGGGAACGTAACATTCTCTTATCATGTTACAATTTAACGTACCAGGAACGTGGCATTCTCTTACCACGTTACAATTTAACGTACCTGGAACGTGGCATTCTCTTATCACGTTACAATTTATCGTACCTGGAACGTGGCAATCTCTTGTCACGTTACAACTTAACGTACCGGGAACGTGGCATTCTCTTATCATGTTACAATTTAACATACCGCGAACGTAACATTCTCTTATCACGTTACAATTTAACGTACCGGGAGCGTGGCAATCTCTTGTCACGTTACAACTTAACGTACCGGGAACGTGGCATTCTCTTATCACGTTACAATTTAACGTTCCGCGAACGTAACATTCTCTTATCACGTTACAATTTAACGTACCTGGAATGTGGCATTCTCTTATCACGTTACAATTTAATGTACCGGGAGCGTGGCATTCTCTTATCACGTTACGATTTAACGTACCTGGAACGTAACATTCTCTTATCACGTTACAATTTAACGTACCGGGAACATGGCATTCTCTTATCGCGTTACAATTTAACGTACCGGGAGCGTGGCATTCTCTTGTCACGTTACAATTTAGCGAACCTGGAACGTAACATTCTCTTATCACATTACAATTTAACGTACCTGGAACGTGGCATTCTCTTACCACGTTACAATTTAACGTACCTGGAACGTGGCATTCTCTTATCACGTTACAATTTAACGTACCTGGAACGTGGCAATCTCTTATCACATTACAATTTAACGTACCGCGAACGTAACATTCTCTTATCACGTTACAATTTAACGTACCGGGAACGTGGCATTCTCTTATCACGTTACAATTTAACGTACCGGGAGCGTGGCATTCTCTTTTCACGTTACAATTTAACGTACCTGGAACGTAACATTCTCTTATCACATTACAATTTAACGTACCTGGAACGTGGCAATCTCTTGTCACGTTACAACTTAACGTACCGGGAACGTGGCATTCTCTTATCACGTTACAATTTAACGTACCGCGAACGTAACATTCTCTTATCACATTACAATTTAACGTACCTGGAATGTGGCATTCTCTTATCACGTTACAATTTAACGTACCGGGAGCATGGCACATTCTCTTATCACGTTACAATTTAACGTACCGGGAACGTAACATTCTCTTATCATGTTACAATTTAACGTACCAGGAACGTGGCATTCTCTTACCACGTTACAATTTAACGTACCTGGAACGTGGCATTCTCTTATCACGTTACAATTTAACGTACCTGGAACGTGGCAATCTCTTGTCACGTTACAACTTAACGTACCGGGAACGTGGCATTCTCTTATCATGTTACAATTTAACATACCGCGAACGTAACATTCTCTTATCACGTTACAATTTAACGTACCGGGAGCGTGGCAATCTCTTGTCACGTTACAACTTAACGTACCGGGAACGTGGCATTCTCTTATCACGTTACAATTTAACGTACCGCGAACGTAACATTCTCTTATCACGTTACAATTTAACGTACCTGGAATGTGGCATTCTCTTATCACGTTACAATTTAATGTACCGGGAGCGTGGCATTCTCTTATCACGTTACAATTTAACGTACCTGGAACGTAACATTCTCTTATCACGTTACAATTTAACGTACCGGGAACATGGCATTCTCTTATCACGTTACAATTTAACGTACCGGGAGCGTGGCATTCTCTTGTCACGTTACAATTTAGCGTACCTGGAACGTAACATTCTCTTATCACATTACAATTTAACGTACCTGGAACGTGGCATTCTCTTACCACGTTACAATTTAACGTACCTGGAACGTGGCATTCTCTTATCACGTTACAATTTAACGTACCTGGAACGTGGCAATCTCTTATCACATTACAATTTAACGTACCGCGAACGTAACATTCTCTTATCACGTTACAATTTAACGTACCGGGAACGTGGCATTCTCTTATCACGTTACAATTTAACGTACCGGGAGCGTGGCATTCTCTTTTCACGTTACAATTTAACGTACCTGGAATGTAACATTCTCTTATCACATTACAATTTAATGTACCTGGAACGTGGCAATCTCTTGTCACGTTACAACTTAACGTACCGGGAACGTGGCATTCTCTTATCACGTTACCATTTAACGTACCGCGAACGTAACATTCTCTTATCACATTACAATTTAATGTACCTGGAACGTGGCATTCTCTTATCACGTTACAATTTAACGTACCGGGAGCGTGGCATTCTCTTATCACGTTACAATTTAACGTACCGGGAGCGTGGCATTCTCTTATCACGTTACAATTTAACGTATCATGAACGTGGCATTCTCTTATCACGTTACAATTTAACGTACCTGGAACGTAACATTCTCTTATCACGTTACAATTTAACGTACCAGGAACGTGGCATTCTCTTATCACGTTACAATTTAACGTACCGGGAGCGTGGCATTCTCTTATCATGTTACAATTTAACATACCGCGAACGTAACATTCTCTTATCACGTTACAATTTAACGTACCGGGAGCGTGGCAATCTCTTGTCACGTTACAACTTAACGTACCGGGAACGTGGCATTCTCTTATCACGTTACAATTTAACGTACCGCGAACGTAACATTCTCTTATCACGTTACAATTTAACGTACCTGGAATGTGGCATTCTCTTATCACGTTACAATTTAATGTACCGGGAGCGTGGCATTCTCTTATCACGTTACAATTTAACGTACCTGGAACGTAACATTCTCTTATCACGTTACAATTTAACGTACCGGGAACATGGCATTCTCTTATCACGTTACAATTTAACGTACCGGGAGCGTGGCATTCTCTTGTCACGCTACAATTTAGCGTACCTGGAACGTAACATTCTCTTATCACATTACAATTTAACGTACCTGGAACGTGGCATTCTCTTACCACGTTACAATTTAACGTACCTGGAACGTGGCATTCTCTTATCACGTTACAATTTAACGTACCTGGAACGTGGCAATCTCTTATCACATTACAATTTAACGTACCGCGAACGTAACATTCTCTTATCACGTTACAATTTAACGTACCGGGAACGTGGCATTCTCTTATCACGTTACAATTTAACGTACCGGGAGCGTGGCATTCTCTTTTCACGTTACAATTTAACGTACCTGGAATGTAACATTCTCTTATCACATTACAATTTAATGTACCTGGAACGTGGCAATCTCTTGTCACGTTACAACTTAACGTACCGGGAACGTGGCATTCTCTTATCACGTTACCATTTAACGTACCTGGAACGTGGCATTCTCTTATCACGTTACAATTTAACGTACCGGGAGCGTGGCATTCTCTTATCACGTTACAATTTAACGTACCGGGAGCGTGGCATTCTCTTATCACGTTACAATTTAACGTATCATGAACGTGGCATTCTCTTATCACGTTACAATTTAACGTACCTGGAACGTAACATTCTCTTATCACGTTACAATTTAACGTACCAGGAACGTGGCATTCTCTTATCACGTTACAATTTAACGTACCGGGAGCGTGGCATTCTCTTATCACGTTACAATTTAACGTACCGCGAACGTAACATTCTCTTATCACGTTACAATTTAACGTACCTGGAACGTGGCATTCTCTTATCACATTACAATTTAACGTACCGGGAGCGTGGCACTCTCTTACCACGTTACAATTTAACGTACTTGGAACGTGGCACTCTCTTATCACGTTACAATTTAACGTCCCGGGAACGTAGCATTCTCTTATCACGCTACAATTTAACGTACCGGGAACGTAACATTCTCTTGTCACGTTACAATTTAACGTACCTGGAACGTGGCAATCTCTTGTCACGTTACAATTTAACGTACCGGGAACGTAACATTCTCTTATCACGTTACAATTTAACGTACCGGGAACGTAACATTCTCTTATCATGTTACAATTTAACGTACCTGGAACGTGGCATTCTCTTATCACGTTACAATTTAACGTACCGGGAACGTAACATTCTCTTATCATGTTACAATTTAACGTACCAGGAACGTGGCATTCTCTTACCACGTTACAATTTAACGTACCTGGAACGTGGCATTCTCTTATCACGTTACAATTTAACGTACCTGGAACGTGGCAATCTCTTGTCACGTTACAACTTAACGTACCGGGAACGTGGCATTCTCTTATCATGTTACAATTTAACATACCGCGAACGTAACATTCTCTTATCACGTTACAATTTAACGTACCAGGAACGTGGCATTCTCTTACCACGTTACAATTTAACGTACCTGGAACGTGGCATTCTCTTATCACGTTACAATTTAACGTACCTGGAACGTGGCAATCTCTTGTCACGTTACAATTTAATGTACCGGGAGCGTGGCATTCTCTTATCACGTTACAATTTAACGTACCTGGAACGTAACATTCTCTTATCACGTTACAATTTAACGTACCGGGAACATGGCATTCTCTTATCACGTTACAATTTAACGTACCGGGAGCGTGGCATTCTCTTGTCACGTTACAATTTAGCGAACCTGGAACGTAACATTCTCTTATCACATTACAATTTAACGTACCTGGAACGTGGCATTCTCTTACCACGTTACAATTTAACGTACCTGGAACGTGGCATTCTCTTATCACGTTACAATTTAACGTACCTGGAACGTGGCAATCTCTTATCACATTACAATTTAACGTACCGCGAACGTAACATTCTCTTATCACGTTACAATTTAACGTACCGGGAATGTGGCATTCTCTTATCACGTTACAATTTAACGTACCGGGAGCGTGGCATTCTCTTTTCACGTTACAATTTAACGTACCTGGAATGTAACATTCTCTTATCACATTACAATTTAACGTACCTGGAACGTGGCAATCTCTTGTCACGTTACAACTTAACGTACCGGGAACGTGGCATTCTCTTATCACGTTACAATTTAACGTACCGCGAACGTAACATTCTCTTATCACATTACAATTTAACGTACCTGGAACGTGGCATTCTCTTATCACGTTACAATTTAACGTACCGGGAGCGTGGCATTCTCTTTTCACGTTACAATTTAACGTACCTGGAATGTAACATTCTCTTATCACATTACAATTTAATGTACCTGGAACGTGGCAATCTCTTGTCACGTTACAACTTAACGTACCGGGAACGTGGCATTCTCTTATCACGTTACCATTTAACGTACCTGGAACGTGGCATTCTCTTATCACGTTACAATTTAACGTACCGGGAGCGTGGCATTCTCTTATCACGTTACAATTTAACGTACCGGGAGCGTGGCATTCTCTTATCACGTTACAATTTAACGTATCATGAACGTGGCATTCTCTTATCACGTTACAATTTAACGTACCTGGAACGTAACATTCTCTTATCACGTTACAATTTAACGTACCAGGAACGTGGCATTCTCTTATCACGTTACAATTTAACGTACCGGGAGCGTGGCATTCTCTTATCACGTTACAATTTAACGTACCGCGAACGTAACATTCTCTTATCACGCTACAATTTAACGTACCTGGAACGTGGCATTCTCTTATCACATTACAATTTAACGTACCGGGAGCGTGGCATTCTCTTATCACGTTACAATTTAACGTACCTGGAACGTAACATTCTCTTATCATGTTACAATTTAACGTACCGGGAACGGGGCATTCTCTTATCACGTTACAATTTAACGTACCGGGAGCGTGGCATTCTCTTGTCACGTTACAATTTAGCGTACCTGGAACGTAACATTCTGTTATCATGTTACAATTTAACGTACCTGGAACGTGGCATTCTCTTATCACGTTACAATTTAACGTACCTGGAACGTGGCAATCTCTTGTCACGTTACAACTTAACGTACCGGGAACGTGGCATTCTCTTATCACGTTACAATTTAACGTACCGCGAACGTAACATTCTCTTATCACGTTACAATTTAACGTACCGGGAACATGGCATTCTCTTATCACGTTACAATTTAACGTACCGGGAGCGTGGCATTCTCTTGTCACGTTACAATTTAGCGTACCTGGAACGTAACATTCTCTTATCACGTTACAATTTAACGTACCTGGAACGTGGCATTCTCTTACCACGTTACAATTTAACGTACCTGGAACGTGGCATTCTCTTATCACGTTACAATTTAACGTACCTGGAACGTGGCAATCTCTTGTCACGTTACAATTTAACGTACCGGGAACGTGGCATTCTCTTATCACGTTACAATTTAACGTACCGCGAACGTAACATTCTCTTATCACGTTACAATTTAACGTACCGGGAACGTGGCATTCTCTTATCACATTACAATTTAACGTACCGGGAGCATGGCATTCTCTTTTCACGTTACAATTTAACGTACCTGGAATGTAACATTCTCTTATCACGTTACAATTTAACGTACCTGGAACGTGAAAATCTCTTGTCACGTTACAACTTAACGTACGGGAACGTGGCATTCTCTTATCACGTTACAATTTAACGTACCGCAAACGTAACATTCTCTTATCACGTTACAATTTAACGTACCTGGAACGTGGCATTCTCTTATCACGTTACAATTTAACGTACCGGAGCGTGGCATTCTCTTATCACGTTACAATTTAACGTACCGGGAGCGTGGCATTCTCTTATCACGTTACAATTTAACGTTTCAGGAACGTGGCATTCTCTTATCACGTTACAATTTAACGTACCTGGAACGTAACATTCTCTTATCACGTTACAATTTCACGTACCAGGAACGTGGCACTCTCTTATCACGTTACAATTTAACGTACCGGGAGCGTGGCATTCTCTTATCACGTTACAATTTAACGTACCGCGAACGTAACATTCTCTTATCACGTTACAATTTAACGTACCTGGAACGTGGCATTCTCTTATCACGTTACAATTTAACGTACCTGGAACGTAACATTCTCTTATCACGTTACAATTTAACGTACCAGGAACGTGGCATTCTCTTATCACGTTACAATTTAACGTACCGGGAGCGTGGCATTCTCTTATCACGTTACAATTTAACGTACCGCGAACGTAACATTCTCTTATCACGTTACAATTTAACGTACCTGGAACGTGGCATTCTCTTATCACGTTACAATTTAACATACCGGGAGCGTGGCATTCTCTTATCACGTTACAATTTAACGTACCTGGAACGTGGCATTCTCTTATCACGTTACAATTTAACGTACCTGGAACGTGGCAATCTCTTATCACATTACAATTTAACGTACCGCGAACGTAACATTCTCTTATCACGTTACAATTTAACGTACCGGGAATGTGGCATTCTCTTATCACGTTACAATTTAACGTACCGGGAGCGTGGCATTCTCTTTTCACGTTACAATTTAACGTACCTGGAATGTAACATTCTCTTATCACATTACAATTTAACGTACCTGGAACGTGGCAATCTCTTGTCACGTTACAACTTAACGTACCGGGAACGTGGCATTCTCTTATCACGTTACAATTTAACGTACCGCGAACGTAACATTCTCTTATCACATTACAATTTAACGTACCTGGAACGTGGCATTCTCTTATCACGTTACAATTTAACGTACCGGGAGCGTGGCATTCTCTTTTCACGTTACAATTTAACGTACCTGGAATGTAACATTCTCTTATCACATTACAATTTAATGTACCTGGAACGTGGCAATCTCTTGTCACGTTACAACTTAACGTACCGGGAACGTGGCATTCTCTTATCACGTTACCATTTAACGTACCTGGAACGTGGCATTCTCTTATCACGTTACAATTTAACGTACCGGGAGCGTGGCATTCTCTTATCACGTTACAATTTAACGTACCGGGAGCGTGGCATTCTCTTATCACGTTACAATTTAACGTATCATGAACGTGGCATTCTCTTATCACGTTACAATTTAACGTACCTGGAACGTAACATTCTCTTATCACGTTACAATTTAACGTACCAGGAACGTGGCATTCTCTTATCACGTTACAATTTAACGTACCGGGAGCGTGGCATTCTCTTATCACGTTACAATTTAACGTACCGCGAACGTAACATTCTCTTATCACGCTACAATTTAACGTACCTGGAACGTGGCATTCTCTTATCACATTACAATTTAACGTACCGGGAGCGTGGCATTCTCTTATCACGTTACAATTTAACGTACCTGGAACGTAACATTCTCTTATCATGTTACAATTTAACGTACCGGGAACGGGGCATTCTCTTATCACGTTACAATTTAACGTACCGGGAGCGTGGCATTCTCTTGTCACGTTACAATTTAGCGTACCTGGAACGTAACATTCTGTTATCATGTTACAATTTAACGTACCTGGAACGTGGCATTCTCTTATCACGTTACAATTTAACGTACCTGGAACGTGGCAATCTCTTGTCACGTTACAACTTAACGTACCGGGAACGTGGCATTCTCTTATCACGTTACAATTTAACGTACCGCGAACGTAACATTCTCTTATCACGTTACAATTTAACGTACCGGGAACATGGCATTCTCTTATCACGTTACAATTTAACGTACCGGGAGCGTGGCATTCTCTTGTCACGTTACAATTTAGCGTACCTGGAACGTAACATTCTCTTATCACGTTACAATTTAACGTACCTGGAACGTGGCATTCTCTTACCACGTTACAATTTAACGTACCTGGAACGTGGCATTCTCTTATCACGTTACAATTTAACGTACCTGGAACGTGGCAATCTCTTGTCACGTTACAATTTAACGTACCGGGAACGTGGCATTCTCTTATCACGTTACAATTTAACGTACCGCGAACGTAACATTCTCTTATCACGTTACAATTTAACGTACCGGGAACGTGGCATTCTCTTATCACATTACAATTTAACGTACCGGGAGCATGGCATTCTCTTTTCACGTTACAATTTAACGTACCTGGAATGTAACATTCTCTTATCACGTTACAATTTAACGTACCTGGAACGTGAAAATCTCTTGTCACGTTACAACTTAACGTACGGGAACGTGGCATTCTCTTATCACGTTACAATTTAACGTACCGCAAACGTAACATTCTCTTATCACGTTACAATTTAACGTACCTGGAACGGTGGCATTCTCTTATCACGTTACAATTTAACGTACCGGAGCGTGGCATTCTCTTATCACGTTACAATTTAACGTACCGGGAGCGTGGCATTCTCTTATCACGTTACAATTTAACGTTTCAGGAACGTGGCATTCTCTTATCACGTTACAATTTAACGTACCTGGAACGTAACATTCTCTTATCACGTTACAATTTCACGTACCAGGAACGTGGCACTCTCTTATCACGTTACAATTTAACGTACCGGGAGCGTGGCATTCTCTTATCACGTTACAATTTAACGTACCGCGAACGTAACATTCTCTTATCACGTTACAATTTAACGTACCTGGAACGTGGCATTCTCTTATCACGTTACAATTTAACGTACCTGGAACGTAACATTCTCTTATCACGTTACAATTTAACGTACCAGGAACGTGGCATTCTCTTATCACGTTACAATTTAACGTACCGGGAGCGTGGCATTCTCTTATCACGTTACAATTTAACGTACCGCGAACGTAACATTCTCTTATCACGTTACAATTTAACGTACCTGGAACGTGGCATTCTCTTATCACGTTACAATTTAACATACCGGGAGCGTGGCATTCTCTTATCACGTTACAATTTAACGTACCTGGAACGTAACATTCTCTTATCACGTTACAATTTAACGTACCGGGAACATGGCATTCTCTTATCACGTTACAATTTAACGTACCTGGAACGTGGCATTCTCTTACCAGGTTACAATTTAACGTACCTGCAACGTGGCATTCTCTTATCACGTTACAATTTAACGTACCTGGAACGTGGCAATCTCTTGTCACGTTACAACTTAACGTACCGGGAACGTGGCATTCTCTTATCACGTTACAATTTAACGTACCGCGAACGTAACATTCTCTTATCACGTTACAATTTAACGTACCGGGAACGTGGCATTCTCTTATCACGTTACAATTTAACGTACCGGGAACGTGGCATTCTCTTATCACGTTATAATTTAACGTACCTGGAATGTAACATTCTCTTATCATGTTACAATTTAACGTACCTGGAACGTGGCAATCTCTTGTCACGTTACAACTTAACGTACCAGGAACGTGGCATTCTCTTATCATGTTACAATTTAACGTACCGCGAACGTAACATTCTCTTATCACGTTACAATTTAACGTACCTGGAATGTGGCATTCTCTTATCACGTTACAATTTAACGTACCGGGAGCGTGGCATTCTCTTATCACGTTACGATTTAACGTACCGGGAGCGTGGCATTCTCTTATCACGTTACAATTTAACGTATCAGGAACGTGGCATTCTCTTATCACGTTACAATTTAACGTACATGGAACGTAACATTCTCTTATCACGTTACAATTTAACGTACCAGGAACGTGGCATTCTCTTATCACGTTACAATTTAATGTACCGGGAGCGTGGCATTCTCTTATCACGTTACAATTTAACGTACCGGGAACGTAACATTCTCTTATCACGTTACCATTTAACGTACCTGGAACGTGGCATTCTCTTATCATGTTACAATTTAACGTACCTGGAACGTAACATTCTCTTATCACATTACAACTTAACGTATCGGGAGCGTGACATTCTCTTATCACGTTACAATTTAACGTACCGGGAACGTGGCATTCTCTTATCACGTTACAATTTAACGTACCGGGAACGTGGCATTCTCTTATCACGTTACGATTTAACGTACCGGGAACGAAACATTCTCTTATCACGTTACAATTTAACGTTCCGGGAACGTGACACTCTCTTATCACGTTACAATTTAACGTACCTGGAACGTGGCATTCTCTTATCACGTTACAATTTAACGTACCTGGAACGTGACACTCTCTTATCACGTTACAATTTAGCGTACTGGAAACATAACATTCTCTTATCACGTTACAATTTAACGTACCTGGAACGTGGCACTCTCTTATCACGTTACAATTTAACGTACTGGGAACGTAACATTCTCTTATCACGTTACAATTTAACGTATCGGGAGCGTGACATTCTCTTATCACGTTACAATTTAACGTACCTGGAACGTGGCATTCTCTTGTCACGTTACAATTTAATGTACCGGGAACGTGACATTCTCTTATCACGTTATAATTTAACGTACCGGGAACGTGGCATTCTCTTATCACGTTATAATTTAACGTACCTGGAACGTGGCACTCTCTTACCACGTTACAATTTAACATACCGGGAACGTGGCATTCTCTTATCACGTTACAATTAAACGTACCTGGAACGTGGCACTCTCTTACCACGTTACAATTTAACGTACTTGGAACGTGGCACTCTCTTATCACGTTACAATTTAACGTACCGGGAACGTAACATTCTCTTATCACGTTACAATTTAACGTCCCGGGAACGTAGCATTCTCTTATCACGTTACAATTTAACGTACCGGGAACGTAACATTCTCTTGTCACGTTACAATTTAACGTACCTGGAACGTAACATTCTCTTATCACGTTACAATTTAACGTACCGGGAACGTGGCATTCTCTTATCACGTTACAATTTAACGTACCAGGAACGTGGGATTCTCTTATCACGTTACAATTTAATGTACCGGGAACGTGGCATTCTCTTATCACGTTACATTTTAACGTACCTGGAACGTAACATTCTATTATCACGTTACAATTTAACGTACTTGGAACGTGGCACTCTCTTATCACGTTACGATTTAACGTACCGGGAACGTAACATTCTATTATCACGTTACAATTTAACGTACCTGGAACGTGGCATTCTCTTATCACGTTGCAATTTAACGTACCGGGAACATGGCATTCTCTTATCACGTTATAATTTAACGTACCGGGAACGTGGCATTCTCTAATCACATTATGCACTATGGTTATCGATCAGGGTTTCCATATTATAACCCATCAGCACCTTATCAAGAGGGCACCACATATCTGTCACATGGGGATGCGCTAGGCAGCTATGTGAGTCGATCCATGGGAACCTCTACACACCCTGTTAGTGATAGAAAACATGCACATTTCGACTGAAATATTGATAAGTAAGATAAAATAGTTTACACAAACATCTTAATGTTATTATATTGTTGAAATATAATATATGTTATCGATAAAACATTGGCGCATCCCCCTCTATAACATAATGTAGTAAGAAGGAAACATGAAAGCAGCATTTCTATCTACGACGTAAAACTCTAGTGGAGAACAACATATATGTATTCCTTCTTATTAAAACACTAATTATGTTTTTTTCCGGTACAAAAACATTATCCATTGAAAGCTGTATACCAGAGAGATAATTCCCTTTACGCTCTGTTTATAATGCTTTTTCAGTATCAATCAAATGCCTTGATTTATTTAGATGCAGTTTTTGCCTGAGATGATCGTCAATTCTGTTTAATGGACTTGAGTTCTGTTGACATTTCCATTGATTCTTAGTTTTTTGTTTATACTGTAAAATCATGTTTGAATAACGTTATACTATAATAACATTAACAATCCACAGTAATCCTCCAGAATATACCATTAACAATTAAGTCTTCTCTGTTAAACATATTTGAAATATTGTCATGGTTATTTCAATCTTTTAACTCTGACTTACTGAATTATTCATGCAAGCAATGTAGGCCACAATATAGTTGAAATACTGCTAAAGTTGGCGTTAAATATCAATCAATCAATCAATCAATCAATCAATCAATCAATCAATCAATCAATCAATCAATCAATCAATCAATCAATCAATCAATCAATCAATCAATCAATCAATCAATGATAGATGTATTTTCTACATTGGTAATATTATAAATATATATTTTTTAACATTTGAAAATGGCAAATATTAATTGATTGGCTGATTGATTGATTGGTGTTTTACACCAACGCTAGCAGTGTTTAGTTATATTTATTTAATACATGGACTCCTAGAGATAAAAGATACAACCGTGATAAAAAAATTGATGGAATCAGCGATCTTTATAAATTTAATAAAACCGTGCTATTCGCACCTCAGTCAGTACTGGGGCCGGTAACAAGAAGCATTCTTAGGGCTTAAGATACTCTTTAGCTACCCTTATCCTTTACGAGTGTAACAAGAAGCACTCTTGCATCATTCTTAGAATGATTGACAGCCCTTAACTTTTTGAAAACCACCACGATTTAAGATGCTCTCTTAGCGCTCTCGTAAATTACTCTTAATAATTCTGGTAACACGAAACCATCTTTATTTTTTTAAGCATTATTAAGAACTTTTTGCATAATCTTTAGGCTTTAAGGGTGTATCACTAACAAGTTTTTATATCACATATTCTAAGAGTGGTCCTGACTACTCTTAGCAGTGGATTTATAGTTGTACTTTGGCTACAAGCAATGGCGTCGCTGCTTCATTTGCAAAATCGACAAAGACAACGACAACAACAATTTACGAGGTTCAAGGTTCCGGGTCCGCTCGCCCTATTACCTGTTCGCCATGGGTCCGTTCGCCCTGATAATTATATATATAATTATACGTAGGATATTAAAAATAAATGAAGCATAAATGATACTTGATGGTTTATAGATAATAAATTGAGAAATATTTTTATCTTCGCAATTTGGTTGTTTTACTCATACCAAGCTTACAGAATCAAAGCCACCAATTAATGAAAACAAAGAGATCAAAGATACACAATAATCCTCCAATCAATAATTGTAATGATTAAATCAACAATCATTAATTTCGATTAAGCTTTTCAAACAATATACCTAATAATAGCTTGACAAGAACTTAATTATTTTCCAAAAGGTCATATTTTTTCTTTAAATTAATACTTTTCGATATCATATTACTTCTTTATTTTAAATTCAAATATGCATTATTTTCATTACAATACTTTTTTAATTTATCTCTGACAATGGTATTAAAGGGGGGCTGAGCGCTCATAGAACTGGTTTAAGCCTGCAACTTTTAAATGTGCCTGTCTTAAGCGATGAACCTTTTGCCAGAGTCTTTGTTTGTCTGTTTCTAACTTTTGTCTTTTTTTATCAGAATGAAGTCTTCCCTTGGATATTTTCTAGTGGTTTTGGTGTATTCACGTTCATTTTTGCTTTGTCTAGGTGCACCTGCAGATCGCTGTGCAGTATGTGCATTTGTCCATTGTTGAAGACTATAGGACGATCTCTGTATGAGACTTTGTATTTTGGTGGATCGTTGTATAATGGAACTTTATTTCACATCTCTATATTCTTAATTTGGAAAACAAGATGCCAGATCAAATTGCATACGTAAAACTGACTGGTACTACTGCGTCTACATACCAAATATTGTTAATAATTAAATGTAACGAACTTAATCATCATGGTAATTAAAAAAAATGCACCACTGTAGCTGGTGAAATCATACCCAAGTCTCACTTCTGTGATTATTTGTAGCAGACAGGACAAAAATTAACCATCTTTCCTATGTCATTTAACCAAAGCCATTCAACCAGAAAGTAAACGTCGTGCGATCAATTGTTTTGCATGTAATTTAAGTGCACGCGGTGACTGATGCAGCTTCATACCAAGTTGCATGGTTGTTAATCCATTTCATTTAAAGACTGACTGCAGACATAGACGCCCATATTAGCAGGTCATTACAAAAAAAAAAGAAAAAAAAAGAAAAGAAATTTTTATAGAAGCCTAAAGTTTCAGAAGAGACCTTTGAAAACAATTCACAATATAGACAACAGTGATCTAGTTGCAAATTGTGGCAATCCAGAGCTCATTTCCTGGTGTAGGTTTCCACTACGTTGAAGACTTCGAGTGACATCTGGATGGTTTATTCGTTCTAGTTTCTTGGAGAAGAATTTGTCTGTGGCAATAACATCCCTTCTTTTTAGTGATTACAATAGCTCATGAGCTAGACAAATTACAAAAAAAAACTGTAAAAAGCTTAATTAATTGTATAATGAAGGAAGAAGAAAATAGAAAAACCGAAGGGGCAAATCAATGAACAATATCTGAGGACAAAATACAAACCCGGGAAACACAGAAATAAACAACAATTAACAAAGACCGACAAAACACAAAAATTTACAAATACACATGAACAACACGAACTCCCGATGAATCGGAGTGAACTCAGCTGCTCAGGGATAGGAAGCTGTTCATGCCTATTGCAATACACACGTCGATTAAAGGGCTTGTCCATGGTCAGGTTCCGTATGAGTCGAATCCTGTCATGGAGGGAAAAGAATCTACAACAACCTCAGATCATTTGCCATCTGGGTAACGGACATCTCGTAACTATATATATATGTGTCTTTTTAATGATTCAAGCAATATTCGTTTTAATAACATTTTATTGGCATCCTCTGTTTACCAATTAATATAATAGATAACAAGTATAAAATTGAAACAAAACATAACAAGTATAAAATTGAAACAAAACATAACAAGAAACTATAATTAATAAAACAAAACAAAAATGAGCAAGTAAAATAGTTCTTTAGTTGAAGGGAAACTTCGCGAATTTTGACATGTTAGCTAAATATGTTCCTATTGATATAAAATACATATTCACAAAGTTTTATCGATATATTTCCACAAATAACGAAGCAAATCGCAAATTTGTAATTTTAATTTCTAATTTTTCCATTAGGTTGTGACGTTTTAACCTAATAATGCATTGTGGGATTGAAATTTAAAGTCTGGGTCGCTGATGTTAAATTCGCTTCATTTAAAGCGCTCAGAGGACTGTAATTTAAATCTAATAACCGTTGGAAAATTAAATACTGAAGTGAACAGATACGTACCTTTTTAACAAACAACTATTTTAAATGAACAAAATGTGTTTCATTTCCTTTATATTTACAACGGAAAGAGTGTTTTACAACGGGCACCTATATTCACTATATGTAGGATCCCTTTTACAATTATGTTCATTTTGTTTTACTGCTAATTAATGTGCTGAAAAATATAATGGATAATTTTGACAACGTGTAACTTGTGTATTGATCGGATTAATAAAATGGGAATTTGAATACACACTATTTGCTTTCCAAGACGAGTTGGTAGATCGTTTATTATTTATTAAAGATAAAAAAAAATTAAAACATTAAAATAAATATAATGTTGAAATAACAGGAACAATTATAATTGTAATTATGTTTTAGATGATAAAAAAAGTATACACCATCCTTGAAATTATAAGTTTTCATTATTAGAGGCGCCAAATTGGCTTGCCTATATATAGCCGTCTCAATTTTAACGATCGATGTTCATACAAGATGTTTTAATTTTAATTACAGAACTAAAAATTAAAGGTTAGGAGATCGGGTGACAACTGAATTTACAAAGTTAGTGTTTAAAGAAAAAAAACCTCTTTGCTCAGTGACACCCAGAAGACACAAAACCTAAATATATGATTTTTTTTCAGCTCGGAACCCCGTAAGCAAACTTGACCTATAATTTTGATATCCACTGATATTCATTCAGACAAAGTTCGGAAGAGATCATGATCATGAGCGGTACAAACAGATGAAGAGCAGTCAAAATATACAGATTTTGTGCTAAAAACTTTGGAGCGAGCAAGTGATTTAAAAATGTTAATTTATTTTCCTTTGTGTCATTTTTGATGAGCGAAACGTAAAATATTATGCGGAAAATATATTTCTTATATTTTTCATGTATTTTCAGAAGCGAGAGACCATATTTTAATTTTAAATATTTTATTCTTCAATAAATTAAGGCAAATAATTCCTGAAATAAGAAGTGAAAGGCGAGATTTATATTTCTTATATTTTTCATGTATTTTCAGAAGCGAGAGACCATATTTTAATTTTAAATATTTTATTCTTCAATAAATTAAGGCAAATAATTCCTGAAATAAGAAGTGAAAGGCGAGATTTACTTATTTTTATTTTCATTCTGAAAACGACAGGTACATTCACACCGGTTCACTCAGCAGGGTACCTAATATTGCGTATTGAGATTAGGTCCACACAGGAAGTCGCCAGGCAGAATATACAAGTGTCATTTTACATCCGGTCGACGGGACTCTGACCGAATACTTGAATACATGTGTCACAATCTTTGGCAATAATCAGAAACGCAATACACATTTTGTGACTCGTTAACGCTACCCGTGACTAGAATAGGAGATGCAATACACATTTTAAAGGTACTAATAGGTGATCAAAATACACGACCCTGATCAAGTATACATTAGGAATGGGTGCATATTAATGCACACTGGCAGATCAAGGGGGTGTTCGACAATTTAGTAAAATTCGTGTATAAATTGGGTAAAAATTGGCAAACAAGAGCCTGGGACCCCGTTTTCAAAACTGCTGGATCCGTGCCTGATGCAGCAATGATTCTGGGGCTATTTTCACAAAAAAATCTTAAGATTAACATTGATCGTAAGTTATAATGAATTGTTCATTTTTATCTTGATTTTTTTTGTGCCTCATCAGAATGATATAGCAACAACCAAAATGATGAAGTAAAGCAGGGTGAACAGTGCAGGGTAGAACATTCTTCTTGCAAACCCCAAAAAGCAAAACAGACAAAAAACATTCGTCTGCAATTTTTCCTTATAAAAACAACAACCATATTTTGTTATGACTATTCTGAGATTAATCAGAAAGAAGGGTCCACCAGTTCGAAAGACGTGATTAAAATAAACAAAAAATGTTTTGTTTACGCAGAGACATATTATATGTTACGCTTTGTTCAAATCAGAAATAACCGTTATGAAAACAGATTAATCTTTTTACTGTTGGCGAATAAGAATATTGTATTTCCATAAACAAATTATTATATTACGTAAGAGATGTACCCTGAAGTTTGGCATAATAAACTTTAAAAGTATGTATAATACTCATCGTCTGTAATTGTCAAATGAAAACTACAAAATGTATTACAAATTGTATGTTTACATAATCCTCTCAATTTTATGGCTTCCTACTCTGTAACTTTCTGTGCTTTTAGCTAAGAAGCAGAGCTTATGTGTAGCTTTATTGTAGTGCATGAACGATCGATTACAAAGTGCGATCTTATAAATAATATCATTAAAACAATTTTGCCCCGTAGTTTAGGCCTATTTTTTATTTTTTTACGAATTCATGGCATTGTTCCGATGTACGTTCTTTTTTTCACATAATTTCGTAGTTCTTAAATTTTCGAAAAAAAAATCTTTTGTAAATGTGTCTCATTAAAGACGGACCGTTTTCTCCGATTCGTTTGTTTTGCCATAAGTATATAGAAACAAAACGTAAATCTGCAAAAAGTGATTGTGTAATAAATTCATATATTTAGAATAATAAGAAAAATAAAAAGAATTACGCCTGACAAGCCATATCGACACTGAATGAGGACCCCGGTTTGTCACGCTTGTTTTTTGGGGCGTGGTGGTATTTAGACATCATGACGTGATAATTGGTATCGAGATGCTATCAAAATGGCGACATCCATCTATCGTTGACCGAATTTTAAAATCGATTTCATTCCCTTATCCAACATAATAAAACGCTAATATACATATAAACATCCATATTTATACATCAGGAAAAACATATAAAAAAATATTTTTTTTGCGAAATTTCCCTTTAAGTATTCTTGAAAAAAAATGACAAAATCTATAAAAACAAAGGAACTTAATAATCATTTGTTTTCTTCTATTTTTTGGGGGGTGATTCCCAAACATGAAATGTTTAAATGAATGAATAAACGTATCTACAGGTAAAAAAATTAAGCTCCTTTACATCTTTTCAAAACAGAATGTTAAATTCTTTGTAAATATCATTGGTTTTTTTTCTATTCAAATTGCAATGACTATAAAAACAAAGTAAGTTAATTATTTGTTGTTGTTGTTTTCTGAGTGATTCAGAAATATGAAACGCTTAATTGGACAACTAAATAATCTACTGGAAAAAACTATTTAAGAATGTCCATGTCTTTTAATAAAGGAATAATGTCAAATGCTTTTCAGTAAAATAATCAGTTTTTCATGGAAATCATTAATCGTCATGCTTAAATCTTTGGATACTTGAATCATGCAAGTAGATCTTTTTTGTATTGGTTGATAACTGATAGACATTTCACTTGACAAACTGCATGTAGATTCTGAGCTTCCAAAACATTTTGTTTGCTTTCAGACTCCCGAAGTTGTTTTATTCTTGGTCATTTTACTCATTTAGAAAACAATACTTGTGTGGTAATATTATACATCATGTATTAAAACGTCTGAGTGATCGTATGGACAATCTTAAGGGAAGAGACTAATTTCTAAGAGTGGATCCAATAACGGAAACCCCGTAAAACGATTAAGGGTTCTTAACTCTAATGTTAGTACGACATCATCTTAGAGGAAGACGTGGACATGTAAAGGATAGGATAAGAACGTTCTGTGTTACACCCTTTTGTCAATCTTAGCTTTCCCTTTTCTTCCCCTTAATTAACGACTTACGACCACTCTTATTGAATTTTCTAGTTAACGGCCTCAGGACGTTATAGGTATTAAGTACATCGAGGCACTTATTTCAAAGCATTTTAACATGATATAGAAAGTAGAGACACGTAAGTTTATATAAAAAATAAGACATAACAATTTAGTTTCTTTATCTATTTTTATAGGAGAGTTATACAATGTTAGCCTCGGTTTGGATGCAGTTTTCTGTTATTGCAAATATGCACACATCAGCATGGTAAATGTAATCCGGTGTGTCCCGCATCTTTATACTTTTTTGTTGATTTATGGCTTCCGATTACTCTTTTGGTATCTTCAAACTATTTTATGATCAAATGGCCAATGGAATGGGTGGATCTTAGTTGGTCAACATTCAAGATGGTTGTTGCTTAAAAGAGAAATTTCTTAAAACGGGTCAATTGAATCGAGTTCTGTTGATGTATGATAATTAGTTGTAGAAAATATATTCCAGGTTTGTCTGAAAGT